>PVJD01000651.1:0-382487 GCA_004026545.1 Mormoops blainvillei
GTCTTAAAGCCATGGGGACTGTGAGTTTGGTTAAGAGAATCACCTGGATGAGTATCAAATCTACCTACCATTTTGGGCACCTTCAAGACATCTTGAAGCTGTTGTCTAGATACATCCCAAGTTTATTTTGGACCACAGTCTAAGGTGGTGTTGTTATAAGAGGTGTATTGGGAATATTTTTGTTGGATATTTTGAAAATTTTGCATTCTTTAAAGGTGACTTATGGTCCCTAGAAAAAGGGGAAGGGTCCCTCTGAGCATTTTCCCAGTCACATGCTGGGGAAGGGGGGAGTCATCCTTACTTAGAAAGCAATGCCACTACTGGCAAATGCATGCGTTTCTGAACACTTACAGAAAGGGAGTGTTCGGATAGACTAAGTGAGGCTCAGTGGGCTATCAGTGAGCATTAGACAATGTCCTGCATGGTGGTGAGAACTTGGAGGGAGAGAAGTGGGAGGAAAAGAAGGAGGAGAAAGTGGGAGGCAGAACAAAGGCAGACCTTTCATTTCCACAGCCAAGGATTTCAAACTGGAAACAGTGACCCCAAAGTGCACGTCAGAACTGTTGGCTCACACAAGAGGCGTGGCAGGGCCCTTTCTTCTCTTTCCCAGTCACCTCCAAAATTATTTGACTCATCTTTCTGGAAATATTTCTCGTTGTACCTCTGAACCCTGAATGTTTCCCAAGCTCATTGAAATGCACAAGATGAAAATTATTCATCTGTTTGGAGATTACACAAAGTTGAGAACGCTGTCAGAAGTAGACGGACACAGTTACACAATCAGACAGATCCGTTATGAGAAGAGGAAAGATTGGCCTCTCACAGCCCAGTGGGCCAAGTGCTGAAGGCAGGTAAGGGCAGATGGAGAGTCAGTGCTGGCCTGCACCAGGGGCAGAGACAGGTGTCCTGAGATGATGCTTAAGAGGACATTCATCCATCAAGGCAAATGACACAGAGCTGGACGCTGGCCACCCAGCTAGTTGTGTGGAATCTGTAGCGATGACTCAGGGTGTGCAAAATCAAAAGCAAGAGAGAAAGAGAGAGAAACAGAGAGAGAGCGAGAGCAAGAGGGGCAGAGCGCGAGAGCGAGCAGACAGGAGAGCGCCAGCTTGCTCTAGGACCAGGGCTGGGCTGGGCTGCTCAGAGTCGAGGCATTAAGGGGTGAGTCAGAATCTTGGGATCTCTTCTGTTTCTGTGAGAATCAAAGCAATGAGGATCTGTCTTAGTCAAGTCACTTAACAGACTTCTCTTTACAGAAGAGGATTTGCAAATCTTTCTCCAGAGCATGAGTAAATGAATCTGGGCATTTCCCAAGTAAATAATGGCTGAAAGTTGCCTGTTTGGATGTTGCGTAAAAGAAGGGCCAGCTTTGCCACAGGGAGCTCGGCGGGCCTTCTCTGGTATTGTCGAGAGTGCTAGAAAGGTCTTTTATGTAAAAGAATCTTTCTTCCTGTGTCAGAAATTCAACCATTTCGATCATTCTTTTGGGCTAATCTCGGCTGTCTCTGGTCACCTATTTTAACATACAATGTCCTGGAGAACCGGTGATGTTGGTGTAGCGACGAGATCTCTTCTGCCCTGGGCAGGTTGGGAGTTCTGGGTACTTGGGGGTGAGAAGGAGAAAGGATATGGAAGGGGAAGAACCATATGGAAAGGAAGGATGGAGGCACTTGTATGCTGTCTTGTGGAAGTCTTCAGAGAATGAAGAGCCCCAGGTTCCAAAAGGAACGTCAGAAGGCACTTCATGACGCATGAAAACAGACACTTTGGTCACTTTGCTCCAGGAGATATTGCTTCCCACTTTTAGGTTTCTCATCCCATGTCAGCGTTTTGAGGGACATGGGGTCATGGGCTTTCCGAGTCGGTAACAGCGTTGCGCCCTGGCAAGAGCATCGGCTCAACCAGCCGGTGACGGAGCCTCTTGGCTGCCGCCCCGAGCTTCTGATTTCTTATTTGTAAAGGGAGGACACCTGTTTCCCAGGTTTTCTGTGAGGTGGGAATAAAAATACTACATAGTAAAAGGCTAGCACAGTGCCTGGAAAAATGATTAAGAACTCAATAAATGCCAGCTCATCCACGTTGTCCAGGAACCCCCTCTGCAACCCACAAACTGCCCGGACAGTTAGAGAGCAGAGGTGACAGTGACAGGAACTCTCTGCCCCATGGGGAAGCTCTCTTTATTTCTGAGCAGCTGTGATGGTCGAGAAATTCTTTTTTTAATCAATGTCTGCCTTTCTGCACCGTCTACCTATTAGTTGTAATTTTACCCTTTGGATCTTCTCAGCAGACTTCTTAGAATTTGCTGACCTTCTGCCATGATAACCTTAAAGTTTTTTTTGAAGACAGTGATGAAGTATTCTTGAGGTTTCTGTTTTCAAGGCTAGAAAGCTCTCTTTCCATCAAGCCTTATTCATTTGACATGGTTTTGAGTCTCCGACGATCTCTCTTGCCTCCCTTGAACTATGTAGAGTTTTTACTTTTTCTTTTGTTAATCTGTTTGCGATTTATACCATTCATAGGTTTGGTATTTGCAGTCATGTACACTTTACACAATGTTCTTGGATGGTGAGACACTGCCTTGGTGGGGGGGGGGGGTGGATAATTAGTGTCACCCACCTTCCGAAGTGACAGCTCCCAGTCCAGGGTCGTGTCATGGTGTCCTCAGCTTGGTGGGACAGTTACAACAGTGCTTCTCTGTCTGTAGCTGGGGCCACTTTTTAAAAATTCCAGTCCACTGCAAACCAACACTTGTAAAATATAATAAGGATGATTACTGAAGACTGGAATTACTGGAAAAACAAATAAAAAACACATAAAATACAGACCATAATATTTTACTATAATTCACAGACATAAAATTATGTTGCAATAAATGTCATCAGAACAAATACAGCATAGGAGAAAAATGAATGATAAAAACTGGACATGTTTATTACAGATGTGCATTTAGGTGATTAATGTAAAGAATGGCTTTGACACCGGTAGATACTTGCCGTTCTGTGGTAGTACAGTAAGCACGGTAAGCTGTGAGTAAACAGGACCCCATATTCAGCACCTATGCAGGCAGTGTGAGTGGACACCCGGGATGAGCATTTTGGTGTGACAAGCAAGTTAGCTTCTTGCTGGCTAATTAATCAAAGTGAGGCTGGACTGACAACACTGCTACTCAGAGGGCAATACATACCTCAGTGGGTTCTGTGTTTTGTTGAACTATTGATCATCGTAGGCAAACCAGAGCTAGGTTAGTGGGAACGGAAATGATTTTTAAAACAATGTCAGCCGTTCAGGGTATTTCATTTTTTTCACCATTACTCAAAATGAAACCAGAGATATTGTTTGGAAAAAACTCATCCTCACCTTCTCATCAATAGACAGTTGCAGGGATTTTGTCCTGAAAGTTATAGGTAAATTAAGTGATCTTTAATTGACGAAAGCAGTAGATTCTAGATGGCGTAATATTTTCGGATGACAAACTGGCACTCAGATAGCCACATGGCAGCATGGCCTTAGCTGCACATGACGGTGCGGCCAACTATCACTCACCAGGGCAGTCTGACAAGAGCCAGCCCCTGTGCCGCTCTACCAAGTGTGTCACGCTCGGGTGTCACAGCAAGGACCCATCGCCGTACATGTTTCTAAATGTTTGCTCTCGCCTTCTGTATGTACCTTATCACAGAAAAGTAACAACAGGTCAGCAACCAGCCGAGGCTGCGCTTGGAGCTGCGCTGGCTCACCCTGCCTGTGGGGCAGCCACAGCCATGGCGGGATTGTTCTGGTGGCTGGAAAATTTGTCCTTACATTTTGCCAAAAATCTGTGTCTTGTACTTTCCGTCATTGGTTCTAATTCTGTGCTTTCGAACCATAACTAATAAGTTTACTTCCTGCCATGTCTGTCAGCCTGCTGGAAATTTCACAGCAGGTGTGGTGCATCCCTCACATTTCCTCTTACCCACGTAAACCAGCTTTCCCTCCACCACACCTTACATGACATGGATTCCGGGATCTTCACCTAGCCACCCTCTGACTCCCCTGGGGGCTCATGTTCCTGAAACACATATTGGTATTTTTTTATACTCAATAGTCTAATAGATATAGTGTTTTTGTCTCATTTGAATGAGATGACTTTGACAGGTGACATAAACAGACTTGGGTTCTAGCAGAAAAATACGCTTTAGCCCACCATCTTTCTCTCTGCCTCTGTGTCTGTGTCTCTCTCTCTGGTGTCTCTTTGTCTCTGTCTATGTGCTTGAAAATGTTGCTCCTTTTCAAAAGGGACAGACTGATTGTACTTGCTCAAACTGTGAGCTGGAGCAGTGTTGTCAGCAGGAAAGTCGCCTGGCCTTCCTTGGCAAGTCTTGCGCTGCTCCATTCACATGCATCTTTTTCCAGTTGCTTCCTATTGCACACACACTTCTGCCTTCAGACCCCTAGATGTGCTCTTTTCCCTCCCTCCTTCCCTCCCTCCCTCCCTCCTTCCCTCCCTCTCTCCCTTCTGCAGCTACTTGTTGATGTGTGTTTGATACTCTCCCAGGCCCTGAGAGTAAAACGGTCAACCACACAGATCTTAGCTTTCTTAGTTTTCAATTCAGTAGGTAAGATAGACAAATGGATCAGAGGACCAAGAGAAGTCTCCAGGCGAAGAGAGGGTGTGTAAGTGTGTGTTGGTACAGAGGAAAGTACCCCCAGTAAATGTGGCAGCTCGCGGGAGGGCTCTGACGCACGACCTTCATTTAGCAAGAAGGAGGGATCAGTCCTCCTGGATGTCTGCCGTGCGACCCCATTTCTCGGCAGCGAGTGAACAACGGGAGGCACGTTCTGTGAAGACAGGGTCCACGTCCATCTCGTTCACCCTGGGACCTCCAGCACTTAGAAGGCGGCCTGTCACATAGTTGGCTCTTAAGTCATATTTGCTGACAGAGTGGGACCGTGTATAAAATCCAATCGTGATGCATCTGTTGCTGTACTGTAACCCCAGAGTCATGGAATTCTAACAAAGACAATGACAATGAGCTGCATTTCTTCACAATCACTCATCTGTCCTCACATATATCAGCACGTGCACTGTTATTCTCAAATTACCTATAGGAAACCAAGGGACCCGAAATCATAATGGGACAAGCCCAGGGTTATAGAGAGAGTGGAAATCCGTCTGGTTGTAGAGTCCAGACCTCCTGACATGCAGACTGCCTATTATCCTGAAATAAAACTTGACGTCAATTTTTTTTTTTTTTTGCTTTTTATCGCAGACACAACTATCATTATTACAGTAGTTTACCCAATAACACCGTGCACGTGACCACCATATATTGACAATAAGATTTTTAATACAACTTCTACTGCTTTTGACATCAAAGCAAAGCAAAAATCACAGGAAGGTTATTTTCTTTCTTTTACTTTAATTTTTTTTAAAAAAATATAAGCTATTATTAGGGAAGAACAAAAGCGCTGGCAAGCCCTAGAGGTGGACCATCTGGGAAGGATCACTTGGCGCTTTCTCCCAGGCAGATTTGGACTAGTTCGGGTCTGTCACTCAGGGACTGATCTTTCCACAGAAGAGTGACTCATGCCCATGGGCAGAGTTGCATCTGTGATGTTATTTCCAACAGCGGCAGGGGCAGGGGCTTCGCAGGGGTTGGCTCTGCCTTGCAAACAGAGCCTGAGACAAGGACTGGAGGGGTTGCTTATTTAGGAGGTGATTCCAGGAAACAGGAGTGAGGGCTGGGCAGACTGAGGGAGAAGAAAAGCCTACACAAGGGCGTGTTATCAAGGGCACCGCTGAGGGTAGGGGGAGCTTGGTGGTAAGGAATACTCTTCCCATCGCCCCCCAGGACTGGCCTGGAGAAGTGGAATCATGGGTCCCTCTTGCTCACTGGTTGCGGTCTCCCTGGAGACGAACTCACCAATCTCCCCACTGCACAGGCTTGCTGGTTCGGTGGGCTCCCGAGGGTATGCGGGGCAAAGAGGTGCTGGGGCAGAAAGCAAGAGAATCGTAGTAGGGGCTTCAGTTGAGGCCGCGGCTGTCAGTGTGAGGTGAGTCAGCAGGCACCGCGTGGTCGCGACACCCAAAGAGAAGCGAGCCAGGGAATCGGAAAGGCAAAGGGCATCCTGTCCTGGAGAGCAGGACCAGTCCAGGGAGGCCCTGGGAAGGCCCTGCTGTGTCCAGCGAAGCCGGTGGGAAGGAGCCTTCTCAAAGTCTTTCACCAGGGAAAAGGCTGGTAACTGGGAGAAGAAAGGAGGGCTGACTGTTTCCCCAAAGATCGTTACCCACCCGCTTTCACGAGACAGACCAAGGCTGGAGGCAGTTCGAATTGATGCAGAGGCAGAGCTTCTGTGAGGGCAGAGCAAGGCTGGGGGCAAGCCACATTCGGGCTGGAGTTCATCCCTTTTGACATTTTGCTTTACGTGTGAGACTTTTCTCTTCGCCAAAGCCAGGGATCAGGCTTTCTGCCTCTCTGTGTTCCTGCAGCTTGGTCAGCATGGGGCGGACATGCCAAGGGCCCTCAGAGGGGTCCTGCCACCTTAGATACCTGGTAATGTTGCTGCCTGCTCCCTTGTCACATGGTGTGCCCAGAGGCACAGTGCCATTTGGTGACAATGGTAGTTTCCTGAGCTGTGACCATTGTTGCTCTTCAGATTTGCTCATGGCATGGGGGAAAAGGCCTCTGTCTTGGAAAGGCCGGAAGTAGGTTTGGAAAAAGAACACTGTGTCTCTCCTGCTACCCATGTTGCCCTTTGATCTTATTATAGCTTCTTGCTCACAAAGGCTCCTTGCCATTCTTGTACTGTCATCTTTCAGGGCCCCGGCCCAGCACTCCCTTATCCAGGAAGCTGCCTCAGATTAGATCATCCTTTCTCTAGGCTCCTCGAACCTAACAACAGGTGGGTGAGTTCTGAATGGAGGACGGCTGAGGTCTCTTCTCTGCAGGCAGAACCTACCGGGAGCTGGGCTGGCTGGCTGTCATCTGTCTAGACTCTTTGGGAAGACATGTCTAGGAAGACTGGCGGACTTGGGGACCGCTTGTGTATCCCCAGGCCACAAAGCTCATCTCTTCTCTCTGAATCACATCACATAAGCCTAATGTTTGTTTTGGAGAAGGTTACAAAATTAATGGATGAAATAAATACAGCAGATGCTACCTATTAGAGAAGAATTTCATGTAGCAGGCCATGAAAATTTTGTTTGCAAAATAAGACCTAATTAGTTTGGCTTATGCTACAATACAATAAATTATAGTGACAGGAAAATTAATAATGATAGTTTGAGTCTCCTGGTTTCACTTCTACTTGTGTTATTTGTTGGGATTGTTTTTGCCAACGTTTCCTTTTTGAAACCAAGTCTGAAAGTCTTTCCTGCGTATTCACCTGCCTCATATGTGAGATGATTTGTGACAAAGTCATTTTTTGGGGAGAGTGAGAGGGGGAGACCCACGGTCTTTCTTCTTTGGCTGCAGTGAAATCTTGGCTTTGACTGTCTCCCTATTGGTCTGATGAGCGTTTTGGAGGATTCTCCTCCCCTGCTGTGCCATCCATCCATCATTCTGTCTAAGTAACAAATATATGAACATCTCCTACGTGCCAGGTCCTGTTCTCAGTGTTAGAGAATTAAAGTGAAGGCCATGGTGCTACTCTTAAGAAGCTCACAGCCTAGTGGAGGAGGCACAGAATAGTATCCTAGTGCTGTATTTGCGTTGCTTGGTATTATTTCAGAAAATAAGTGTGTAAAATCTGTGAATAGATTCACCGAGTTTTGAAGGGCCAACACGAGTTATGGAGAATGGCACGATTAGATCTTTATTTTAAAAAGATTATTCTAGAAGCACCCTGGAAGATGGATTGTGATCTGAACTAAGAATCAAGGACGAAGGTGGAAAGAAACATGAATAAGGTAGACTTTACGAGATTGGAGGCTGACCGGGGGCTGGGAGCAGGTAGTGGAGAATGAGCAGCGGGGGCTTGGATATACTGGGCTTGCTTCTCTCCCCACCCCCAGAGAAGAGGCATTAAGGATTCGTGTCACAAGTTTATTTACAAACACATCTAGTGTGTTGAGTTCAACAGCTTGATCCACTTTTCAAAGAGACCGCACCTCTTAAAATGCTCCTCTTCACATCTGTTTCATAGATAAACCAAAACGTCCTTAATTTTTAAGCAGTTGATGTTTTACTGTAGAGGTGTGGCAAATGCAGATCCAAAGTACAAAGTCATCATAACGAGTGGCCACCACTTGGGCCCTCCTCATAGTGGCTCCTATGGACCAGAGATTGTGAGCCTCTGAATGCTCTGTCCCGACATTTTGCTGTTGGAAGCCCTGTGAAAAGCACAGAAACTGAAAGCAGAAGAAATAGTGGTATCACACCAGGTCCTGTTTTCATGACCTTGTTTCCCTTTGTGCAAGGGCCATGACACTGGGCTTTCTGGCTTCTGGCCTGGGGAGGTAGTGATAGTATTTCCCAGAATAGGAAGCCTGAGAAGAGATGCGGCTTTGGAGATAGGAGAGAGGGGGAAATAACAGAGCTAACATTTATGTAGCACTTACTGTATGTATCACAGGCGTGGGCCTATGCATTTAGTCTCATAATGACTCCATAAGGTAAGTATAATTATCCCCATTTTATAGATGAAGAGCCTGAGGCACAAAGAAGTTAAGCAGTTTGCCTAAAGTTATGTAGTTAGTAGGTGGCAGAGCTGATACTACCCTTCTTTAGGGATGATCAGTTCATTTTGGTCTGTGCGACGGTCAAGTGCCCAGTAAGCAGTTGCATGTTGGCATCTTCTTCAGAATAATAAACAAAGGCACTGTTCCATCGGACCACTTGAGGCACTTAAAACTTGAACTTGATAAATGTTCTCTTCAAAGAACGCAGCCACACAGTTTGGTTACTCGCTTCCTACGACCTGATTTGTGAAGTGCCTCACTCTTCCTTAGGAGTCTGAGGGCCCCCTGCTTCACCTCCATCCAACTGGGCACATGTTTAGGGAAGGGCTACCATGTGCCTTGTGCCCTGCCATGTGCTATATCATGATAAACAAGCCAGGCATAATGTCTTCTTGCCAGAGTTTGCAGTGATCTCTTCTACCAAGAACTGGGTTAGGAAGGGAGCTGACATCAGCTGTTTCTCCCTGGGTTACAGTATCAGCCACCGTGTTTCCCTTTTATTAGCTTTAGTTCTCACTGTAAGATAAAGGACTGTAGTTCCTGGAGGCAGGACAACAGCAGGGAGAGATTAGGAGAGAGGACTGGGGGAAGTGACAGGGAGAAAGTCTTTCAAAGACCTCCAAAATGTCTCTGGGCTCCTGGCAGCCGGCCCCTCCAGCATGAAGCCCTGCGCCTCGGGCTGGCCCTGGCTTCCCGGTGATCCTCCCACCTGTGAGTCTACCTCTGTCCAAGCACTTGTGGTCGTTGGTCAATGCGGAATGTGCCATGGCTCTTCCCGACCTTCGCTCCCTCGGTTCAACCCCGGATCTCCAGCCAAACATCTGGCCCCACCAGACTAGACCTGCAGTGTGGAAAGGCAGAGGAGGAGCAAAGAGGCCAGAAATCATGAAATGCTTCCTGACAGCACGAGTCTCCAGGGGAAGATGGCTCTTCACAGGGGACTCTGCCAGGAGGTAGATGAAACGCTACAGAGAGGATTGGACAGAACAATCTAACTGTCAGGAGGATAAATAAGGTGATCTCTTGGATGCATTCCATCTCTTACTTCTAAGATTTCCTGACCTCTCTGGCCCTTCGGAGTTCGTTAAAGATGAGCAGCTGCTTCTGAGTAGAACCGATGGCTTATTCCAACCTTGGTTGGCTGTGCTGATGCAGGCCTGCGTTTTCTCAGGAAGTGGGCTGGGGTCAGTCCTCTGGTCTCCACGTGTGGTTTGGGGGAAAACCCTGCAATCTTATCTCGCAGAGCTCAGAGCTTCTCCTCGTTTTCCCTGAAGCTTCTCCTTTTAAAGACACGCAGAAGGTCTTTATATGTCCTCCTCACGAGCTGTACGGGTGAAGCTCTTTGCAACTGAAGTCTCGCTTCTCATCCAGGTTCGTGTGGTCTGTAGCTGCCTTTTGATCTTCCTATTCAAGTCGCCCAGTCCCTCCACAATAAAATTTCATTACCCTTGCTTTGGTCTCCCCTGCAAGTCCACATTTTAGACCGTGACACACGCACCTTCCAACCAATAAGAGCTTCAGTGTTGATACACGACCTCTCCAGGTTACGCCATCTAATTTAGCAGACTTCCTCTGCAGGGACCATCCAAGAGAAATATTTCTCACGTGAAATTATTTTTGGAGACTCTCCAGATCAATGAGTCCCTTCTCTACTCTCAAGAGGTCGAAGGGCTGTGGATTTGCCAAAGTTAATAATATTAATCTGTCTATCGTATTAGAAATTCATTGTGTTGGAGAGTAAGGGAGTGCTCTCTCCAGGCCTGATCCTGTGTGGTACTGCTTTCTTCTGCTGTGTCAGTCCTGTCGGGGCTTCGGGGTGCACCCCTGACTCCCAGCTCCCTCCTCTCCTAGGCTTTTAAATCATAGGGTGCCCGACAGCCATGAACGGCCATGAGACTGTCATGGTCCTCAGTGCCATATGGCCTTCCTGGCTGAAGTCCTGAATTCTGGGAAAGTTGCATTGCTACAGGGAGGACAAGCTCTATAGCCTCGGGGGCTGATTATTAGGAGGGCATGAGGGAGTCCCTGTAAGAGGTAGTCGGGACCATGGCCTTTTGTTAATTCATGACCCCATAACTCGAAGTTGAACTGTTAGCCCAGGAGAAAGAGAGAATACCAATATTTTTTGAGCATTTACAGCTACTTGTGTATAGCAAGCGTTTTCTTATTTAACTCTTCAAACAACCAGTCCAGTTGTATGTACCAGTCTCATACAAGGTAGAGATCATTTTTATCAATGTTTTACAAATGAGGAAACTGAGGCACAGACAGGCAGAGTAACTTGTTCAACCTCGCATTGCTCATAATGTGATCGCATAGCCACATATGTGACAAAGGCAGGATTTGGACCCACACCTTCCATCTTGCTAAATATAGTGAATGTTCAGGTGTTCACTGAATGCAGTTGAAGGCCCATGCAAGTTTGAGCTTTATTATTATTCATTACCGTTATCAGCACCTCACAGAGTGTCATGTAGTAGGGATTCAGAAAATACTCACTGAACTAAACAAAGACTGAAAAGCGATGCCAAATGTAAGATCTTTTTAAAGCACGTGTATAACAGTTTATTACAACGAGAGGACATTTCAGTTCATAACTAAACAGCACATTTGTTAATAATTATTTTGGAGTCGACATTGCTATAGTTAAAGAAAAAGAAATGTGGAAACATGAAGCCTTCATAATAGTAGCTTTCTTTTGGCTGTGAAGTGAGCATGTTTGTGATGCACTTAAAAACATTAAGATAGAGCAGTGTAGGCTTTGGCCAGAGCCTGACAGACCCGGCTGGGTCCCATGGCCATCACCGTCTGGCCATGTGACCCTCTTTAGGCCTCAGGGCTCCCATTTCCATACTGGGCAGCAGGGTACATGGCCCTTCCTGGGCGTTGCGGCTCCAGCTGTCTACAGACCCAGGACTCCCGGTCTTAGTGGAAGGCATTTGAGGTCTATAACCGATGAACCACTGATCATTTAATGAGCACCAATAAGGCATTCTCTGGAGGCACCGAGGATCTGCAGCAAGTCGAGAAGCAGTCCTTGACCCGACCTAATTATAGGGATGGAGCAGACGGGTGGACCAAACCAGCCGTGTCTTAGGAAAATGCCATACAACTGACTGAGCCAGTGGGCACCACAAAAGCTCTGACCGAGGGAGCCGTGTAGCCTGGCACACTCAGAAAAGTGGCATTGAAACTATTCATGAAGGATGAGGAAGACTCTAGGCAGAGGACCGGGGAGCGGAGGGTGTTCCAGTTTGGGGCTTGGCGTGACCAGAGACACAGATGTGGAGGACGGAGGAAAGCACCGGTGCCTGTGGAGCGCAAACGCCACTTTGCTACCCGGCGTTCCCCATGAGGACAGTGCTGGCAGGGAGGGCAGCAACGAGCTCTGGATCAGAGCCTTGGCGTTAGCACTAATTAGTTCGTGAAACGAAACCTCTCTGGATGTGCACCGCCCGCTCCCCACATATGAATTTTGGATTAAATCAGTGCTTCTCATCTTTAAAGGCGTGTGTATTAGGGGCTCTCCGGGGAAACAGAACCGATAGGATATACAGAAGATTTCTTATGAGAAACTGGCGCGCGTGGTCATGGAGGCTGAGAAGGCCCGCCACTGGCGAGCTGGGGAGCCCGGAGAGCCAGGACAGCCGGTGGCGGAATTCCAGTCCCAGTGCCAAGGCCCGAAGGCTGCAGGATCTTTAACCAACCCCAGGGCAGGGCCAGACCCACGTCCCAGCCCGGCCATCAGGTAGGAAGGAGACAATCCTTACCGCCTCTTCCTTTTGCTCTGTTCGGGTCCTCAGTGGTATGGATGGTGCCCACCCGCATTGAGGAAGGCGATCTACTTGAGTCAAATGCTGGTCTCATCCAGAAACATGTTCGCAGACACATCCAGAAATAATGTTTAAATCTGGGCACCCCGTGGCCCACTCGAGCTGACACATGGCTTGAGCATCACAGTATGGAACACTCAGGAAATGGAAATATCAGTGTGTATACAGGGTAACTCAGACATTAATCACACCTTTACATTATACAAGTATGGCAAGAAAATTAGTATATGAGTCATTAAGGAAAATATAACAAATTGTATGATTTTTAATTCACTTCTTTGAACATAATTTTTAAAAAGTATTTTTTTTTTTAATGCTTGAAATGGCTGCACACAAGTCCTCAACAATGCTTTTTAATGATGACCTCTTCAAATTCTTGGCAGTCGCCGTTTAATATAAACAATGGTCACACCAATTCTCAAAGAAATAATGCTTGCTCAGTGTTAGGGCAAATGGCAGAAGAGCTGACATATCAATTTATTGTTCTGCAGCAGTTAGAAACCCTCTTAACTGGAATAGAGGCAATTCAGTCTCTTTAAATTACACATGAAGGGTGTGTTTATTCTTTAAGTCTAACAGGTTTATCTTTTCTGTTTTCAATGGTATATGCAATGTTGAAATTTCTTATGATAATGTAATTGGATTTCAAATCCAACTGGACTTTTCACATAAATTATTTCAAAATGATGATTTTCACAGATGTTGCCCTACTCATGTTAGTCTTTCATATTCAAATACTGTGTTGAACATTATCGGTAAACCATTCTTAATTCACTTTTCTGAAGCTGAATTTTTGCTTTGAATCCATAAACCTTATAACGGGCGTATTTTCATGGGGACCTTGCAATTGTAGGTTAAGTCCATTCAAGTGCCAGTTAATCAATCAACTTTCTGAAGCTAATAATTATCCTTGATGTCAATCTGAAAAATGAAATTTATTTGTCTTCTTCACACCCCCCACCAGTTTTTCCGGTCTTCCTTTATTAGCTCATAACTGCTTTAGAATACTTTCTTTAGCTAGCCAAGATAATTTTATTTAAAACAATGTAGAGTTGTATCCTGATCCAATTTCTTCATAGAAACTGCGGTGAGTAGGTTTTATTAGGATCGCCATTCTGATAACATGATTTAATATGAAATGCAGATGTTTATGTAGGAAACCTCTCTATGAATAAAGCATTAGTTGAGTCCCATGATGTTCAGAATGATATTAGGCTGTTGTCCTATTGTCCTGTTACTGCAGAAGCCACTTCAGAAGACAAGCCAACAATGTGTTTCTTGAATATCACACTTGTTACAAACATACTGCAGTGTTGACTTTATCACTTTAGATGTTTATTTTACCTCCAGCAATTTATTTTGTTACTTTTTTTTTTTTGGAACAAAAGGAATTTTCCAACTATTTCTTCCTCAGGGATACTAACTAGTGTTATTAATCAAGTGTAGTTACTAACATCTGTGTGTAGATCCATGAACCTAAAGTGAAAACATTGAAATTCAATGATCTCCTAGATTAGTGTCTGGGTCATTTGATATGTTGTTGATTATCTACTAATAGTATTGTTCAAAAGCAGAACCTTTCCTATTTCTTTGCTCTTTTCACCCCAGTCAGGGTGCTGATAACCTTCTGTTAGCCTGGTGAGACAGCCGGGGCTGGACTTGTGGGAGGCACTTCGCCCGTAACTCTTAATGGACCCTGTAACGGAATTCTTAAGCTGAACTGACACTGCAGTGAGCAGCTCAGGGAGGCATTTTCATCCTTATTTTGAACTTAAATTCTCTCCGACCTTTGGAAAGAGCACATAGATGGGGGCTGTTCCTCCTGCCCCCGCCCCCCTGAGCCGAGAATTCTTGAGGGGCAGGAAATGGTGCCTGCTGTTTTAAAATTATAAAACTTGAAGAGTTTGAACCATAATGGTTCCTTGAAAATCCACATGATTACCTGTTGCTCATGGCAGTTTTCCAGAGGTAAATGGGTGAGGAGTGCGTTTGAGGCGGCACCAGGAATTTCATATAACCAGCGCCTCTGGCCTCCGAGGCTGGAGGGTCGCGAGCGGAGAGCTGCACCTTCTGGGTGCTTTCATGCCTCCTTATAATAACGCCTTAATCGTTAGCCATTCATTGATCGTTAACCATGCATGCGTGAAGGGAAAGCTTGAAGAGCTCGTAACAAAACCTTTTGGCCTCAACTTCTGACAGGCGTTTTTACAATAGCCAATACTTGAACAAATATTAAATTTCAAGAAATAGATTTTGGTGACATGTCTTGCCTCACCTTGGTCAGGCACCGTTTTGAATTTTTGAAGTGGTAGGGCAGGGGATCTTTCATTCCCTCCATTAGAGGCGAAGGCCGCCTTTCAATACCAGAGAGAAGACCGGCAGAGGGGCCATTGTGATACGGGATGAAACCGAGACAGACATCTGTTTGGAAGACTCGGGCTCATTTCTCATTTCCCCAAAGCACCTCATCAAGGTTAAATAAGAGAACGTTTGGCTTCCACTTTTATATATTGAACTCCGAAAACCATCCTGAGCTATGTAATCATGTTTTCTTGATAACGCTGGGCCAAGTGTGGATCAGGTGTCCCTGCTTTCCCTGGCCTGGTTGACTGTAATAATCAAGTTCAACACTTAATTGTCAGGTTTCCCCTTGCCTTTGTGTGGTTTAGACAGAGTTTCAGAAAGCTTGTAAAGGCCCAGCCATAAATAAAACAAGATTGCACTCAGGGGCTTAGAAATGCTACATTTACAAAAGCCCCAGATGCAGAGCAGAGGGAATTCAGAGTGAAATATTTAATTACTTCATCATTGAAAACTAATTACCAATTGGGGAGTGTTTTCATTTGTGGAACATAGATTGATTAGCAGGATCACCGAACTTCTAGTTTCCTTACTACTGATTACATCTTTCAGGGAAGAAAAATGGGTTAGTTTTAACAAGCTCAACTCAAACTAGAGACAAGCAGGGTTACTAAGACTGATTGTGCAGGATTAGTGTTACTCAATAGGCAAAGGGGTATCGAGTTCAGATTTTTTTTCCTGATAGACTATTAGAGATAAATTTTACGTTTGGGACTTACTCTTTAGGCAGGGTTGTGTTTTTCATTCCGGAAGTTAATTTGTTTGTAACACAAAATGTTTCAATCAATGTTATACATGTTCGGTGACATGGAGCCCTGAGGCGAAGGTTTGTCCCAGATACAGGACACAGATATATTGTTTAAAGACCCAGTTTGGGAAACCAGGACCTCTGTAGCAACTTTTTAGCACTAAGCTCTGAAAGCGTGGCTCATGAGGGAACCCTGTGATCTACAGGACGCAGATTCTGATGGGGCGGAGCTTTCCAGGGAGGCTTTCTGGAGAATGGAGGGACATTGTTGTGGTTGGCATCCGTATCCCCAGGCTTGCTTCTCCTTCTCACGACGTCTCCATATCACTCAGCTGCCCAGGTGTCCAGTCGGCTTATTCTCGCTTGCCCGTTGCCTTGTTCAGTTGGGTCCGCAGAAGGAATCTGCTCTTAGTCATTTGCCCTTGAAAATGGATTTAAGTCAGGATGTCCCCTGATCGCTCCTTAAGATAGAAAATAGCTTCAGGACCCAGTCCAGCAGGTGGGCTATGGCCCCGGAGACGACACTGTGCAGACCGACATGTTCTTCCCATTGGGGTGGAAGTTCTTGCTGTCGGTGACATTAAGCGGTATCCTGACACAGGAAGAAGAACGCTGGGAAACAAGCAGGAGACCTGGGTCTCAGTTCTGGGTCTGCCACCTCCTGTGAGTCCTCGGGTCTATTAATTGATCGTTTGCATTTATTCCTCACATATGAAGATCATATGGAATAAGGAATGTGAAAGCAAGGGCATGGGAAGGCTTAGCGTATTGTTCAGATTAAAATGATTACTTCCATTGCACTGGCTACTAAGAACGATCATTCGGATGCTTCAAGTGGTGCCTTAGAACAAGGCTTATCCTGTCCTGCCCAGTTTCACTCTGCACTGGAATTGGTGTTTCTATTTTGAGATGGAACAAGCTTATAAACTCTTGTTTGTGAGCCAGCATGGCCTTCTTCCAGGCGAGTGTGTTCTCTGGGCTCGAGGCTGTGCCAAGACTTTCCAGAGCAGACAGCGTCCTCTGATCGAGGCGCTTGGTCTGGGGGCAAGGACAAGGATGATTTTGAAATCACTTGCCTCCGTCCCCTCGTGCCTGGTGGGCAGCTCACTGGTCCGCTGGCTCGCTGGATTTCCCAGGGTGGGCTGGGGATGACCCCCGGGAGGTCATGCCCTCCTCTGGCTTCAGAGGAATGCACTGTGTGTGCTGTACACACATGAGTAGAATCATCGTGGTCTTGAGGAAGGAGTTTAAACGTGCGGGTTTCACACATTGCTGAGATTATAACTATTTAGGACCGACTTAGAAACGAATGGGAGTTCAATTAAGGGGCTCCAGAGGGACAGCTGTGGAGGAGCAGACAGGGCAAGAGGTCTGGGCACGTTCCCTGACTGCATCTGTCCCTGACAGTGGCCCCAGCAAGGCGACGATTTCTGCCTGACGTTCCAGGCCAATGCTAACATAAAAATGTTTGAAGGAGATAAAACCATAAGACAAATGATAGAAAACAGAGATTTTAGAAATTAAAGGCTTAAAGAATCAAGTGAATAGAAGGAGGAAAGACTTTAAATTTAGAATGATAAATGAAATGTTGGAATAGTTAAAATATCATTCATTATTATAATAATAATTCTTATACAAAGATAGTTAAGAGGTTTAACAGTTGAAGAGAATAACTTAAAAGCTAAAAAAATTTGGCAAGACATAAAAGAAGTAAACAAATATTAAGAGATTTAGAAAAACAACATAGAAAGGAAAACTGAAGAGCTAGGGACAAAACAAAAACAAAAACAAAAACCCTGAAACGGAAAATTAGAAAGTAAAAATTTAGCTAGATGGTAAAACCTGTAAGCGACACTCAAACTCTGATGACTGAAAATAAAGTTGCCTAGAAATAAGTGAAAAAGAGGCAAAGTATAAACTTTTTAAAAAGTATCAAATACTTCAAGTGGAAAAAATCAAAGTGGCGAACCCACTTAAATACCTAAAACCCTAAAACAGAGGACGCATGCTTTCTTTTTTGGGACGAAGGGCTCCCAAATTCCAGTAGCATGCTGGGTATTTATCTCATGGATATTATAGAGCCTCATAAAGGGGGTTCTCAAATAAGATTTCTTTGGAAACTTTGGGATCAAGGAGCAATGTCTCATCCCTCTGTTTTTGGTATAGATGTTTTTAATTTTCTTAGGCTTCTGTAAAGACACATTAATATGAGTTCTGTAGAAAATTGTCCCCCCAAACCCTAGTGTATAGAAATCCAGGGTCACAGGAAGGAGGGGGTGATTAGAGAGACAGTGTATTTAGTCCCCTGCTCCGGAAAGGCAAGGACAACTTAGCAAATGCTATCAGTTCTTGCGGACTTGTTTTTGGTCAGGCAGCAGAGCTACACAATTTACAGGGAATGATCATTGTATTTAGTCTTCACAACATTGTGAGGCGGGGTCTATGACCATTTCAGGGCCACAGGTATGGAGATTTAGCTAGCTCTGTTAAACAGTTTATCTGCGGTCCCCAGCTTGCAGGCAGTAGAGACGGCACAGCAGCCTGGGCCTTGAACCCCAGAGCCCGTGTAACCCCGCTCTGCCCTCCTCCCATCTGTGTGCACTGCCCTGTCCTGTCCACAAAGAACGAGACCGCCGTCTTTGAAAGCAGCGGTTTGTGTCGCTGTTTCTCTTTCCCCATTGGCTCTGAGTGGATGGTAACACAGGCACGTGTCTAAGGCTATTAGGACACATCAGCCGGAGAGGACATGTTGGCAAGCTGCCCGATGCCCACGGCATGTGCTGGCTGGTGAGGGCCTGCAGGGACTGTAAACTCCAGGAGGACAGGGCCATGGTTTCCTCACTTCTGTCTGGATCGCCTTGAGCTTGGCACCTCTCAGCGCCAGCCTTTCAATAAATAAAAAGGGGGGTTGATTTTACATTTTGTAATTAGGTCTAAGGGACAGATCACAGAAATTGTAGGTGGCCCAAAGCTGGTGTCCATCACATTTCTTCCTTTTCCACCTTTTTGACCTGCTCCTCGAGAGTGCAGGGGTGAGGCCTGTGTTGGGATTTCTGCATTCTATGGGGTGAGCTCTTTATAGGGGTCACACGCACAGAGCAGAGGGGCAGGGGACACCCTGCATAGTGTGGGTCACAGTGGCTCCTGAATAGCACAGTTACCCAAAACCTTCCTCCACCCTGGACTTCCCACGAGGAAAACCCCTCCTTTGATTAAGATCCTGTTTCTAGGAATCTGCGAAGAACCAGCAAATATGCGGTTAGGAAGGGAACACACTAGCTTACTTAGGCCTCTGACACTTGACGATGGGGTAGCTCCTGACACAGGCAATCGGACCCTGCTCCTTGGGAAATAAGATGAGAGGGCAGAGGTAGACAAGGCGGAGGAGAGACCTGATGGGGGAGGAGGAGTGGGCGTGTCAGTGCCTGTCTGCTGTGGGGGTGGCGTAGGCGACGCTGTGTCCCCGAGATCTACAGGGCTGTATTTTGTTTACCTCTATATTCTCCAGCATCTGGCTCAGGGCCTGACATGGAAAGGGTACTCTAGAAATTGAGTGGGCATTCTGCCTACAGAAGGAAGAAAGAAACAGGTAGGTTTGCCCTAGATTCTAGCATCATAGGGAGGGTCCATGAATCGCCAGGAAAGACTGGGTCAAAAATGAGAAGACAGAGCAGGAGATGACTGGGAGCAGACTGAGTGCCTGTACCCGGCATGGCGGAAGACGCTAACACGGGCCGGACCCTCCCCACCCTTAGGGAGCTTCCCAGGCAGCTGGGGGGAGATGTGCTACATGGTAAACAAGGAGCATGGGTTAAAAGTATGTGTTTTGACATCACCAGTAATGGGACAAATAGATCTCATATGCGTCCTGAGATGATGCACGGACAAGGACACATCACCACCTCTGTGGTATGCTGGCCAGAAATGCACAACCTGAATCTAATCAGGGGAGCATCCGCAAAGCCCAAACTTGGTTGTCTTCAAAAATGGGAAGGTCATGCAACATGTGATCCTGGATGGGGTCTGGAAAATGAAATAAATGAAATCCACAACAACCACAAAGCTGTTGCTAGAAAAGACACTGCTGCAATAATTAGCCAAATGTGCTCTGTAGATTAGATAATAAAACTGTATCCGTGTTAATTTGTCCTTTTACTAACTTCACTGTGATTGAGTAAGAGGATGTCCTTGCTTAAAGGAAATACGCAGAGATTTTTCGACATAGAGGGTCCTCGCGTCTACAACTTACTCTCAGAGGGCTTAGGAAAAGGTAAGTACGTGTGAGCTGGAGCGTGTGAATGCTTGCGGAGGGAGGGAGAGAACGCTAAAGCAGATGTGCTAAAGCGTCAACATTTGGGGGATCGAGGTGAAAAACATGTAGGAATTCTTTGTGTGACTTTCGCAACTTTTCTCTAAGGCTGAAGTTGTTTCAAAATAGTTTAAAAATGCACGCAAGATGAGCGTACGTGTGCCTATCCCAGCGCGTGTGAGAAGCATTACAGCACAGTGGTTAAAGGAAACAGGCTCTGGAGCCAGAAGTCCTGGGTTCAAACCCTGGCCATACCAATTGGGAGTTGTGTCCGATTTTACTGAAGCACTCGGAACCTGCATACTGTGGGATGTGACTGGTGCTGACATTGGTTGGTTGTAAGGGTTAAATGAGTTAAAGCCTGTGATAGGCTTAGGACAGCACAAGCACATGAAGAGTGTGAGATAAGCCCCAGCTCTTCTTATGGAGTGTAGAGCCATGTATGATCACTAGTAATGACTTAGTTATAAGATACATAGGATGTAGCCATTTATGGACCTGTCGACTATAGGAACACTTTGGAGTTTTGAAGTAACTTACATATTTAATTATTACAACAATCCCATAAAGTATAATAGCAAGAAATATGGCCCCATTGTGTCTACCTGTAAACTGAGGCCAAGAAGAAAGCAGGAAACTGACCTGAAGCCCCCTAGTTGTCGTGTGTCCTGACAACTGATCCTAGAGGATATTTCTTCTGCAGGTGTTGCCACATCACGGTTGTCTCTTTGTCCTCTTTTATACTCTGCGAGTGAGGGATTTCCCGGGATGTGGTGCACCCCTCATCCGTGCGGTTATCCATTTGCAAACGCTGTCATTTGTATGAGTGGGGAGCGTGGCTTGTCTCAGTGATTACTGGCTAGGTTGCTTGAACCAGATGCCAAGAAAGAGGTGGCCAGTCACTAATCCACAGGCTGAAAAGCCTCCGGTTAGGTGCTAAGGGCCCTTGGCATACAAATCAGAGGAACCTTGGTCTACATGTCACATGCTCTACCCTTGTCACAGTCTGTGAATGTATGGGCTATAGTCAGAACCTGGACATTCTGGAAGCTGTAGATTCTATTTGGAAGGAGCCTTAAAAATGCCTTGGAATGCAATCATTACCTCTTTTTTGATAAAAACACAACAAACTAAAAACAAAAAAAGCAACAACAGTTTTCTGAGAAACAGCCCTTGCCTACACTTCAGAGGACCTGGACACCGGATTCCTGCCTCTGTGGGTCCATAACCTTCAGCGAGACCTCAGCCCGACAGATGTTATTACTATAAGCCAGCCTCTGGCAGCCTCGGTGGGAAGGGAAGCACCCCTCAATTTGTCAGGGATAATAATAACTTCCCCGTATTTGCTCACTGCTTCACAATGTGCTAAGCTTTGTATTAAATATGTTTATTGATTCTCTCGACAAGACTTTGGGGTGGGTCGGGTAGAGACTGTGATCCCCATCGAGTCAGTGATAAACCCAGGGGCTCGCTGAGGTCAAACAAACGACCTGCCAGCCAGAACTCCTGGGTCTGCATTCATGCTGCCCAGTCCACTGTCTGTCTAATCCTTACCTTCCTGTTTTAGAGGTAATTTTATTTTATTTTTGACATTGCTACTTATTAATTATCCCCATGTTTCTCTCCCACCACTTAGCCATTCCAGGCGGCCCCATCCTGCCACCCTTTCAAGCATTTCTGGGTTTTCTCACCAGCTGTACGTCTGCAAGTGCTCAGGGGATGTGGAATTTCTCAACTAGTTGCTTGAAAAGAAGGAAAGTTGTGAGAATAAATGTGTTGCCAATATGACCACAAAACGCATGATAAAGCCCAATAGATACGGTGCTGAATGCTAACTCTGGTTTCCATTTTGGGGGGAAAAGTCTCCTGCATATGTATGCTTAACGAAGAGCTGAAAACGCGTGTGCTCATTTACTCAGCGACAGGGAGCATCGCCCGGGGCCAGGTGCTAAGGTGTTCTGTCCTGCCTCCTCGGCCAGGTGCTGGGGCTGCACGTTGGAAGCCCGTCTCAGGATGGAGCTTAAAGACTTGAATCCTAGGCCTTTCTTCATGGTGACTTTTTAAGACCTGTGAATAATAACTTGCATTTCCTACCTTATTATGACAAGAAAATAAAATGTATCTAAAGGTCTTTGGTGGATGGCAGGACATTCCTCTGGTGTAAGATGGTATTATGGTGATGATAATGCCAAAGATAATTGAAATTGTTTCTGGGAGTTGTGACTTCTGTCATGTTCCTGTGTCCTGAGTGGATATGAGGAAGAAGGAATTGAGTAAATAGGATAGTAAATAAACTATGTGTAAATACGAGAGTGAATGAACTGAAAGGAATTTTAAGCTACCCTTGTATAGTATTTTTACTGAATCAAGAACTTTACTGCCAGAAACATTAGCAGGAGCTAAAAATGACGTGTCTATATGTTCTTATGGCTAATCTCCAGAAAGCCTTCCATTCCTACGCATTCTTTAAAACTTAGCTTAGCTGTCACCACCTCCAGGAAGCCTTCTTAGACTCACCAGTCCTCCTCGGCCGGGCTGGAGAAAATGGCCCTTGCCTGCTGCCAGAATACATGGGCTGATTTTCTCCTGCATGCATCATGTTGTACTCACCTGCACCCTTGCCCCCTAGATTCTGTCTTACTCATCTTTGCATCCTGAATGTCCAGTGCAATTCCTGGCATGCCTTTGGAAGTGCTTCCTGAATGAATGGCCAAACATTTACCAATTCAAACCAGGCTTGGCTTGTAAACACAATGAGGATTGAGGTCAGGGAAATGTGGTTCATTTTTGCTATAAAGTGCTTACATATTGCACACAAAACCACAGTGCTTCATGATTTTTTTAACCTCTTATGTGATTATCCCCACAAAAACCCTGGGGGCTAGAAAGGACTATAATGGCCTTGGGAGTTTTGAGCAGTTTAATATTTTCTTTGCATCCAACTTGGACTATTTTCATTATGAAAAAGATGACTGATTTCACGTAAGGCAGGAAGAATCAGAAGATGGCCCTTTCCCCAGAAAGTCTACAGAAACCCTGCCTGGCCTTTAGGGGTTCCACCAGTATATGGAACATAAGGAGTCCGTACGATATGGACAAATTTGTACATTTTTTAAAAGATTAAACGTGATATAGTACTGGAACTGAGCATGGGAGATTGGGGCCCTGGGTATTATGCTTTCCCTTGCTACAGGGGATGGAAAGAATATTGTTTCTCCTTAAAATGATTTATTTAAATGGGTAGGCTAGAATTCTACTTAAAACCCAGTGTCTGAATGCACCTGCTTAAGTCAGCTTCTTGTTCTCCCAGGTATTTAGGCATTGAATTTTCCCCATTAGGGAAGTGATTGACACCGTGCTCCTTACAATAACACATGATTATAACTCTGCAAATGGCAATTACATTCAATGGAAACCAGATGTTGCACGGAATTTGACTCTCTTGGTTTCTTGGTGAAGTAGATGAATTTGTAAAGTAGAAAACCACAATCATTACTCAGATGGACTGTACATGAATTAATGACATAATATCTAAATCATATATGGTTGAAAATAATGATTAACTTAAACTATCAAGATAAGCTAATGAAAAACAGACTCTTAAAAAATTAAAGATATGTTTTCTTCAATATATACTTTATCAGTATGCTAATAGCAAAACCAGACTTGTTTTTATGTCTCTTCAGCCCCAAGTTAAAAAAAGAAAAATATATATATATTTAAAAGGAAACTCTTTGCAATGGTTAATGGTAAGGAGAAAAGTGAACAACTATGATAGTTTTTCTTGGCTGGTGAATTTTGAGAGTGTCTGAAATCAATCTTTGAAAAATATATTGTTGTTAAGGACAGTTAGCAATGTTTTATGCTGATTTATACAGAAGAGTACATTTTTAAGGACATATTTAACATGCAAAGTATCAACTTTATATGCCTGTGCAAAGGATAAACTCTCACACACAACTTGTTTTCTCCCATCCCCACCTCTCCCCAGAGACTGTATGCAAATGTGCGTGTACATGCATGCGTGCACACGCATACACACCCACACCAATGATGCCTCGGGCCAGGAAGACAAATCAACATTATATTTAAACCTGCACTGCCCCTTGAAATTCTCAGCCTTCAGTTAGCAACCTCCTAAGTGGTTAAGTTTGCAAACCTTGGCCCATCATTTCCACTGTCATGAATTCTCAATGACATCATCACTGTAAAATTAGGAACTCTCTTTCTTTTCCTGCAGATGTGAGAGTTTGACATTGCATTCCATGGTCCCGTGCCACATTTCATCAGCGTTTTTCCTTTGCTTTCTCCAAAGCCTGTGGCCGCATGTGGCGTGTAGATTGCCAGTGCTGTTTGGGATCTCATATCAAATGCTGCTACCTAATCCCAGGCGGCCTTCCACAAGCCCACACCTGCAGCTCATTGAATCCTCCTGGAGTACAAAGGGCTGATTTACAGCACGAAGGATCCAGGCACTGGTTGCAGCTGGGGCTCCAGCAGGAAAAGGAAGTTGTTCATCTTCTTGTGTGCATTTCATTAACAATAGTGTACCCGATATGTAGCTTATAGAATAATTTCAAATCACTGACACAGAGCATTATGGCATTTGGCACTGCTAGGAAAAATACTTCGGGATGGGCAAATTACACCTGAGCGTGAGGTTTCCATGCGACCCTCTGGAACTGTGCGCACTGATTTATACCAGGTGGGTTGACCTTGCGATATTTTCTGATTCCTGGGGCATTTTCCCATTCCTCATTTCTTTCTCTTTGTCTTTGAAGCAGCCCTGGGGTAGAATTGGGATACCCCGAGCCCTCTGTTCTTCCCAACCAAGAGCATAGATGAACCTGCCACGAGCATGGTGTTATGGGGCCCACCACGTGAGGGTACGTCTGTGTCACTGGTGAGCTGGGAGTGCCACAGCCAAATGTGACAAATACAGTGCCCCTTTCTCCTTTGAGATTCCATGGCCACAGAAATGAGGGAGTCCCACTGAGACGCCAGATCACAGAGCTGGCTCACTGGGAGTCAAGGTGATAAAAGTGTGGGAGGGTTTCATAGCTGCTTCTGTCTCCACAGTGGGCTGTGCACCTATTTTACTATTGACGTATTTTAACCCAAGAAAAGACTTCATGGTGGAAATGCCATGAGGGTGATGACGATGAGTGCCGATGAAGAATGAGACGAAGTGACAGTCAGGAAGAAGATGACTGTCCCCTGGCCGAGGTTCCCGTAGCCGGCAGGCAGCCCCCTGGGGGCCAGTGTGGCCTCTGGATCGAACATCTCATCTATTTACAAGCAGGCTCCAGGTGCTCAGCCTTTCCAGATCTTTCCTGGGAGCATCCTGCAGGTCCCAGCTGAAGGGATTTTTTATGGATGCAGAAAGCCTCCGAACCTCAAAACAAAAACACTTTGAGAGCTATGGCTCTCTCTGGGTTTGGGGCCAAACCCCTCTTAGGAAAGACAACGGCGATGTGCAGGATTAACATGCCAAGGCTTCTGATTAGTTTATCGTGGACATTTTAACTTCGACTGTTTTATGAAGAAAGACAAAATCAATAAAACTCGCTGTCCTCGAGGGAAAGGAAGCAGGGGAGGAAAAGCAAATTTCTTTTCACTTTGTAATGGTAAACAAACTCGGCCCAGAGCAGTATCTGATGTGGCCGCGCGGAGCCTGGTTTCCAGTCTCTCTTGATGTGTCAAATGTATCCCTTATGTGAATCATGGTTTAAAAATACTTTTACTCAGTGGGTTCGGGAAATCAATAAGCTTTTATGATTCTTTCCTTGCTTCACATAATGTCTGATTTCAAAAGAGACTCTGGGTATTCCTTAAAGATGTTTATATATTATGCATTTGAAAAACTAACAATTCTTGCAAGGACCCCTCAAGCATTTTTGTTGGAGTGAGGTTTTCCCGCCCTCCCCCCAACTCGCTCACTCTTTCTGTTTTCCTTCCTTCCTTCCTTCCTTCCTTCCTTCCTTCCTTCCTTCCTTCCTTCCTTCCTTCCTTCCATTTCTTTCTCTCTCTTTTTCTCTTTCTTTCTTTCTTTCTTTTTCTTTCTTTCTTTCTTTCTTTCTTTCTTTCTTTCTTTCTCTCTCTCTCTCTCTCTCTCTCTCTCTCTCTCTCTCCCTTCCTCCCTCCCTCCTTCCCTCTCTCCCTCCTTCCCTCTCTCCCTCCCTCTCTCTCTTTCTTTCACATAATGCTAATGATTACAGGGCTTACACATAAATTGAAGCCGGATTTATAAAATGCAATATAAAAATCCTTGGGAAGGAAGATAAATATAACAAGCTATGAAACTACGTTAGCCTCTTCCAGCGTTGGAATGACTACAAAAGAGGAAATCAATGACCAGGAAGTGTGATGCTGCCCAGGTTAGGGGCTTTGGCTCCCAGGCAAGCTGCCTTAAGACAGGCTGTCCTGCATTCCTTGATTTCTCTGAAATACAAATCTAATTGCAGATTGGAACATATCCATTCGCTCAGTCTGTAAAAATAATTTTCCCCGAATATTTACCCAAAGCGCATTATTGCTTATACAGTTGTGAAAAGCATTTAGCACTTTATAATCCCGTATTTGCTCCTATGTGGGCCTGGGAGTGTACTCCCCTTACAAAATTCACAAATGCCTAGAAGGCTAACAATTTTTACAAAGTGTTCCTCGTGGAAAACATCTGGAAGTTTTCCAGAATGGCATTCCAGATGTTATAGTTTTAGCAGTCACCAAAGTGCACCGTTGGCCGTGTGTGTGCGCGTGCGTGTGTCTTTCCCGGTTCTACATACTGCAGTACTTACGAATGCCCGGCTCTCTTTGCTCTACCTCTGGAACATTTTAGCTTTGAATTATTTAATATTTCACTTCTGGACAACTCCGCTTTCAGGGCAATTACACATCTGTAAGGAGGGGGGTATGGTGTAGACTACTGTAACCAAATATGTGCTGGGAGAAGGGATTTTTAATTGGTATTTTAAAATTGATTTTTTTTTCTCTGTTGGGTTAGAAAGAAGAATAAACACTGGGAGAGTGAGCCCTGGGTGTATCGCCCGTGTCAGGAAGGCCGCTCTCCCCCAATCACACTTTGCAGCGTGATCCTCCCCCCCACCAACCCCCGCACCGCCCCCATCCTCCCACCCAGCAGCTGCAGGGTTGGGAGATGAGCCGACATGAGACGGTTCTCCTTTCAAACTACAAAGTGCTCCTTGGCTCCCAAACAAGCCACCTCAAGACAGGCTGCCCTGAATTCTCTGATTTCTCTGAAACACAAATCTTGCCTGGGGAGAAATTTGGGAGAGCACCAGGTCCAAGTCCCTGCTCCTGGATTTTTCTCTTCTCCCTGCCCCCCCTTCCCTCTGGCCTTCTAGGTAATGGTCCTTTCTGTAGCAACTTGCCCTACAGAGGTGTAATGGCCCATAGAAGTTCAGACCAGAGCCTGGCCTCCGTTCTCAGATGCAGCTCCTTGTGAGTTCTGCCTAATGACAGGTCTCCTTCAGGACCATTGCAGAGGATCGCAACGGGGGGGAGGGGGAGAAGGGAAGATCTGGTCACAGCTAGAATGGAAACGAGCCATGGTTCAGAGAGTCCCCGGTTTTACAGCCACGGCCAATGACTTTCATGCCAGGGGGAGACAGATGAACGGGGATCCGACCAGACTCGTGAGAACCTCTTCAGGACTAAACTCTTTGTTGAACATCACTTTGAATCAGTCTCGTTCTGCACTGCAAGGACTTTGAAGGGGGGCGGGGTAGGGAAAACATACTGGCAAGGAAAACGGCCTCAGCCAAGGGCGGGCGGTGGTGATGACGTGGTGCGTGCAGGTAGCAGGGGTCGGCCTACACTGGCTGACGCAGCAGAGAGGCGGGGAGCAGTGGCGAGAGCCACGCAGAGGAGCTCAGGCTGCTCCTGTGGGCTCGGGAGAAAGGGTGATGCGAGAAACTGGGTCTTTGAGGGAACCTCCTCTGAGACGAGAGGGCCGACAGGGCTGGGGAGGGCAGTCCTCTCCTTCGTCTAACTCCATTCAGCCTACGCCCGCTGAGCACTTGCTCTGAGCAGGATGGAGGGTCTGCAGGTGAGGAGGTGGCCCTGAGCTTGGAGAAGCTGTGTGCTGTGCCTGCCAAGACCCCTGGGGGCCTCCTCACTCCTTCAGGCTGCTGGGGAGACACAGAGCCCCGAGGCTGCGGCCATCTTCCCATGGCAGGCGTGGTCCTCAGGAGGCTGACATGAAAATGGCCAAGCCCATCTTTTTCTCGCATCCCCACTGCTAGGACAAGTGCTAGCTCTAGTCGCCTGTCCCAGAGAAGTCCTGACGGGGCCTGGCACAGCCTTGGGAAAGTCACAATCGGGTCCCCTTCAGATGAAGGGGTCCTGTTGCCTGAGGGGGCCTGGGCTCTCCTGCCTGACCTCCCATAGCTCTTGGGCTATGGCTCTTGCCATAGACCCAGAAAGAAGTTCCTCCCCTGCACTGTCCCGGCTCTTTTTCCCTCGGCATCCTAGTCAACGGACGCTCCTGGCTTTATGTCCAATAACCTTGGGGAGGTCGTGGCGACCCTCCCGTTCTCTCTCCTTGGGCTGCCACCTTCCAGAGCCTGGTTAGAGCTGGCTTCTGGGTCAGCCTGGACACCTGGAAGGCCTGTCACACTGCCCTCAGATCACAACGGTTGGTTCATGCTTTGGTTGGGGGCGACGCATGCTCCTTCTGAGGGTAACACTTAAAGCCTGACCCATCTCTCTGCCTCCGTAGCCTTGTCCCCCAGAGTGCCCTGGGGGTGGTTACTGGTGACCGGCTCCAGGAAGCCCGGGGGCGGTGTGGTGCAATGGGAGGAGCTCAGCACTGAACCTGAGACTGCCGCTGTTCTGGATTCATGATCGACTGCCTTTTCACTGGCGGCATGTCTCAGTGTCCTCGTCTGTAAAATGGGGACAGTAATTCTTGTCTCTTAGATTTATATGAAAGCTTAGTGCTGGGTTCGATGTATATTACTTGTTAAAAATATTTATTCCTTCTGCCTCTGGGACATGAGGAGTCAGCATCCATGGTGAAACAAATGCCATTTATGTCCCCGCCTGAGCGGTGACCCTTGGAGGCATTGCACATTTGTGCTTCCTCCTTCCCTCTGGGTTTCCACTCCTCTGCTCTCTGGAGTCACCCCCACTTCTCTGACCCTCCTCGACCTCCTCCCAGGGCCGTGTCTCCCACTCGTCTCTTGATGTTTGGGGCGCCCCTTTGCTGTCCCCGTTTGCCCGCGTACCCAGGGCTATGGTGCGAAAGGCCCCCGGCCCAGTCTCCCTTTCCGCCCTGCTCTCTCGGATGCCGCGCGCTTTTAGCCGAATAATATCACGAACATGGAATGTTTAGCTTGTCTGCCTCTCTCTCACTCTCTTTCTCTGTCACTGTCTCACTCTGTCTCTTTGTCTCCCTCTTTCACACACACACGCACACACACACTCCAACTAGTCAACAGATGAATTTAATTTACTTCATACATATTTTTCAAACCCAGACCAGTTCTCATAGACTGTCTCCTGGTCTATTTAAATAACGCCCCCTAATTCTGCATCTCTCCAATCTACCCACACCCCTCAGTGAGATCAGTGTTATTTTTTTTAAACCCACATTGGACCATGTCACTACCTAACTCAAAAACCCTCACTATATCTCCATTGCTTCCATGTTAAGCTCAAATCATTAGCTTGACATCTAAGCTACTTAGCATTTACACCTTTATCTCTACAACTTCATGTCCCACCATCCCCCCCCTTCCTCTTCCTCTCTCTGTGCTTTGCAGTGACACTGTGTGGCTCGAATCCTTTGCATGTGCTGTGACTTCAGCTCCCAGTGGCTCTTCATCACCCATCCTTTCACACCTAGACTGACTTTACTGCTTTGCTTAGGCAGAACGAGAACTACAGCATCTGCGCATTCATCTGCTGTAGCGCTTAGCACCCCGCGTTATTGGTTTTCACCTGCCACTTCAGCATGCACCGCCGTGCTCAGAATATCTTAGGGCAAGGAATATCCATTTGAACAAATGAACAGAACCCCTGAGACAGATGGCTGAACAGGCAGGAACAGTGCAGTCACCAAGGTCAGGGTGCCATGCGTGAGTCCAAGTTAAGGGCTCAGAGGAGATAATCAATGGGAAACCCCCAACTCCTCAGTGAAGATGTTGGGTCCAGACCCGGGTGCTGCCTGGGGGTTAAAAAGTCCTCCTCATCCTCTTAGATAAGGTCCAGGCGGAACTTTCCACCCACAGAATCCTGCTCTCTCAGTGATTAAAAAAGCTCTTTCCATTTAGGTGGTTAGTTGACAATAAATAAAAACTGGAAAAGTTGAAATGTATATAAACATGTTGTTATGACTTTGATATCGATAGTATCTTGAAGCAAGATTTAGGTAAGGACAACTACAGTCTGTTGTGTCTATTGCATTCGATTTAGGCAGTTTCAAGAATTTTAATGACCAAATTCAATTCTCTTCCCATACTTGTTTTCCAAATTAAAGAGCTAGGGTGCTAATACAACAGCAAGATGCATCTGTGACAGGTAGATTAAGGCATGGCTGACACACAGATGGCATCAGAGACCTGAGCCAGGGGTTCGACAATACCCCTTCAGGTACTAGGGAAGGGGTGGCGGGATGGTGGAGCTCTACCTTGACTTTGGTTCACCTGGTCATGCCAGGAACCCTGCACTGTGTACCGAACAGCTGGAGCACATGCATGGAGTCTGAATCATCACTATCCAGCTCGGACCAGTGGAAAACTTGACTCCTCCAACGGGTCAGCACTCAAGGGCACTTAATCAATATGACAATTCTGGAATTGACCAGAGTTGATAACCTGCCATATGTAAAAGACAACCCACCTCTTATAGCATCAAATGATAATTCTTTGCGATCTGAGACCCCATATATATTGGGCGGTAGTTTGAGATGCTCAATAAAGTCATAATATCCAATAGTAAATTATTTACCTCAATTTAAGGATGAGTAAGCACTTCCAAATTATACTGCAAGATGGGTCAGAGTCATCAAAAATGGAACCTATAAGTTTATGGGAAACCACTTTAGCATGTTCTAGTAGGTCGCTTTAACTTGTGCTACCCTCTGAGGGCAGATATATAGATTTAGATATAGATATTGATGTATATGGAAGTATAGATCTAGAGATGTAGATATGAAGCTGATATACATATCATATATATGCAGATGCTGACAGTCAACAGATAGCTTTGTAAAGCTGAATAGTGATTCCCAAAATTGAATCAATAGCCTTAGCACATTTTTCTTATTTCTTTCTCTTCCGAGATGTTGGTGTCTTGCGTGGCTGGTCTGTGAACCCGTTGTGTATTATTTTACACTCTTCTTGAGCTGTTCGTCAATTCCCAGAGCCTCACCTTTCAGGTATATACCTAGCACCTTTTAAATGTAGGCCACGGAACTGAGGGTTCACTGTGTGTATGACAAAAGTTGTAGAGTCCTACGGGCTCACATAGGCAAATGCCGGGCACACCTAGTGGTCAGTGGGAATGTTTGAGCTGACCTCCATTTTGGAAATTCTAGCTTGTGGAAGTCCAGCTACCCCTCCAGCTTTTCTGTGAACTCCGTTTTTGGTAACTGATGTTTTTATTCTGCTTTCTAGACTTCTGCGTCCTGGTATGAAAACTTTGCTCTGCAATTTTAATAGATGACAGAATGACTCTTATGCCGGCATCTGCCGCCTACACCTTTGCACGTGAGGCAGTGCAGTTCGCCTCAGGCCTTGCTGCCAAATGTGCACATCCCAAGGCATTCGGCAGAGCCAAACAAGCTTCGGTTTTTTTTCCCTCCGTGTAAAACTCAGCTGTGGTTAATGGCCCCCTCTTATTTTGTCATATTTATAGGACAACGAAGTGTATGGATAATACCAAAGGAGCGTTATGGACAAATCCATGTCATGAGAGTTCTGAGGAAGGAGAAACCATTGTGTTCCTACAGTGCATGGAAAGTACCTGTCACGATTTTCTAAGAGATGTTGAAACTGAACTTTGAGGGACATACTGAGTCCATCTAGAAGGAGGAAGATGGTCTGCTCAGCTCTTGGGCAAACCGGATGAGCTGGGGCTTGGGAGGTGGACATGGGGCAGCAAGTGTAGGATGCAGTTGAGGGCCCGGGGGACATGAACCCAGCTGGACCGGAGAGCCCTGGGTACCAGGCCATCACTGGGACTTGGAGGAGAAACAATAACCTTGCCATCACTACTGGTAAATTCATAAAGCCTGTTGTCTTTTTGAATTAGTGCCTCCCGCATTTATGGACATAACAGGAATTTATAAAATGACTCCTCAGGGAGGGTGCTTTCCTGCTTAGTTGATCCACGCTGCCTGGTGTTCTGCAAGAAACCCAGTAATACCCATTGACTGACGGGTTTTGTCCGATTCCCCAAGGCCTTCTGTTAAGGCTTCTGAAAAGACCGCCTTTCTTCTCTTTCTGACCTCAGCACTCCCTCACCTCTACCTTCCACTCCCCGTCTTCCCGAAGCTGCGATTTCCTGTCTCGCCTTCCTCTAGTTTGTTCCTGTGAGCCTTGATTAGAGGTAAGCCCACAGAGCAGGACCCTCGGGCAGCTGTCTTTCTTCCCTCTCTTCCCTGAGCTGGGGCATCTGGTTCTCATTCCCGGTCCGATGCGTCGGTCTCCACTTTCACCTTGCTCTGTTTACATGTGGATTATCCTGCCTGTTTGAAACTCAGAGCTCCTAATTGGTCTTGCCCCCTGTAATAAAAACAGCATCCAAAGGGAATCTGAAGAGAGCTGGACAGGTTGAGAAGAGTTTGGATATGAGTCAGGCCTTAACCAGAACAAAATTTCTGTAGCCAGGGAGATGGGAGCCTGTCAAACCCTTTGAGGAATGATTCCTAACCTTGATCTGTGGACACTATTGGTGGAGTCTGTTGACCCGACGTGGAATTCAAACTTGTGTGCATTCTTTGAGGAAAGGAGTTGAAGCTTTTCTGATGTTATCAAAGAGATCTGGGACCCACAAGAGGTAAAATCTACCATGACAGATCTATCTGTGTGGTTATCTGGAGCAATCCCACTGTTACTAGGAGGAAGCCAAGCTTAGAAAGGTTACATACTTTGCCAAAATCACTAAGTAGTGTGAACTGGAGGCAAACCAAGATGGGTTAAGTGCTGGCAATGAAGCACTATGCCATCCAACCGCTCCACCGTGGGAGACAGTCTTCATATCTCCTAGAAACATTAGTCACCTATTAGACTTCTCAGGTGTGCAAAGGAGGCTGGTGTAGCCCCTGTGTTTTCTGGAGCAGCATGGATCATCCAGAACAGATGTTCTCATCCTTGGTCGAATGAGAAGTTCCTGGGTACCCTGTACACATGCTGATGCCAGGGTCGCACCCCCAGTCCATCCTTTCATTAGACCCTTGGGGGTGGGGCTAGGACTCAGGAATATAGCTCCTCGGGTGTTCCCATGTGCAGCCAAGTTTGCAAACCATTCAGGTGACATGGGCAGGGTCATGGCAACGCTGACCTGGAAAGGTGAGGGCTTGAGGTGAAATCAGGCTGCAGAAGCTTTCTGTGCACGTTATTCAAATGGCCCTTCTGTGAATATGTAGGATTGGTTTTCCCCAAATTGCATGGGTGGGTTCTAGAGTTTACTCTCGAAACAGGCAGAAGCACCAAGCAAAGAGCTGCTATTATACAAAATTCATCTTGGTGCCAAAGAGCTATATTCAGCAGGGAGAGACTCTGCATGGAAGGGCTGATTTCACTGGTGTTTCATCGAGATCGATTCATTTGTGGCTAAGAATTTACCTCTGAGTGGCACACTGGCTTCATCCTTTATATTTCAACATTTCCCCCCTAATTTTTGTATATAACTGTCAGTTTGACTTCCTCATTGACCCAAAGGTTATTCCAGAGGTATTTTTAAAAATTTCCTCTAGCTTTCCTTCCTAACTCAAACAATTTGGGAATACTATTGTTATTCTATTTTTATTGCATTGTGGTTAGGCAATGTGGCTATAGAATTGATGTGTTCTGAATTTATTACAGTTTTATTTATTACCTAATATTAAGTCAAAATTTAAAATACTCCATAGACATGTATTCTCAGTGGAATGCCAGGTTGACTCTCTCTCTCTCTCATCTATCTCTTATTATAACCTTACTAATTGTATGGTTCAAATCTTCTGTAACATTGTTTTTGGCTTTTCTTAGGTAATAATATCTTATTAAATTTTCTCATTGTAGTTTCATTTGTGAATTTTAAAATAAATTTTTAAAAAATATTACCTAAATATTGTTATCATCATGTAAGCATTAAAGTTTTACACTATTATTAGCAATATAAAAATGATTGCTTTACTCATTTAAGATTTTGTGCCCTTTTCTGATTTTCTTATTTCTATTCCTGCTCCAATTTTATTTAAATTTGCCTGACACATGTAGGTAAATTCTTTTGCTTTTAGCTTTTTTTTTTTTTAGATTTTATTTACTTATTTTTAGAGAGAAGGAAAAGGAGGGGAAAAAAAAGAGGGAGAGAAACATTGATGTGTAAGAGAAACATTGATTAGTTGCCTCTTGCATGCATCAGAACAGGGGACCTGGCCTGCAACCCAGGCTTGTGCCCGGACCGGGAATTGAACTGGTGACCTTTTCACTTTGCAGGACTATGTCCAACCAATTGAGCCACGCCTATCAGGGCTGCTTTTAACTTATTTATATCATTTACTTCAAGTTGCACTTAAAAGTGTTATATCACTGTTGTGTTTTCTGACTTAATCTGAGATGGTTTTCTGTTTCTTTTTACTAAAGGAGCTTAACCTATTTATGTTTGCTGGTATAAGTTGATCTGTTTCCATTAATATTTGTGTTTTCTCTTATTAGTTTTTTAAATTTATACTTACCCTGTTTAATTTGATTTTTTGTTGTATGGACATATTAACTTGTTGATTACTTGTACAAGTACCTAGAAAATAGGTATCATCATGATTAATTCCATGAGATTACCTTAAAGGTTTCCAGTGGCAATCTTAAAATGTATTCAATTATGGATGTTAATCCAAAACAATACATTTTTCACCTTCATGTAGAGGTGAGGTGTTGTTGTTTTTGTATTACCCTTACCCCCAAAGGAAACAAGATTAAAACTTGTTAAAATATCACTTCGAAGAAGGTATAGTTTTGCTAGTGAGTTGTATTTAACTGTCAAATAAGAACTGATTGCAATGCTGCATGAATTATTCTAGAACATTGAAAAATATAAAAACATACCCAATTCATTTTATGAATTTAGCACAACTGACATTATTTATTTCTACTTTATAGAAGTTTTGTGAGGATCAAGTGAGATAATAGCTATAATGTTCTCAGCATAGTATCTGGCACATATTCAATGCTCCTATTATTACTTAATATCAACAGAGGCTCAAAAAGTGTTCATTAAGCACTCATTCCTAATAAAGCTCTTTAAATACGAGGACAAGAAAGATCCAAATTTTAGTTTATTTAGTTTATTCAAATTTTCCAATGTCCTTTCACATTTGTTTGCTAAAATCACCGTAACACATAGTTTGCCTAATAGTGACTTTTGCAGGATGTCTTCCTCAGAAGCACCTAGCAATGTGTTAAAATGCAGATTCCTAGGCCTCATTCATTCATTCGCTGAGACAGAAAAGAGAGGCCTCCTGATATTTTTCTTAAACATCCCAGGTGATTTGGTGTTAAGGAAACGTGAGAAACACTGTAGATCAAGCCTCGTGGCCATTTTGGCTTTATTTAGCAAGTCCGATGTGTTTTTTAGGACACTGACAGTGTAGACTCCTAGGTCCCTCACAAGTCAAAGCAAACAATAACAATAAAATGAATTAGAAGGGCTCTTTTTAAGCAATGTTTTAAAGAATTCACACATCACCAATATCTAACAGCTACCCTAGCAGAAAAACAGGAGAGGCATTCCCAGTAAAATCAGGACCAAGACAAGAAGAGCCGTGGTCACCATAAACTCGGAGTCAATCTAGCTGCAAACTCAGGGCTGGAAGTCAGAGGTCTCAGTTAGTTCCTCCCCTAGCCTGCTCTTCATTAACTGGCACATTGCTTCTCTGTCCCTCTGTTTTCTTGACTACAAAGTGGGGGGGAGGATAGTACCTTCCTTATAGGACGCGAGGATAAATTGAGATGATGCATATGACAGGTCGTGCACAGTGCCTGGCCCATCAGGTCTCACTCACATCAGTCAGCTTTCTCAAATCCTCAGTTGTGCACGAACGAGGGAGCAGCTCAGCGAGAGTGTGGACTTGCTGCAGGGCACCTGCATTAGTGGATGTGAACTCTGGCTTTGGGAGTCAGCCTTGTGCTGTCTCATTGCTGCTTAAACCTGGACCTGGGAGAGTTGAAACATGAGAAGCAAACAATAGAAAAACAGATTTGAGATCCCATGTAAGCTAAACCCCCCACAAGCCCAGAAGGTAAGCACTCATGCTTCCCGATTGCAGCCTTGCCTCTCAGAGTCACTTGGGGAAGAACCTTCTAGAACCTTCCAGAACCTTCCACTCACTGGGGGCAGTGGAGAACAGATGGGAGGGTGGTGTTGCATGGACCCCATCCTGGCCTTCCCCATTCATACTACCCTGTAGAATGAAGCAGCAGGCCTAGTACGTGAAATGCAGTCATCTCTGCCTGGTGGCCTTCCCGCAAATGGGTGGTGCTGTAGGTTTGCTCTTCCAGCAGGGACAGTTTGAACCTTTCATCACCAACACCACACTTCAAGTCTGAAGAATGTGGTGAAATTAATTCTGTGGGTCGTGACTCAGAGCATTGATTACCTATCATTCACATAAATGAATCATATGATTTTTCTCACTTTGGTGGCTGATTCTCTCCCCGTGCCCAGGGAGTCAGGAAACGCGTTGATGTCGAAGTGTGAACATCTCGGAAGGGACCTGTCCTGTGGCGAGCCAGGGCAGCCAGGTGGCTTTAGGAAAACCTGTCAGGTGACTGGGTGGATGAACGAAGGTGTGAACAGCTGTACAAAACCCTCGCTTGGTTTCTTTAGCTTGCTTGACTTTTTTATTCCCACTCATTTGTAAGAGAAGTCTCATGTCAGCTATGATGGTAAGAGGTGGTCAAAAAAACTTCCGTTCCTCTGAAACCAAAAATGCACAGGTGAGAAAGCTGAACAAGGTGTGGGTACCAGGAGCTCTGGGTTCCAGGCTGATTTGTCCCCAGGGGTTGTGTGGCTTTGGACACATTAGCTCCAGCTTTAGTAGACCAGTGTTCTGTAGAATGCGGCCAATACTACTGCTCTGCTGATCCCATCGGCAGTGGTAAGGTGTGCTTGACCATTCACATAGAAGCCTCATCGAGGGCACCACTCAATTCTTAATTCTCGCTCTCTCCGGACAAAGAAAAACTGTTCAGTGCACTTTTGGTTGAATGAGTGGATAGGAATGTGAAAGAGTACTACAAGCCCTAAGTAACCTGCCTGAAATGATCTTTTTATGTCTCTGTGACTTGTCCTGTCCAATGGCTTTGATGAGGGCAGGAAAGGTGTCTTCATGATTGCCCACTGATGCCTGTCTCAGGGTCTGGCGAGCAGTAGTTCTTGTAAAATTAGTGAATGCAGGATAGAGGTGATACAGTTACAAAGATGCCCCAAAGCCCAGCTCCTTTTTTTGTTTTAAGTTTATTTATTCTGTCAATCCAATTTGGTGTTAAATGTGTCTCAGTTCACTTTATCTGCGTATGTTGTCTCTTCCATAAACTGTGAGGTCCCCCGGGAGGGGACCCTACCTTTCTCCTCTTGGCAGTTTTCCCGGCTTCTGAAGAGATGCCTTCAGCTTGGTGGATGGAGCCTTTGGTGCCTGTCTGGCTGACTGCTGAACCAAGGAGTACTTTAAAAAAAAAAAGGTGTTTTTTTCTTATTATAAAAGCTCAATTTAGAAAGTTTGGAAAGTACAACATATTAGGAAGAAAAAAAATTAAAAACCTTTCCTTAATCCTCTCAACTAAGGGTTATTTTACATTAGAGAAATTTAATTTTATTTGAATTTAGCAAGATAAAAAATATTAAAGAAATTGCTTAATTGCTGATATGTTTCTTGAATGTAAGTGTAAGAGGCAGTAATCCCTAAACAGTTTTTCGTTCCTGCTCCCCCTTTTTCTAAGCAGATAAATATGAAGTAGTTAATGTTCATGTGTTTTAACACAACTTTGATGAGCATAACTTTAAAGGTACAGCTATCAAAACTTGGTCAAAGGTCAGGAGAAGCCACTGAAATCTAAACAAACAAGCACACAGGACAATTTTTCCTTAAGGACGTAAATAAAATTATTTTTATTTTTTATGGCTATTATTCTCTAATAAAGATAAATAGGGAAAAGCTAATCTATACTAAAAATAGTCCAGAGAAGTAACCAAGCATGTTAAAGATGGCAGACGCATCACGGGGGAGATAGGGAGGAACAGCAGGTTCAAGTGCACTCATGCCGTCAGCGGACTAGCTTGTTCCCTCCTTTCTTCTGAGTTGCTGGAACAATAGAGTTTGAATTTATTTATGTATACTGACTTACACATAGATTAGACACTTAATTTATACATACCAAGTGGCGTCCTCAACTCTATGCCTTTTAACTCATTTTATCCTCATAGCTCCATTATCTTGTGGATGAGGAACTGAAGAGTTGGGGGTAGGTTGTCTAAGATCCCACCGTGGTTTGGGGTGAGAGAAAACTTTTATTGTGTCTTTAGTGGACCTGTAAGGGACATCAGAGGAACCATGTAGTCCAGCCCTTTTGTTTCAGTATTAGGACACTACAGCCAGAGCGCTTAAATGACACTCCCAACCTCTCAGGCAGGCATTCGCACAGCTGGGCTAATCTTCATCTTCTCATTCTTTCTCCAGTGCCCCCTCCAGTTCTGACCCTGGTTACAGTCACTTCACTGATCCTGGGACCAACTATCCCTTGCTATCAAATCTTTGTACTTGGGCCCTTTGGGGTGGTGCCTTTCCCTTTTCTCAGCTGCATCATCTTGGACCCCCTCCAGGACCGAGGACTCTCTGCAGTTCTGTGACAGTCCACAGTGTTGTATGTTATGAGATCACCTGGTTGGAAAAGATGAGGGGTTTCGATGACTGCTGGCTCTAGAAGTGCTAGACAGTGATGTGTGAGAAGGCACAGGCCATCTTCCCCCTTCCGACTCCACCCTCGTCTCTTAGAGTTAGAACCTGAGGCGAGAAGGTGCTAGAGGGAACGCAGCTACCGTGTTTTCTTAGGCAAATCGCTGGCGCCGATCAGCACGTGTGGGCACAGACCATGTGCTAAGCCTTGAAGAACTCCTTCCTTTGTGTCTTCATTTTCACCACAGCTTCCTGTTGTTTTTTTTAGCAATGGTTTCGTCGTGTTCCCCAGGTTTCACCCTTTCAACATCTGAATGTCATTCCCTCGGCTAACCGATTTTTTTCCACCACTTCTTCACTTGGTGATGACAGGAGAAACTGTTAGTTTTAAAAAAGTTGATTTAATGGTCCACTTGCAAGAAGCCACATAGCAACCAATCTGCTCTTAAGATTTGGAATTTATTTGATTCATCTTCTCAGATGACTTATTGAGATTGTCTTTAGAATGTGTCTAAAATGGGTGTTGTGTGCTCTGCTGATGGCACCAGACCCAGAATTTCCATCCAGGTATTTATTTAATTGTCTCTTCTAATTCTCTCTACTGACACTCAACTTGAAGTTTACTTTTGCCATTTGGTTGGAACAGCACCCCACCCCTGCCCCAAACATTTAACTCCTCTCAGATAAATCCAAGCCCAACCCTGAAATTCCCAGGTTGGCCCTAAATCAATGCCAGACTGTATGGCATGTTAGTAATGGCTCTAACTTCAGGGAGAAGAATTTTCATGAGTAGTTTCAGAGATGCAGATACAAGAAGCAGAAAGCCCACCCTGAGGCTATAGCGGTCATTACTTAAGACAGGTAGAAGCCATCTGATGGAAAGAAGAGAAATTCATTGTTAGAACACTAAATGAATATTAGAGGTAGGTCTTAGGAAGCCTCAGCCTCTCCAAATTTGAGCTTAACTCTCGAATGACATTTGAGTTTGGTCCTAAGACAAGGATAGAAAGATTCAAGATCTCTCAAAGGGAAGGATGGTTTACTGATGTAGGCTATTTCTTGGAACTCTTGATGATTAATGGACAGGCTGCTCTTCAGAACGGAGTGTTCCTTGATTTGTGAAACTGAGCAGAAGTGCCATCTTCTTAAGTGTGTGGAGGATGCCTCGTGACGGCATGGATCTTGGGCCAGGCTTTGCTTTCCTTCCTGTCAGAATCTATGCGACACCATCAAGTATTTTATGGCAAACTTGGGGAAATCACTTCTCTGTGGGTCAGTTTCCTCCCTGGTGAAACCAGTCCTGTCAAATAGAGATGCTTTTGGCAACATTGTTCTATTAGCGCTATGATTTGTTCTATACTAAGGTTTTGGAATCATCACGCTGAAAGCCCCTTAGAAGTCATCTGGTCTAACTTCCTGGCTCAGTTAGAGTTTGCTGTGTCCCAAACCATGCAAAAACCTAGTGGCTTAAAACAAAATAATGTGGTATTTCTCATCATTCTGGGGGGTGGCCAGTTGTCTCCCTTGCTTTTTCCCCCTGTGCTCATTCATGATTGTTTTCAGCTGGAGGGTTGGCTGGGCTGGAAGCTCCAAGATGGCTTCATCCACACATCTGGAAGTTGGTGTTGGCTGTTGGTTAAGGGCCCTTGTTCTCCACCTGACCCGCCATGCTCTAGAAGATTAGACCAGCTTCCTTACAGGGCCATCTCAGGGAAGTGTCCTATGAGGGAGAAGGCTGCTCGGCTGTTCAAAGACTAGTCTCAGAAATCACACAAGATCACCTTCCGTGCATTGATCATGATGAAAACACAAGTATGCTAACTCTCCCAATCGAGTGCTATGATCACGCTGTAACACACTGCTCTCCGATGGCCATTTTCAAATTCATTCATCAAGCACAATGAGCATTACTGGGCATGTGTTGCAGAAAGACGGTGCTAGGCATTTTGGTGGATTCAACAATGAATGAGAAAACATCCCTTTTTATAGGGTAAGTAACCCATGACCTCCTATACCTAGCGTGACATTCAAAAGGGGTTGACTGGCCACATTTTAAATAGGACTGTAACTGACTTCTACAGTTTATGTAAGACTGTCATAGGGAGAAATAAAAGCTCCTTCTTATCTCAATGTCAGTAGGCATTACCGTATATTTTTACCAGGACAGTTGAGATTCTTTCCACTTCCCGCAACCTCCCCCTCAGTGAGTTTAATATATGAAGAAAGACAATATCCAAATTATCGTAAATCTGTCGGCATTCCATTTCAGAACAGAGGCAAATGGAGCTTCCATGTATCTGCAGTGTTGCGTGTATCTGGATTACCGTTTTATCCTTTAATGGGGTGGACCTCAGGGTCGGATTTTATTATATGCATCTTAAAAATGTAGAGCTGGAGTTTCAGAGAGGGGAGCAGAGAGGTGACCTGAGTTAGGGTGGGACATTAACCTTCTGACCTCGGAGACTGATGGATCTCAGGCAGCACAGCACTCCCGAGGGGAGGCTGTTTGGGCACAGGCAGGGAGGCCAGATGCCCTGATGTTTCATTTTAAGCTTTGAAAGGTTAAACTTAGGCTTGCCTTTGCCCTCTAACCTACCAGGGCCACCCCAAAGCAAAGACCACCTTTAGAGTTCTCTGCGTCCTCTTCGTGGACTTCAATTCTGCTCCTCCCCCTCCTCTGCGTACCTGATGCCCACCTGTCTTCAGCTGCTCCATTCCATACCTGGCTTTCCAAAAAGAGTCAGCCACCAATTATTTACCCTTCAGTGTGAATACCAGTGAAGGGGGCGACTCTGGTCTTTTACTGGGGAAAGAAAGTTTTCCTCACTCATGAGGAAAGGGGTTCTGGTCATCAGCGAGGAGCTTATGAGAGCATTCCTAAGGCCTCTCAGATCACGCCTGCTACTTTCCACTCTTAACACCTGTTCAGAGAGTCTAAGACTCTAAGGCGGTTGAGTAGTGGAGTTTTGGAATTGAAATGGTCATTGATAATCCTTATTGTGTTAGGGAAAACACTGAAATGCAGAGAGAAGGGGCCTGAGTCACACCTGACTCACTAGGTCTTCATGCCAGCAACGTTTAAGCCAGGTATTATGTCCTCTTCCAGAGAACCTGATCTACACAGAGCTGGACAAAGTTTTCAGTTACACAAATCCTCATAGAGTTTTTGGTAAGGTGGTGAAGGGTGCTAGGATTTTTGATACAGAAGAGGGAAAAAGGAGTGGAGAGGAAGCTATGGACTAGCCTCCAAGTTGCCATTGCTGTCGCTGCTGCTGCTATTTCAATATGACACATGGAAGTGGCGTGAGAAAAATGGCATTTGACAGATTGAATCTTAAGCTCTAGCATTCAGACACGTTCGCTATGTGGTCTTGGCAACTTGTTCGACCTCCTTACTCATCTGTTAAACAAAGAATAATAATCTCTCAGCAAATCCATAGACTGTCCAGCCCTGGAGCTGGGAAGGAAAGGCTCTGAGGCGGCAAACAGAGTGAGCACAGACTTGGAGTAACAAAGAAGTAATGGTTGGAATAATTGGGTAATGCTTGGAGTAGTGGTTATTAGCTGTTTTGGGGACAGCAGAGAGGCCAGTTTGGCTAAGAGGAATGATTTATGTTGGCAACTTTTAGTAAAATAAAGATAATAGTTACTTTCTTAACATGATAAAATATGCCTATCAGGAACAAGGAAAGAATGACCACTCATGTCACCAAAATTAAATATTGCTCAAGAAGTATCAGACAATGCCATTAGCTCTTTGATGTCTCTTGGTTTTGGACCACTTTAAAACTCAGGGAATTGTAAGAGTTCTTGTCCTTTTCTGAAAGAAGTGGCCCTTTAATGGTAAAGTTTTTCACATCATTGATAAGCAAGTGGAAGAAATAATTTTCGGCAGGAGCTCTCTAGATGGTCCTCAAGTCATACTTAGACATCTATCTGTCTTCCCAATGGCCTGTCTTCAAGGGTGGGCACTTTATTACAATTCTTCTTGATTTGATAGAGAGGACAGCCTTGTGGAAAGAACACTGCTCATATCCTTATAAATATAGATGTAGTTACACCTACTCTGTTTGCATCACAAAATTATCAGGATGAAATGAAAAAAAAATGTCCTTGAATGTCTTATTACTGAAGGAAAGTTATAGAGAGGAGGGGTAGATCTTCTCTAGACTCCTCGAGCCTGTATGTCTTTAGGCGATGGTACCTCTGTATGACCCTATAAAAGCACAATCCTTCCCTGGGTCACTCGAGACCTGGGCACCAAACCCCACAACCCAGAAGAGACGGCTCCCTGTGTGACAGCCAGCGGGGACTTGTGTTCACAGAGCAGGTACAGTTAAAAGGCCTGGGACTTTGGAATTTTTAAAGAGGGAACCAACACTAACATCCCTGAAATAAATTGATTTGGTTGAAACTCTTCCAAAGAAATTACCTTAATTCTGAGACTAAATATGCTGTGTTCCAGCCCAAATGGACTTTTCTTGGCCAATTCCTTGAGAAGTAAACATTCAAGTTTAATAGGGAAAGGGCAGTAGAACTTGCAGCTTTCGCTCACTGATGTCACCCATTGCTTTTTGAGCCAAAGAACAAGAAAATCCAACACTTCCTTCAAGTATGAAGGCATCGTATGGGAACGATACAAATATGTTTGTGGTTTCTATATATTTTCCTTTAAAGAAAAACACAAGCATTGAAGAGGATACATTTTTCAGAATCTTGACAGACATATGTGCTTCTCTCGGAGAGGGGCCCACCTGGGAATTTTGGCTGTCTGGTCTAAAAGGCTATCTTTTTATTCCTCGATTAAAAAATATGATAAAAAATAAGCCCAGTGGTTCTAAACTGTGAAAGAACTTAATGTTAAATTAAACAACAAAAGTCAGACCCAGGATAAGATCTTAGTATTAGGGAATAGGAAAGCGTATGACCTTGAAAGGCAAGTGTTCATTTTTTGGGGGAGGAAGTGACAAAATTAAGTAAGTTGTCTAACTTACTCCCAATCACGGGGCTTCTGTCACCAAGGCTACACTGGAACTTGGGGCTTCTTGGCACCAGGACTCTTCCACCTTGTTTGGTAAGAAGTCACTCTTTGATAGCGAAGATACTGTCTCAAGGCTGCCCTGAAGTCCAGTGTTCTCACACTGCCTGGCAGTAGTGACTCTAAGTAATAAAATGCTATGGCGGTGACACGTCATTTCATGTAAGGAGACAGGTTATAGCTACCTTCCAAGGGCAGCTGACTGGACTCAAGGTTCGGACCCCAGGGCCCCCTCTGAGGCAGGGGAATCTAATCACCGATTCCAAACGTCCTAGCAGAGCTTTCTATCTGGATCCGCCTCTTGGTGTTTTCCACTGGGGAGTGCAGAACACTTGGGTGCACCCAGTTTGATTCTGTCGACCTTAAGCACCAGTGAGGTAGGCAGATGGTCAAGAACCAGGAAGCCCACCCCAGCCTGGAGGCGGCTTGCGATCCTAGGAGGAGGCAAGGATTGGAGCTTCTTCATCTTTATATCCACAGTCTTGAGCTCCCAGTAGTATTTAAACAACATTTGGTGATCAAATACGGGCGGTTAAATGTTAAATGGGTGGTGGAATTGCCCTGAGTGTGGAGTCCACGGGGGCGATCAATCTTCCTGGGGTGTGGAAAACACCAGGGTCAAGGTGAGCTTCAAAGCTGATACTCTATCTCAGACTTAAAGGAAAACACATTGCAGAACAAATGATCATCCTCTTGTCTATTTGAGTTTCAGGTTTTAAGGATCTGATCCTTTAAAGATACCACTTGTATGTAAATAAAGCACCCAAACTTCTCTGATACGGAAAGTGACCCCGGGGTCATGAGCAGGACTCAGGAGTGCCCAGCTTGTTCCCGTCAGAGCTACTGGGACTGCCTCTGGGGGGAGCTTCATCCTCAGGCAACTGGAGCTGACTGGGAACTCAGACTCTCCTGCGGCCTCACCTGACTTCCTGCGCTGCCCTCACTTAGGTCCTGGGAAAGACTGTTGTACTTGGCCTCTCTCCACCCCCAGGGTACGCAATTACTCAGAAACTCCCAGCTGCTCCCAAGCCCCACACTGAGTTTCCAAACAAAACCTGTGAAAACAGATCTCCAGTGGCAGCATTGGCCACTTTTGGCGACGGCCTGTGTCCACGGTCCACCAGCAGGCTCTCAAGTCCCAGACACTCCGCTCCAGGTGCAAAGGAAGCCTGGACCGACACTGTCTTTGAGACACATCCAGGAAAGATCTGCCCAGGAACCCATGGATTCGCTGTGTTTCTTTTGGCTCCATCCAGACCAAATGGAGCTGAGTATCTGTGCTGCGGTCCGCCCCTCTACTGCAGGCACAGGCTCATTCCTCTGCAACCATGCAGTGACAGAAAGGCTCTCCTCCTGCCTGCCTGGCCTCATGGGGGTTCTGAATGTCTGCTTCTTCCTGTACGGACAGCTGGCGTTCACAGGGCCCCTCCTCCTCACGCTCTTGCTGTCCCAGTTGCCCTGTCGGTTCTGCATTTGAACCTGTTTTGTCTTTTCTTCCTGCCCTCTTGTCATCCCTCACTGGTCCCCACTTCTTACCTGCATTATTTCAATAATCTCCTACTAGTCTTCCTTGCTACATTGCTTCCGTCGTTCAGAGACGTGCTGTTACCAGGCTCACTTTTCCAAAGCGTATACCTTTAGTGACACAACTTCTCAGCTCAAAACTTTTCCAGGGACAGCTTATCTGCTCCTTGATGCCCTGACACCTTACCTGGCATTAAGACTTTGTCTGATCAAGGCCCTGTGGCCGAGGGGGCCAACTAAAACTTGTGCTTCCCCGCCTGTAGTGTACAGATGTATTTTGGAAGTGGTTGTCCAGCCTGGGACCACATTTTTCACACACCCCCATGTACCCAACTGTACCCTGTATCTAATTTTGCAAATGACATAAGCAAATGTGATGTATGTCACTTCAGGATGAAAGTTAAGAAGAGGGTGAACCCTTCCTACCTCTCTTTCTCATTTTGTCAGATGGGAAGGGAGCATTGTCTGTAGGGGCTGAGGAAGCATAAGATGCTTGCTCCTCCCATAAGCCTCTTCCCTCCCTTCATGCCTAACATGGCAGAGAAGCACTGAGTCCATTTCCCACCAGCTGGGTGACTATGGGTGTGCCCCTTTGCCTCCGTGCCTCAGTTTCCTCATTGTGAAATGGGGACTAATAACCTACCTATTAGAGTTGTTGGAGGATGAAACGAGGTCATACCTGTGAAGTTCTTAGAACAAAAATGGGTCATAGCACGACCTGAGGGTTCACATCCCATGACCCTTTGTTCCTCCTCTCTTTTCTTTCTCTACTTTTGTTCCCTGACCCTTTTAGACACGGAGGAATCGGGCCCTGGTTGGCAGATGGGGCTCCTTTGCATGTCACTAACCACTGATCCTTAGCCTGAGCTGCGTTCCAGGAAGAGAGCTTTGGTCAATGCACTGCATGTACCATCAGTTCAGGAGAGGAAATAGTGGCGCACGTGCCAGGCATCATCTGTTCCCAAAGGAACTGGGATTCACTAGAGGTTGTAATTTAGAAGAATGAATAATTAATTCTGGAATTTCAAGTATCCTAAGTAAATGTTCAGAATTCAGATGAATTATACAACTTTAGAGCTCAAAAACCATAGAAAATTATTTACTATATACCCTCATTTAACTTGGGGAGAAAGCAATGCCTGCAGACACATGATTTGCCAAGGTCACATGGCTGGTTTCCACCGAACAAATACGAGAACTGGTCCAGCGTTGCCCTTTGGTATCACAAGTGCTAACTGCAGATGAATCTTCTAAAGCTTTTCACATCTAATTCTCCTGTCCAAGAACCTTCGATTGTTCCTCATTTCCTCAAAGGTCAAGGTTAAATCTCTTACAGGTATTAAGATCTTCCACAGGCTCATCCCCTTTTCCCACTCAGAATTCCCCTGTAGCTGGCACTCTCCTGTGTTGTTGGTAATAATGTAGGTTGGCATAATCTTTGAGACTGGCACCTGGCAATCTATCTCAGAGCCATAATCATGGAAATATGGCCCGGGAATTTTACTTTTAGACCCCTTCCACAGGAAATACTATTCTTTAACACAGAAAACTCTGGATGCATAAAGATGTTCCTTGTAGCATTATTTGTAATAACACAAAACTAGAAATAACCTAAGTGTTTACCACGCTTTCAAGGGGTTTCAAAGAAATTATGAGATATTTACTGGATCAACTATTGAAAAATTGTTATAAATTAGAACAATAAAAACTATGAAATAACATGGCACATAGTTATAAGAAATAATGTTAAATGAAAAAAGCAGGATATAAAAATATATGTTGAATAGGATTGCAATGAACTGAACAATATATGTAGGGAGAAAAGACACAAGAAATGTATATAACCATTACATGGGATTTTTCATATTACCCAGAGTTTATGCAACAGCCTCACATTTTTCATAATATCTAAAATTTAATTTTTCATAATGATAAATGTTATCATTATCAAATATTTAAAGGCTCCTCACTACCCACTCCCTACAGAGTAAAGGAAAGCACCTCATGCTGGCACATACGGTCCCAGCATTGTCCCCCAAGTTCTTACTTTTCACATCCATTTTCTGGAACTTGGGTTTGGTGTGTTCCCTACCTTCCCACGAGGCTGCTCCTTGCTTGTGTCTTAGGTGAGGAGGAGGCTGCAGGGTCAGTGAAGAAAACACAGACCCTGGAGATGGACAGACCTTAGCGACCCGCCTTTGCCAATTTTTAGCTGGATGATGCTGGGAAAGTTACCTGTCTCCTTTGTGCCTGCTCCCTCATCTGTAGAGTGAGAGTTAATGAAATTTATCTGTCCAACCGCTAGAGGAATTAAATGGGACAAGTGTGTAATGTACTTGGTACAGTCCAGTATCTGTCATCAAGTTTGTTCCCCGCCATGGTTCAGTCCCACATTTAACATTGTCCTTACCTGGAATTCTTTTCCCCTTTCCTTTATGAAGTCATATGATGTAAGGTCTGGCATGTGCGTTGAGGCAATGGTGCTCAAGGATTGGTCAGCAGGCCCGTCCTCAACAGGATAGGTGTAGAAATAGAGTGAACGTTATCATGATCTTGTCACAGATGGAATGCAGCTTGGGGCCCAGCCCAGTGTTTGAGCGCTCCACCTTAAAAAGCTTGTGAGGGAACCGGGGAGTGTGAGGAAGTGGTAAAAAAGATCAAAAGTTGGGCAAAGTTATTGCAAATCAGTGACACCCCCATGGGGGCTCGGTACACTCTTTTACCCGTGTGGATATCTGAATATTTCCGTAAGAACCAGTGTGGAAAATTCCTGCTCAAACTCCCTTTAAGATGTTGCCCTAGTCCTTTCTTTGTGGCTTTTTGTTCCCTTGCATTCGACCTGCCCTGATCTCACTTTTAATGATGAACTTGAACAATGAATAATATTTTATGCATGTGTCTACGTGTGTACACACACACACACACATACTCAAATATATACATGTATATAGATATACAGACATGCATATACAATCTCCCAAGGAGAGCATAGCCTTCCTAAGGGCATTTCTTCTTGCCCCATACAACACTTGCTGAGGACACGGGGACACCTGGTCAGGATTTTATCAATGACTTAGGTTAGACTTTCCACCTTGCCTGATGATACGGTACTTGTTCAAAGCAGATTCCTATGCCTCTCCCTGGAGATTCTGATTTACTTGGTCTGGGATGGGACACAGACTTCAGATCTGCCAGGAAACCCTCCTTCCTTAGAGTCTGAGAGCAGTTTGGTGTTATTATGTCCCCTGTTAAGATGTACGTGCTTCTGAGAGGAGAGAGTCGACTCAGACATTTACTGAGGCTTGCTCTCAGCCGACACTCTCAGCTTTCATTCCTTCACTGCTGGTCCAGGACAGAGAATGGGAATCTGGGGCAGGGCTAGGAAGGGGACCAAGGTGAAGGTGGGCGTGGTTTCTGAGAGACAAGGTCAAGGAGCAAAGAGGAAACTTCACCAAATTGTAATCGACCCTGAATCTATCTACCCATGTCTTTGGGCTCTAAAAATCCTTTCCAAAATACCCTTTCATAAAGGTGTGCATTTATTCCTAGGCTCTCTATTCTGTTCCACTGATCTGTTTTTATGCCAGTACCATGCTGTTTTGATTACTATGGCCTTATAGTATAGTATGATATTAGGTAATGTGATTCAAAACTCAGCACCAAAAAAATAAAGAACCCAATTAAAAGATGAGTGAAGGACCTGAATAGACATTTATTCAAAGGGGACATAGAGATGGCCAATAGACATATAAAAAGATGCTTAACCTCACTAGTCATCAGGGAAATGGAAATTAAAACCACGAAGAAGCATCATCTCACACCTGTCAGAACGGCTATCATCAATAAGCCAACAAACAACGAGTCTGGTGAGAATTTGGAGAAAGGGGACCCTTTCGCACTGTTGGTGGGAATGCAGACTGGTGCGGCCACTGTGGAAAGCAGTATGGAGGTGCTTCAAAAAATTAAAAATGGACCTACCTTTTGACCCAGCAATCCCACTTCTAGGAATATACCTGAAGGAACCCAAAACACTAATTTGAAAGAATATAAGCAGCCCTATGTTCATTGCAGTGTTATTAACAATCTCCAAGATGTGGAAGCAGCCCAAGTGTCTGTCAGATGAGTGGATGAAACAACTATGGGACATTTACACAATGAACTACTACTCAGCAGTAAAAAAGAAAAAAATTACCGTTTGCAACAGTATGGACGGACCTGGATAACATTATGCTAAGTGAAATAAGCCAGTCAGAGGAAGACAAACACCATATGATTTCATTCATATGTAGAATCTAATGAACAAACTGAGCTAACAGCGAAATAGAGGCAGACTTATAGATAGGGAGCAGGATGACAGCTAAGGAGGGGGGTAGAGGGTGGAGGAATTGAGCAAAAAGGAAAAAGGACTCATGGACATGGACAACAATGTGGTGATTGTGTGGGGGGTTAGGGAGGGAGTAGAAGGGGACTATCTGGTAATAGAAAAAATACAATAAAAATAAAACTAAAAAAGAAAACTCAAATATACTTTCAATTATTTAAACGTATTTCAAGATAATTCAGCAATGTGAAACAAATATCCACAAAAAGATCATGCGCCTAAGAAACATGTATTCTGTGAGGGTCTTAATTACTGCTTAGAAATAATAACAGGTATAACAGGTTCCACACTTTGGGTGTCTGGGTGTCAGGTACTATGCCAAGTGCTTTACATGCCTTGGTTCTAACACAGATGGGGAAACCAAGGCCACACAGCTTAGGAAGTGGGAGGGCAGCTATTTTAACCCCAGTCAGTTTGGTGTAAAGGCCATCTTTCCGTTATGCCTCACTGTTTTTGTGTATACCCAGTATACTTGTATAGCCAGGGTTAGGAACAGAGTGGATTCTTAGCAAATGCTGGTTAAATGACTGAGCAACTACTCCATGGTGTTAGGTTCTTCTTCTCAACCCCACGTTGGAGGACAGAAGGTTTAAAGCAGGTTATAAAAAGTCTAGAAGAAAAAGTTAAAAAGAGAATAAATGAACGGTAGAAAAGTAAAACAAAACCAAGATTTTCAGGAAGAGTAAAATGATTGGGGTAATTAACCAGGAAGAGGAAAGAGCTGAAAGCAGCCCCTAAATGGTCCTGTTGCTTTATGAAGTGAGGTGGAGCAGAGTAAGGATACCCTAGCCGCCAGAAGATGGAGTGGAGGCTCGGGGAATGGCTGCAGTGGCCTTGAAAAGGCTGTGGGGCGGAGCTTTGTGGGATGGTTGACCGTGGAGTTTTGGATGGCAACCAGTGCTGACTGCTGAGAAATGTACAGGAAAGGACTGCAGGGCTCACCAACAGCTGGGATCGCGGTGCCTCATTCCCGTGCCTGCCCCGTGTGTATATCATCCAGTGTTCTACCAGTCACTTCCTTCCAGCATCAGTCTTGTCCGTCACAGCAACTGGAAATACCATTATCTGAATGTAATTGCATTTCTGCAGAGAGACCTCAGTCTCAGTGGACAATCTGACATCATAGGCCGTGATGGATCATCTCAGACCATATGCCCTGAAAGACACACATACCATACTAAAGCCAAAGATTATGTCACAAGCACTCTGGTCTCTCCATTGAAGCTCCTGTCGTCAATAGGCTGGGCTCTGAATGAAGGCATGGAAGGCAGGAGGGAACCAGGACATTAGGCCTGTGATCTGGGAGCAGTGACGTTACTGCACCGGTCACCTCCTTGACCCTGCGTGTACTGTGAGGTCAGATCTCTTCCTCAGCCTTCCTGTTTATTTCTGCTCTTGCCTCCTTCTATTTCTTTTGAAGTCAAACAAAATTAAATCCCATAGTTTTACTAGTTTGAGTAAGTAGTCAAACAAGGAATATTGTTTTTATTAAGTCTGCCACATGAAAACAAAGTGGGGCAGAAAGGTTTCCACCTGGGGATGAGCATGGTCCTTTTGCTTACCAAAGGCTTCAAACCCTCCTAGGGTCATCAATAAACTCTCTGGTGTCCCCGGTGCCGGGATCATGTGTTTGATTCTCTATTTTTTTAATTGAAAAATGTAAAATGAGTTCTCATAAATAGATTCCCAACTGTCTTCCGATTATGTGCAGTTACCAATTTTCTTTCTTCAAAAGATAGTCCTTGGGTGGCAACCTGCAAATGGTCACCCAGTTAAGGACAGGGAAAATTATTTTGGGGTCATGTGTTAAGCCTATTCGAGTTAAAACCGTCCTCAAAACCTCCTCCACAATCTCAGATCCTTCCGTTGTAACTGTCTCCACCACCCCACGGTCCCCATCTCTCCTAAGAGCACTTATCCCAAATTGTCTAGACCTACCGCATGTCGTGCCATGATACATTCATGTACACCTTTCCCTTAAGGCATAGCAGAGGGCCTTGAACCCCACGGGAACCACATAGGTGTTTTGTGAAACCCAACCTTTGTTTCAGAGAGCACTAGAGCGCCCCAGGAACCCCTTTTAAGTAATTAAGATGGCAATAAATGGCCCAGCTGCCTACTTCCTCAAACAGGGAATGATCTCAGTGGTATTGCGGCTTAAGTTTGAAGCCAGATGTGGCTACACTTTTTTTTTTTTTTTGTGACCAGCTCACATCAGCCTCTAGAGGAACCTGAAACTTCCTACTGCAGAAGTGTAGGTGATCACACACTGCAGCCACAGGGAGATGGCTGTCACCCATACGTACCTCAACATTTGGAGATGGTTCCAGGTAAACGGAGATACCTGGTAGTAGTTTCCAGGTATGTGGAGATTGCAGCTGCCTCAGTGACTGTCCCCATCAAGCTGGGAGATAATGAAAGGTGCCCTTTCTGTGGTTCAAATCACTTCCTCCTGTTGGTTGATCTTTTTTCTTTTTTCTTTTGCATTATACAATGTTATGGCTGTATTGTGTTTGCAAAGGAAGAAGCTCATTGATCTACAATTGTTGTTAATGTTTTCTCCTCAGGATAATTTTTCTATGCAAATTTATCACTATGAAGTAAATTTTTAAAATTATAAAGACCTACATGGATGGAGTTTGAAATATTCCCTTTAATTGTTTCACAATAGCATATGGATTAGCAAACAGTGTGAGGTAGAGGATACTAACTGAGATGTTTATGGAAAAAAAGTACACATGAAATATGGTTTGGCCAGGTTTAATACACACAGAATACACTTTAATACTTTCATATGGTCTGAATAATATCCCCATATTGATTTTTTCCTCGTTTCTACCAACTCCGCAGCAAATGTACGACAATGGCTCATTGATTTATTGTGAGTGTAGCAATGGGTTTATAACGGCATGAATCATGCCGATTGCTCAATTCACCACATGCCTTAATAAAAGTTTCACTTTAATAAAACTGAGCTAAGGCAAATATGCCCAGAGGCTGGCCTGACATTCCTTACACATTACCCTGCCTCAGGAAATTATTGCCATATATTTTACAGCAGCTACAGTAGGTTAGGGATCGGGATTAAAATGTACTAACTACTGTGATATTTAACAGAACTCCTGTGTTCCCAGTTAACCCTCACAGGCACGAAACGAACGGGGCAATTAGAAGAGAGGGCGGAGCATAGGACAGAGCTGGGTGAGACTCGGGCCATGGGGGGGTCAGTGCTGTCCCTTATTAAACCACGAGTGTCCCTCAGTGGCAGAATACCTGTCCTGTTTTGCCTGTACAGTCGCTATGAGCATCCAAGGAGAAAGAAGAAGCCCAGTGCTTTACAAACTACAAGTGCGATGCAAGCGCCAGGTGGGAGTGTCACCCAGCATACATTACAGGGACAGAGCCTGCAAGGCACATGCACATCCACCCTCAGCAGAGTGAACTCTGTCCTTCGCAAGATAGATCACCATGGCTGTTAATAACAATCCGTTTGCATAAATAACAGATCTTACGCTATTGATAGGGGTTTAGGGTTTCACAAAAGTTAGTCATTCTAATAATGCTACAATATTCTTTTATAAACTAAGGGCTGTATTTTGTCTTCCCTAGTAGCAGTTGGAAACGCCCGCATTGCACCTGCATTCTGCAAAAAAAAACCAACAAAAAACGAAAAACAAAAACAAAACTAAGCTGGGGTGTGAGAACGCAGGCCAGAAGGAATTGAGGGCACTGCTCAAGTGACTTATCACCTGCTCATTATTGGCTCCTGAAGAAATTGTGGTTAGACGATCTGTGTACTACTAAATGCTGATTGGTGTGATGTATGTTAGCCGAGGAAGCGTATTGGTACCAGTGACTTCCGCCTCGATTACCGAATATGTGGTGGGGTAAGGAGGTGATGTGACCCTGTGGACGGAGTCAGACAGCCCTGGGCTGGACACTTGCCTCTGCTGTTAGCTGCTGGTGTGATCTTGAACCAGGTACAAATTCCCTCTGGGCCTTTATTTCCTCATCCGTACAATAGGGGTTCCACTTGTTGGAGTGACAAATGTCAAGGGCCTGGGCTCAGAGTACACATTTAAAAATGCAGGTCCCCTCACCCGTTCTCAGCTGCTTCGTGGTGACTTGTCTCCACCACCCCAACCCCATCCACACCCGCACGTAGCTCTTCCCTTTTCCACAGCTGCTCCACCTCGCACACGCGTCAGCCTGGTAGGAAGACGTGTTCATCGCAGGCCCTTCCTCTCCACTCCCACGGCACCTTCATCGCATTCATCGCTTACCAAGCCAGCTTGTGTTCATCTCAGCCCTTGTCTTTCTCCCCTACTCAGAACCCTGAGGGAAGAAACTGCATTTGTTTTTCTCAGCTTTGTCCCCCTAATGCTTAACATTCTGTCTAGCTCACAGAAGGTAGTCACTAAATATTAAATAAATGATGGATGGATATGTCAATTAATGATATACAGCCAAGTTACATCTCGAAGAGTACGTACTGTCACTAAAGTGAACGTGATCATGCGTTTTGAAAATGCGTGACGACTCAGGAGATGCTGGGTGCACCAAAACCCAGTTTACAATTCAAGTCACAGCTTCTAAGGTATAATAACAACAATAATGCATGACTGATATTTAGCAACTGCTTCCTATGTGCTAGGCAGGCACTATGCTAATGACTCTGCTTACCTCATTCATTGCCCCTCACTACTCTACAACCTGCCATTAGTACTCCCATATTACAGCTTAATACACTGAGGCTTAGATAGAGCAAATAACTTTCCCAAGGTTGCATCATTAACAATGGCCAAACTAGGATTTGAACCTGGGTCTCTGACTCCAGAACCCACCTGTGCTCTGACTTCTTATTGCACTGAGCAAAGAGAACTGGGCGCTGACAGCTGTCAACAACACTACCGTCCACCAAGGGGTTAATGTTTGAACGTGGGGCTGTTTCACAGTGAACTAAACTCACTGTTACCTAGTTCTCCATATGAGTTTCACTCCCCCGGTCCATGTTCTGAGGCTTTACTGCTTCTTTCTTACTCTTACCCACAAAGGGACTCCAACAGGGGCAGCTGAAATAAAACCCACCATCATCAACCAGGAACTAAGCTGTCAAAAGAAATGAAAAATCCAGGGGCAACTGCAGTCTTACCATTCATTAATGGGTTTATCGGGAACTCTCTTGACATTGAGCTCTAACTACGGCATTTAAGAAAATCCCAAATTTGAAAATAAATAAGTTGGCTGACATACAGACATTTTACATATGAACTTAATAAAATAGATTTTTCTTTTTGAAATCTTTGGTAATCTCTGAAATATATCAACTGCAACCCAGGAACATTGTATCCCAAGTCGTGATTCATGAAATGAAACGGAAATGTATTATGTAATTCAATTTGGAGAGTCCAGCACAGAGCTCATTAGGGCTGTTGCTGATGATGTGGACTGTGGTTCGGGGCCTTGTGGTTTGGGCAAACTTCTCCCAACCCTTGCCTCCCCTTCCTCCGAGAACATTATAACCAAATATCGTCACCCTTTAAAAATAGAATTCTTGAGTATTTTGCCCACAAATGAAGATCAGTCAGGGGAGATCTTAGGAAAAACTGTGGATTGTTTGCCCTCTCCTCCCACTTTACCATTAACACGTCTCTTGATGAGTCAGGCTCAGAACTGACTCATGGCCTTTCTATGTAGCCCGGGGTCCAGACCAGGCCTAGCCCATATATTCAGCAGGTAGACACCAGGATGTCATCTGAGGTAACTGGAGCCCAGAGGAATGAAGGGGCTTCCCCAAGATCATACGGTTTTTGAACATCAGGGGTAGAACTAACTGAAATCTCTGGATTTTTTTTTGTTTTTTGTTTTTTAGTTCGTCACATGGCCTAAATTTACAATCAAAGCATAGTTTACATGTGGTTATTTCTATGAAAACAGATGAGAAAATGAGTAAGAAGGCATTGTACTATAAAATAATTTTCTTTGTCTTACCTGATTTTTGTTGCACTTATTAAATTAATGACAGTAGATGAAGTTCACCACTTCAGCCATTTAAAAGTACACAATTCAGTGGATTTCGTTTCATCCACAATATCTTGTGCCCTCACCATTTTTAATTCCAGAATGTTTTTACCTCCCCGAAGAACACTGTACCCGCTAAGCACTCACTCCCCTTTCTCCCCTCTCCTGAGCCTCTGGCAGCCACCAACCAGCTTTCTGTCTCTATGGATTTGCCAATCCTCGACATTTCACATAACAAAGTATACACTATGTGGTCTTCAGTGAATGGCTTCTGTCAGCCAGATGTATTCAAGGCTCATCCACATTGTGGCAAGTATCAGTACTTCATTCCTTTTTTATGGCTGAATAATATTTCATTGTATGTTTATACTACATTTTATTTACTCCTTCATCAGTTGATAGATAGTTTGGGTTGTTTTCAATTTTTTTTTTTTGCTATTAACGCATAATATGCTATAAACACTCATGTAAAAATTTTTGTTTGAATTTTTGTTTTCCATTCTCTTGAGTTTACCTAGGAATAAAATTCCTGAGTCATATGGTAATTTTCTTTAACTTATTGAAGAGCTACCAAACTTTTGCAGAGCGGCTGTGCTATTTTATATTCTTACCGGCAATGGATGAGGGTTGTAACTTCTCCACATTCTCACCAACATTTGCTACTTTCGAGTTTTTCGGTAATTTTTTTTTTTATTGGAGCTATGCTACTGGGTGTGAATTGGTATCTCATTATGGTTATTATTCACATTTCCCTAATGACTAAGGATGTTGAGTGTCTTTTTATTTGTACATTGGCCAATTTTACATCTTCTTTAAAGAAATACCTATTGAAGTCATTTACCCATTTTTTAAAAATTGGGTCATTTGTCCTTTTGTCATTGAGCTGTAAGAGTACTTTATATATTCTGGATATTAGAACCTTAGCAGGTATATGATTGGCAGCTATTTTCTCTCATTCTGTAGAGTGTCTTTTCACCTTCTTAATATTGTCCTTTGCACAAAAGTTTTAAATTTTGATCAGTTCAATTTATTTTTTTCATTTGTTCCTTGTGATTTGGATGTCATATTTATGAAACTATAGTCTAATCCAAGATCACGAAGATTTATAAGTATATTTCCTCCTAAGAGATTAATAGTGTTAGCTCTTATGTGTACGCCTTTCATCCACTTTGAATAAATGTTTATCTGTGGTATGAGACAGTGGCCCAAATCCATTCTTTTATGTGCAAATATTCAGTTGTCCCAGCACCATTTATTGAAAAGGCTATTCTTTCCCCATGGCATGGTTTCAGTCAAAATTAATTGACCATACATATACCAGTTTACTCTGGACTCTCGATTCTATTCTCCTGCTCTACATCTACCCATATGTGAATACTATAGTTTTAATTCCTGTAGTTCTATAGTAAGCTTTGAAATTGGGCATGTGAGTCACCCAACTCTGTTTTTCTTTTTCAAGATTGTTTTGGCCATTCAGAGTCTCTTGCAAGTTTATATGAACTTTAGAATCAATTTGCCTATTTCTGCATAAAAGTAATAAACTTTCTTCATTTTTGATTATATGGGGAAATCTTAATTTCTTCTCTTTTTAAATGGTTTTGTTGAGCTACAGTTCACTTATTATACAACTTACCCACTTAAGTGTACAGTTCACTCATTTTAACTATGTTTTTATGTGTGTGTTACTATCTCCGCTGTCAATTTGAGAACACTTTGATCACCTTAAAAAATGTCCCATACCATTTAACTTTCACTCTTTCTGGTTTCTTTTAAATCAAAACATTTATTTTGGCTTATAATTATTGTCCCATCCTGTGGGAAACTTAAGCTATGATTTCATCTCTGAAATATATTTTATCTAAGGAGAAAAAATGAACAAATATGCAACAGCCTGGTTCTGCCACTTTTAAGCCTTAAGACTGTGGCTGATTGTGTTTTCTAGAGATGGACACAATGACGTCTTGAGAAGAAGTTGGATATCATGAATTTGGTATTTGGGTAGCTTGGCCTGCGATTGTCTGCCTGGTGATTTGTAGGACCAAAACTGGGAGCAAATGGAGTGCTTGTGTGGTGTCTCCTGGTATGTATAGTAGATATTCAGTAAATATTCAATACATATTTATGGATATATGAAATGACTGAATCAATTAATTGTGGATATCTGCTTAAGAACCTATTAAGAACCCGTCTAGAATGGTGGCTTTAGAAAAATGCAGGGAGAAGAGGTTACTAGAGATCTGAAAAGGAAAAAAGTAGCTGAACCTGATGAAAGAGCAAAGATGAAGAATGCACTGTAGTATTCAGCTGGGAAATGGAAGAATGGAGGGCAGTACAATGGAGAAACAGGTGTACTTGAAAAAAGGCAAGTCTAGGCTTTGGGATCAGCCTTTTTTTTTTTTTTTAATGATCATTACATGGTATACATGTTAAATTAAAAAAACTTTAAAGCTGAAAATGAGAGAAATAAAAGGAAGGTTGGTGTTCGGCCCTGAAGGAAACATACAATTCTTAGGTGTGCACCTCCAATCTTAAATCCTTGCAAAGACAGGATGATCTCAGCAGGGATTACAATGTAGAATAGACATTATAATAGAAGAGTAAGAATAGTGGTTTTGCTCAGCTTCTCTGTATGAAATTTGTTGATGAAGTGATTCAATGATTTCCTCATTCAATAAATATTTCTTGAATATTTGCTATGTGCCAGGCAGGGACTATGTAAGATAGTACGGATAGAGTAATAAGTCATCGCTTCTTGCCTCAAGGAGAGACAGGTAAGTAAACACATTACCTTAATATTGCATGGTAAGTACTTCCCTGGCACTCAGTGCAGGACATACAGAAGCACGGAGGAGAGGCCAGTAGCTAATCCCAGAGATCAGAGACCCATTACCTCTCAGTTCAGAGCTAAAGGGCAATTACAATGTGTGAGGCAAGGCGAGATTGGTGTGGGTGGGGCTGGGAGCATTCCGGGCAGTTAAATAGCATGCACAGTGATCCAGGCATTTGACTGTTTTAGGAAATTATTGGTAGTTCAATATGTGAGGGAGAGTGGGGATTTAATTCGGAGGTAAGCAGAAATTGGGTCATGTAGTACCTATGCGCTCTCATGAAGATATTTGGACTTTACTGATGTGGAGGTGTGATGAGATGCAGTTAAGAGCTGCATCTTTAAATCGAGCGATGTGTGTTGGGGGTGGGGAGGGAGAGAGAGAGGGAGAGGGAGAGAGTGAGTTTGATTCAGAGAAGTGGTTTTGCCCATTCCAAAGCCACAGCTTGACAGTGCCTTGCACACACGACCTCCCCAGGCATATCGAGTTTAAATTGTGAGTTTGACTCTGCCTGGCACCTGGGAGGAACGGGTAATGGGAGAGGACCTACACGTGGTTGAGGAAATGAACTCAGTCTCCTTCGAAAGGAGAGTAAGAAGATGGCGGATGGTCCTTGACGTAGAGAGCAGCCCTTAGAAGGGAAGGTGAAGTTGCCCATCCAGGACCAACTCCCTGGCTTCGCATGAGGAAAACCCTGTTTTTGGAAATTGCCCATTCCCGCAGCCAATTCTTCCGGAGAGGGTGTGTGATGGTCCCCGTGGAAGTAAGTGAACTCTGCAACGCTAAGGGTTTCTCTCTCATCTAGTTAGCGGCAAAGACCGAGAGGGCAAAAGGAAGGTAGGCTAAGCAGCCATGCTCTGCTGTGGAGCAAGAAAAGCAAAGCTCTTGCAGCAATTTCCCCCAACTGCTTAGACAGGAAGGAGACTAGTTTACCTTGTAAGGACCATCACCTTACACGGTAAACTTGTAAGCAGTTTCATGGGGTAGAGGAGAGGGTTTGTGGCCCCCCAAGGCAGAGGTCTTTGGGTGACCAGCTATGTAGCCAAGTGAAGACAGTTGTCTGGGGTGCCTCAGACCATCTGCTGGAAAGCCAAACTTCTAGTGGTAGAAAAAGATTCAGATTAATGGGTTTGATAGGGAGAAAGGGCGTCCAGACAGGAAATCGTGCCCTTCCACTCAGGCTAGCTTGCTGCTTGGAGTGGACTTCTTGATGAGCCAAGTGGGAAGTTCTGTTTGCACTCTACTGCTCCGGGCATGACCCAAGAAGGTGTTTGCTGGAGGAAAGAAGAGAACAAATGATATTGCAGGGATTTAGGTTTTAGGTAAATCAGGACCTAAGGAGACCATGAAACTGGGTGATTCTGAAGGAAGATCTCCACTTCAGATATCCTTCTGTACTTACCCCATCTGAAACCTAGCAATGACAGGCACTGTTACTGAAATCGTCCAGCTGTGTTGGAACTGCTCTAGAATTAAGATTTTCAAAAAGGTGATCATGTGGTTAAGCACAGAGATTGTTAATTTTGCGTGCAAACTTGGGAGAAACTGCTAGACTTTCTTTTTACTATAAAGATTCTAAGGTCAGTGTTCTATGGGGTTTGTCCAAGTCTCTGTTCTCTGTTTCCACCATGTAAAAGTGTGCATAAGAAGAGTGACAGAGCATTATAATGAAGTAAGTCAAAACATACACACCCTGCAGGGCAATGGAGCAGAAGCCCAGAGTAGACAGGAAGCTAGAAGGGGGCCTGTTGCCCCTGTGAACAGCAGGCAGATGCATCCCCCCAGGAGGTCAGCTTCTCCAGCTGAGGAGAGGAAACACTAACACCTTCCTTTCCCAATGTTTCAAGCTGATGGGAAAAATGAATGAGAAGACTGAGCTCTATGTAGTTTGCAAGTAAACTACATAGAGATGTAAAATGAAATGTCCAAGGACGTTTTCTGCAGTCCCTCGCTGTCTTCTACACAGGACAGGGCAATAGCAGCCGTAGCAACAATGATATAATAGATCTGATGACCCAAGTCTAGATTATGCTCTGTTGTTTTTGCCGTGTACTTCTGCTCTGGTCAGCAAGTCACGGAGACTCTAGCTTCCACAAACAGCCTCAGGTTACCTTCCCCTCTCGTGTAGCTTTTGCTGATTGTCTTCACCCACTCTTCCTCTCCCTTCCCTCTGCTCAGCACTGACGGCTTGAAATGTTGGTACCTGCAACCTGCCGCCTGCAGCTGGCTTCTGGTCTACCCAGCTCACCAAGCAAGTCTGAACAACTGGTGAGTGCACTGCATCTTATCCATTCATGTCTGTCTCAGATTTCAGCGTGGGGCTGAGAGCAAATATTTGGTTTTTGATCAATTGCTTGGTAAATAAAAACACTTTTAATAATAAAATGCAAAAATAAAGTCAGCTCAGAAAGAGAACAGTGGCGTGACCTTTTCGAGTGTACCAAAATGAAACTTTACTGGCCAGGAACTATTAACTTATCTCCTAAACACACAAAAGTAGAAACATACCAGATTTAGGTTTCATAGCTCACATTTCTCTAGCAGAAGTTGTCATTTTTACTGTGAGCTCTATGTAGGCTAAATCAACACTAAATTATACAACAGTAAAAATTTCAGAAAATTGATATCCTCTGTTTCTCTTCATAACACAAAAGTACCTACTTGACAGAGCATATAAATTTTTAAAAATAAATTGCTATTTTTAAATGGTACAATGAAAAACAAAGAAAAAAAAACTTGTGGTGTGGAATAACGGAAAGAAGATTGGATTTGGCTTATAAGTCTCGCGTATGGAAAGTAATATACTATTCCTAGTAAACTTACCTGAGCTTCCGGGTCCTCAGTTACAGTATCAATATGGTAATAAAATATGCCCACACCACCTCTCAGGCTTTTCAGACTCCAGTGATACAGTGCATGTATCTATGATTTATAAATTCTCAAGTGCTTCACTATATTAGTTAATATTATTACAAAGATGAAATAAAGCTCTCCATATCTTCTGTGGAAATAGGATTTGGCATTAAACATGATCATTGTGTAATTTCAGATAAGCAGACCCAGTTAAGATCACAGTAGACATGCTGGAATTTTGAGAAATGAATGATCTAATTTCATTTTTGTTTTTGTAAAATCGTCAGACAAATTGTTTTGTGGTGTTTTTTTTTTTCTTTCTCTTAACATCTGGTTTCTTTGATTCGATCAGAACTAGACATACCAAAAGAGTATAAAAAATATTTTTGGGATATATTTGCAGACACTAGTCATTTGGACCTTTTCATGCATTTTCTGGGTTCTTATCTCAGCCCAGCCTAGACACTCGAGTTTTTAAATATTCCTCATGTACAAGATGATGTAGTTATCAGGTGAACCTATTTATAGTCAACTTAATTAAAAAGTTTGTTTGTTGAGACTGTACCAGCCCAAACTCCTTTACAATAGAAAGTTGGCGGCCAAAGTTGTTTGAGTAATTTCCTGTCATCGTGCAGTAGGGAGAAAACTTCTCTGAGAAGGTGGCTTCTCCTGCGGGTGCCAAGTGAGAAGTCATGAGTCCTGCTCTTAATGGTACAGCGAGAGCTTGTGGCCTCTCAAGGCTGACTTCTGACCCACATGACCAGGTCTCTCCCTCACTTCTTTGTAAGTGTAGACACGCTGAGGCTCAGGTGTGATCTTCTTTGCTGCTGAGGCAGGTGTGGAGGTGGTGACCGGAAGGGTTGGCCTGGGGTCCCCTTCCTTTCCCTGCAAGCTGAGGCCGCCATGAGCTCCTTAAGCTTGAGCATGGGCGCAGGTCAGCCAGGGCCTTGTCTTACTCTGCAGCTCAACCACACTGACTTAGCTGGACATTTGAGAGAATATGCAGAAGTGTACCCTGTGGTCTAGCCAGTGCACCCCGCGGTCTAGATGGGTAGCATGTGGAATTAATGTCTGCGGATCAAATGGCCGCTCCACTGGGCAAAAGTAGTCTCTGTCTGCGAAAATCAAGTAGTTAGCCAGGGCTCTGTATTCAAACACTAGGGGTCGCATGAATGAGTAAGAAGGTAGCAGCCCCCTGGTTTTCCTCACACATGGAATTTTTCAGTGACACTTTTCATTCATTTATTCACTCACTAAAAATGTTTACTGAATGCCTGTGGATCAGGCAGTAGGATCAAGGTCCGAAGGACACAATCATGAAAAAAACCAGGAAGGGTTCCTGTACCTTGGGAACTTAAAGCCTGGAAGGACAGAGAGGCTTGAATTAAAAGGACAAATACTCACATATACAACCTCCACTGTGATAAGTGCTCAGAGGGAAAGGCACCAAGTGCTATGGTGGCCCGAAGGGTGCCCGTCAAGTTTAAGTGTCAGGAAGGCCTCCCTAAGGAAGTAACATTTGCGCTGACTAAGATCTGCAGAGTCGGGGTAGGTCAGCTAGAAGAGAGTCCCAGGAAGAAAGAGTCGCTTTAGCCAAAACTCTGTTACTGGAAGGAAGCAAGGTGCTCTGAAGAGTTGAAGAAATGGTTCAATGTGACATGGGAATGAGAAGTAGAGTGATACCTGCCGATGCTCGGATGGTAGGCAGAAACCAGATCATTAAAGACCTTGTGGCCAGGAATAGAATTCTTAGACTAAGATGATGGGGAAAGCTTGGTGTGAGGGACAGTTTGGCGAGGTGAGAATGACTGTGGGACACCCGTTAGAAGGCTAGAACCCTATGAGATGAAACAAGATGGTAGCTGAGAAAAACTCAAATGTGAGTTGGACAGAAGGAAGAACTTGGTGAGAAGTGACAAACCATGCAACCAGGTAGGATATTTATATGCTGGCGGGATGCATCAACAATGACTTCTGGGTCTTCGGCTTGTACACTTGGCTCAGTGAAGGTGCCATTTCCTGGGATAAGAAATCCAGGTATAAGGAAAGATTACAGGTTCATTTTGCCCATGTTGATATTCAGGTGCCCTTTTGCCATCACTATGTAGACACAGAGTACACATTTGACTACGTGAGAGACTCAAAAAGGTCAGAGGGGAGGTCCCAGCTGGACACATAAACTTGATTGTCATTGCTACCCAGGTGGCACAAACACCAACGAAGCCAGGGACGTGAATGAAATTCAGGGAAGTGCAGGGGGCATGCCTGCTGGTAATATCGCTCCGTCTCTACTACCAAGTTCTTCGTTCCCAGCCACACACCACCTCCCCAGGCCGTTGAGGGTGTTTCTCGTTCAGTCCTGTCAGGCTTCTTTTCAGATGAAACAGGAGTGAGTGTGTGCATGTGTGTGGGGGGGGTATATGGGTGAACGTTTATTCTGTGAACCCAGGGTTGGAAAGTTACCATGGACTGAGTTTGGATTTCATTTTGTAATGCTCTAGTCTGCCAAAGTTTTCAAAATGGAGGGAGTAAAGTGGCTTTTCCTGGGGCATAACTCGTCTCCTTTACTCTTGGCTTTCTACAAAACTCACACCTTTTCCTCCAAGGTTCCCTACTGCTTGAGAATTTAAATAGTATGATTTTATTTCTAATTTTCTCATAATTGTGCCACCCACAATTACTGGATAGGTGTACTTTTTCTGCTTCCAACAAGGTTTACTGGGAGTGGAACATCTACTTTTTTATTTTCCCACCTGCCTTGGCATATGATTACGATTCTTACACCCCGTCTACTGGTTGCAGCATGATATGGTGCCAGACCTCCATCCCCATAGGTGCCCAGGTGTCCTGTTCCTTTGAGAGGTGCTATCGAGTCTCCATCTTTCCAATAAAATTGTCACTGAAATTGCTGGATTTTATTTCCTTGGTTTGGTTTGTATTGGTGGGAACATACTTTCAAAATCTGTTTCTCATGATATTCCTCAGGTGGCTTTCCTGGCCTGGCTACATGTCTGGAGGAAAAGGTAGAGTTTTGGAGCGGCCTGAATATAGATCTTGGGAAGGTGAGGGTTCTTGCTTATGGCTGGTAGTTAAGCTTACCCAAGACTAAGATTTTAGGGTCTGTTTTTATTACCTATCATCTTTCAGTCCTAGTGTGGGAAAAATATATTTTGCTTTGAATTTAATACCAACCAATATAGGATGAGTGCCTAGAATAATCTGCTGGGCTTGTGCCCTGGGGACACCAAATAAGAAAGAGAGGCCTACTCCATGCCTTCAAGGTGCGTATTTGTACAGTAGAGGTGACAGAAAGAGAATGACCAACTCTAAGGTGATATGATGACAATGACCAAGTCTAAGGTGAAAAGGATAAATTATTCCACCGGGGATTTTAAGAGCTATCTGTTTTAAGGAACTGGGCAAGGTTAGTTTGCACAAAACAGACATATCAATGGTTCATTTGACAGGAAAAGCTGGTGGTCTGCACAGACGAATTTTGAAAACGGGGTACCTAGTCGGCAAGTAGAATGTGGACCCAACTATTCAGAAGCTCCTTCATCAGTTAGTTAGATTTGCAACAAAATTGATACTAATGGAATAAGTAATTCCATGGGAACGAGGGTGCACAGAACATGCCAATGTTAGCAAACTGGCAAAATTTGTATAGTATTAAAATTTAAGAGCTGCAATGTCTAATGTCCAAAAGAAAAAGTATATGAGGTTTCCATAGTTACGAGAAAGACGACCTACATACTCTTCACTTTACCGGATCTCAAACTTGTTTTAAATCAACAGCCTTCTACACATGTTGATGCCTTGATTAACTATCACAATTAAAAATGCCCACACATTAAGCAGAATTCTAGCTGATTAACATGACCCAGATATTTGTAAGAATATATTTAATGTATGTACACTTATGTTTTTAGGTAACAGGATGAAAAACGCGGTATGATTTTTCCCCCTCTCATTAAGACACGGTCATTTACACACGGATGGGGAGCACTGGAAGTAGAAAGGGGGCTTACAGGATGAAAGCAGGGAAGTAGTGTCAGATGGCTGTGTTTCTGAAAAGCAAAGTTCTCAGGAAGGAACACCAGAAATGCCGTGCATGCTCTATCCTTCTTGCTCAGTGAAACAGTGACAGTTTAGATTGTCTAAAGTAGCATGGACAATGCATTTTGTCACAGTCATGTTCGTATTTGAAACAATGTGGATGTGGCTACTAGGAGTGTGAAGAATACATTCAGGATTGTGTTGATTACCTGTCTTTGAATCAGGAAATGCTGGGTTGGGGGTGGCAGTGAGGTCAATGAATTTCTCTTAAAAAGCTGTTTCTGTGCATTACATGTAACAGACATGATAAATATTTGTTTACGGTCTTTGTTGAAGACACCATGCATTTAAGTTTAAGTGAAATCAACAAAGAAGAAAATAGATGTATGGATATGTGATTTGGAAATTAACGTTAGTCTTAAAATGAAAATAAAATGTGGAGCATGGAGAAAAAGAATCCTACTTTAAGTGCTGAAGGGACATGGAGGAGGGAGGTAACAGATAGAAATTCTGTATTATCCCAGAGGACATAACTAGGGCTTAGAATTTATAGGGAGATGAAACTTGGCACTCTAGAAGGGAGGACCTTCCCAAGAACTTGAGATATCCAATATGGAAATGAGCTGCTTCAGGATAATGAACTCACAATGACAGCAGTGTTCAAGCAGGTCTCGGATTACTGCCTGTCAAGGATGTCATAGAGGGAATTGATTTGTGTGCACGACTGGGCTAGATCAGTGACGTTCAATTTATTTTTAAGGAGTGGAACTTTTTTTCCAACTCACCTTTTCCATAAAAGTACAACATTTAAGAAATATATATATATTTATATATTTCTATTATATATATATATATAAATAGAAAGAGGGCTGTTTTGGTGAGCTCCCACCCCCTGGGTCTCCTCAGCTCTCACATGACTGACCCTTGGAACCTCCTTAGAATTCCAAGGGCCTGAACAATCCCCCTCTTCACTACACAATATCTAAGGATTTATGATTCCTCTGGCTTCCAGGATTCCATGATTACTCTGTAGGAATCGTTCGTGTTTGAAATGGTTCATTACTAGGTTTCTTTTCTTTTTATTTGAATTCCTAAAACACGTGGAATGTCACAAATTAGGTTGAGAAATTTTAACTCAGAGTTTAGTTTAGATCTGTCTAAATGCACATTTTGACCAGTCAGGATATAGAAATGATGTTTTTTTTAATTTTCCCCCAAAGGAAGACATCCTGAGATCTAGGAATATATGCTTTAGATTCAAACTGCTTGAAATCAGGTTGCATGACAGTGAGGAAGTACAGCATTAAGTAACCAGCCCCGGTAACTTTGATCGGCGTGTATTTAGTGTGTTAGGGAATTATGTGTTTCTTTCAACTCTGTCTGGCCACAGAGGTTCGTTTGAAGCTCACATGTAGGCAGTTAATCTTACTAGGTTCATTGATTTATAACAGGGAGAAAAATGCTCTTGTGAATCCAAATAACTTAAACTTGAAAAAGTTTCAGTCAAGTGATTTTGTCCATAAGCCACTAAGAAAATTAAAGAGATGTCAAACAGAGAACAGATGTCTTATAGGGTCATTGCTGTGCAGGTGCAAAAGTGAGTTAACCAGTTAATAGCTTGGGAGACTCTACATGTTGACTAACCTGAAAAAGATGGATACAGCAAATAGATAATGATTTATTAATCAGCATGGAGAAAAAGATGGCCGTTCTGATTTGAAAAGAAAATGATACTTTTTTTAGCAGTCTCTCTGGTGTGTGTGTACTCTCAGCAGGTCAAATTACAGTTAATTTACAGAAGAGAGAGACATCAACAAGTATGTTCACTGCCACCTTGGTTATGAGCAAGGAGCTGAAGGCATTGTGTTTGTGCATCACCTGCAGAATATATGGATAAAATGCAGTGGGTGTTTTCTCCTCGGGGTATTGTGAGTAATCTGTTAGAAGCATCAGACTCATTGCAAGAAAGCAACACGGATGCATTGTAGAGACACAGTTAATTTTTTACAAAATGAGATATGGAACACAATACCATTTTCATAAATTAAAAAAACACCTCACTAGAAAACAATAAGGCTCACATCTTGTCAGAGCGCATTCAGACACGCGGCTGCCTACGGGAGACGGAACAAAGAAGAGGAGCTGAGGAATGGGAATGAGAGAGAGTGAAGACAGCGATCACGCCATTAGCTGTTGCATAGTGTAAAACCAGTGGTATGTAGGCAAACTGTCCAAAATAAAATTTCAAAGTGAAGAAGAAATTGATCAAATCTGTGAGGATGAAATTTTCTCAGAGGAGGAAATACTTGAGCTGGCTTTTCAGGCATGGAACAATATGGAAAATTTAGAGAACTTAAATAATTCCGTGTAACTGTAGCATATAATGTACGTTGAAAAACAGCAGGAGATGAGATGAATGCTGTAAGTGGGCTACAGGTCACAGAATGGTCTGGAATGCCATGTAAGCAACTTGCATTTTGATTCCAGAGCCAATGGAACTACTGGAAGTTTTAAGCACAGGAAAAATAAGAATGGATCGAGTAATATACAGACCACTCAAGGATGTCATAGGCAGGGTGGAATATGGATTCAAAGGAATAGAACTGAGAGAGACAAATCTGTGGGAGTATTTGAAACGATATAGAGAAGATGAGTGTCTGAATTAAGGAAGTAATAAGAAGGATAGATGCTCGGACAAGATATGGCGAGGTATTAAAGTATAACATTGACAGGACATTGCAGCTGATAGATAATAAGAGCTCAGAAAAAAGGTTTAGGATAACCCCTGGGTTTTTGGCTGCCATTAGGAGATGAAGAGCTTTTCTATTAGACAATAAGGGAACTTTAGGAGAAGGTTTAGGTATGGACATAGTGCAATACAGCACATGTTGAGTTTGAAGCACTCGTGGGGCCATACAAGCCACGATACCTCGTATCAGGTGACTGGCCTGAGTAAAGATACAAAGTTAGGAATGAAGGCAGTAAAAGAAGCACCGCCTCTGTTTTAAAGAACTCTGGGGGGATCTGTAGAAGAAAGAGGAAAGGTAGCAAGCACTTAGAGAATACAAAGGACTGGAGAGAGGAAAGAGGGGGGACAACAAGGTATTTAGGGTATAATAAAAGAATGAGAGAAAGAGAAAGGAATCTGTAAAACGTAAGGAAACCAAGGAGAAATGGTGTATTGGGAGACCAGGGCACTGCATACTTGATGAACGAGGAGGAAAGGCTTTCTTCCAATACACACATCTATCCATTAGCAAACCCTGCTGATGACATCCTCAAAGCTCAAGTCTCCACTGTTCTCCAATGCCATCTCTGTCACGCAAAGCCCTGCCAACATCAACTTTCTATGTGATAGCCTCTTAACTGGTCTCTTGCCTCCACTCTAATCTTAAATCATAGCCAGAGTACTTTATTTAAAACATAAATTATATCATGTCACTTCTCTGCTTATAAACCTTCCATCACGTCTCCTTATAAATAGAAAAGAAATCCATATTTGATCATGGCCAACAAGAACCGGCAAAATCTGCCCCCTGCTGGTCTCTTCCTCCCTTTTCATGTCACTTTCTCTCTTGGCCTCTATTGGTCTCCATTCTGTTCCTAAAGGGCAATAAATCCTTCCCACCTACCCCCCTTTCTTTCCTGAAATGTTAGTGTGGCTTGTCCATCCTCCCCTGACCCCTCCCTCCCTCTTTACTGTGCCTGAAGTGTCGGACGTGAGGGGTGTTGTATGAGCAGTAAGGGGGACACCCAGGGAAAAGGTTCACAAGAGAAGGAAAGAACTGAGATTTTCTCTGCACGAGAGAAGAACTATAGTTTTTACCGACACAGACACATGTGTGTAAACACCTCTCAAAAGTAGTTATATATAGAACATACTCTTCACCACCAGAAGTTGCTACCTTCCCCTTGCTGCAATCCCCTCCCTCAACACCTGCCGGCAGGTATGGCCACCTTTTGATTTTTGTTACCAGCCTTTTGCACTCCCTTTAACCTCATCAGATGTCCCGCAGGGAAAAGTGATGGTAAATTTGGGGCTCGACTGGATTCGAACCCTTCAACATGCCCTGTGCAACTGTTAAAACTGTCCTGGTTGGGCTTTCCCATAGCAAATGGCCGCCACCTCTGCTAGTACCGTGACTGGCGTAGAAGATAGCTGGCATTTGTCAGCTAGTCCTAGAAAAGACATTTTCTTTTCTGGAAATTTAGAGGATTTAGCTGTTTGTTTTTTTTTCCTCCTTCAGTTATCTGATGTCTTTAAAAATATTATTTTAAAATATTTTTCTATTTCTCCCCTAATGGCTGCGAACGAAAATGTTGAGCTACGACATCCTGCTACGTGCTGCTTGAAAATGGAAGTCGATTTTCTTTGTAAAAACTATTTTTAAAAAGGTGTGCCAGCAAGTACTTACTGGACACCTGTTTTATTCTTAACATTGTGCTGAAGGAGTTCGAAAAAGAATCTAAACAATGAGCCTTAACTAAGGTAGCTGACATCCGTTTGAGACAGAAACACCCCCCCCCCCCACCAAGTGAAGTGATTAGAGACTGTGGCAGCACCGTTGGAAACAGTGGCAAAGTGCATAACCTCGGTTCAGTCACTTCGCCTGCTAGATCTCAGTGGCTTCAGCAGCAAATGAGAGGTTTGATTTCAATTAGTGGTCATCAGACATGTATATTAAGTACATTGAGCCAGATAATGGGACTGGCCAGCTGAGTAGCTGCCCGGGATATCCATCTATATGAGGTGTTAAAACAGCAGTGGAAACAACATAAGATGGAGAAAAAGGAATTTATCAGGACTCCTCTCAGGAAGAGTACCATATGTGATCCGAGAGTAAGCTATTTGGGATATTGGGTGAGATTCCCAAGGAGCCAGCTTAAGAAACAACAGATGGAGGATAAACCCTTCTGCAGGGAGGGACTCTGGTTTACCACCGCGCTGTTGTTCTCTTAAACTGCAAACTTGGGCCCCACCCAAGATGCCTGGGACAACAGGGAGAACGCGGGACTTTACCACTAGCAGTCTTATTTTTCTGCCCCCTTCATGCAGTGTTCAGCATTTCTACACAAATGAACAAATATTTTTAAAATATAGCCTGCTTGGGACACATAAGTATTCGCACTGCATGCCTCAGCCTAGTTCCATAGCGAGTAACTCCTTTACGGATGAAATTTTCCATAAGACCCCAGAATAGAAAACATCAGACAAAAGCACCTTGGTTAAATTAGATGTAAGGACACAGGGCTTTGTGTGCTCAGCTTCTCTTTAAACCTGATGAGAAAAATTTCGTCAGGTCCTAGCCCTCAGTGAAGCACTCTTCAGAAATTACTGGCCTAGGTGATTTCTAACTTTTTTTAGCATCAATATTCTGTAATTCTACGATAAGGTATAGACATCTAGAGGATCAGATTGTAATATTTTATTTCTTAAGTTCTCATATGTCATTCATCAATGTTAATATTACAAGCAACCTGATTTAATAACAGATATTTTGAGAAAAATGAAACATTTACACATTAATTGTTTAGTTTTCTTTTTTGACAGTTATAAAATTTTATTGCATATTTATTGTATTATGTACTCTTTAAATAAAGTCACATAATTTGACTTTTAAGACCTATAAGTTATAAAAATATGGAACGTGTCATGAATTTGCATTGTCATGAATCCTTGTGCAGAGGCTGTGCTAATCTTTTCTGTATCATTCCAATTTTAATTTACGTGCAGCTGAAGTGAGCACTAAATGTATAATTTCCCTTATATTTCCTCTATGTCTTTTTTTAAACTTATGTCCTGAAAGTTTTCTTGAACTCCTTCTTTCAGCCCTTGTGTTAAATAACACATGTTTAATTCCATGAGTTCTTTCTTGTTCTTTGCACCTTTAAAAAATAATGGTAACCTGTTCTTGTTTTATGGATGCCTTCTCTTCTTAAACCTCTCTGAAGCTGTTAGCATTCTTTCGACATTTGTTTCTCTTTTCTAGATTACCTTCTGTTTGTTTCTCAGGTTTTGTTTGCATTCTGTTCCTTCACTTTGGAACATCTGGTTCTCTGTAAGTTTCCCAGAAGCCATGACTAAAATTCTTATTTAATAACAAGGAAACAACAGCCTTAAATGACATACTAGATCAGATGGATTTAATTGGTATCTTCAGAGCATTTCACTCCAAAGCAGCAGAATATACATTCTTTTCAAGCTCACATGGAACATTTTCTAGGATAGACCACATGTTAGGACACAAAACAAGTCTCAATAAATTTTAATAAATTTAAGAAGATTGAAATAAAATCAAGCATTTTCTTCGACCATAATGGTATGAAACCAGAAATCAGTCACGATAAAACAACAACAACAAAAACTCACAAAGACATGGAAGTTAATAACCTGTGACTAAACACTACATGGGTTAACGATGAGATCAAGAAAGAAATCTAAAGACACCTTGAAACAAATGAAAATGAGAACACAATAACCCAAAATCTATGGGACACAGTAAAGCAGTCCTAAGAGGGAAATTCAAAGCATTACCGGCCCGTATCAAGAAACAAGAAAAATATCAAACAAACAATCTAACTTTACACTTAAAGAAACTAGAAAAAGAACAACAAACAAAGCCCAAAGTGAACAGAAGAAAGGAATAATAAGGAGCAGAGCAGAAATAAATGAAAGTCTAAAAAATGACAAAAGATCAGTGAAGCAAGGGCTGATTTTTTAAAGGGTAAATAAGATTGACAGACCTTTAACATGACTCATCAAGCAATAAAGAGAGAGGACCCACATAAATAAAATCAGAAATGAAAGAGCAGTAACAATTAACCCCACAGAAATACAAGGGATTGTAAGAAATATTATGAAAACTGTATGCCAACAAAGGACAATTTGGATAAAATAGATAAATTCCTAGAAACATGCAACCTTCTAAAACTGAATTAGAAAGAATAAAACATATCAGAATAGACTGAATACAACTAATGAAATTAAAGCAGTAATCAAAAAATTCCAAACAAACAAAAGTCCTGGACCAGATGGCTTCACAGGTGAATTTTACTAAACATTCAAAGAACTAACACCTATCCTTCTCAAATTATTCCAAATCTTTCAAGAGGAGAGAAGACTCCCAAGCTCATTTTACAAGACCAGTATAATCTAATTCAAAAACCAGATAAAGACAGTACAAAAAAGCTGTAGGACAATACCTGATGAACATCAATACTAAAATCCTCAGCAAAATATTAAACCAGGTGCAGCAATACATTATAAAGATCTTATACCATGATCAAGTGGGCTTTATTCCGAAGATGAAAGATTGGCACAATATCTACATAGCAAAAAACATGATGCACCACATAAATGAAATGAAGGATAAAAATCACATGATCGTATCAATAGTTGCCGAAAAAGCATTTAATAAAATCCAGCACCCATTGATGACAAAACTCTCAACAAAGGGGGAACAGAAGGAACATACATGAACATAATAAGGGCCATATATGATGAACACAAGCTAACAGCATACTCAATGGGCAAAAACTAGAAATGTTTTCCTTAAGATCAGGAATAAGACAAGTATACTCTCACCACTCTTACTGGAATTCTTAGCCACAGCAATCAGACAAGAAGAAGAAATAAAAGGCATCCAAGTTGGAAAGGAAGAAGAAAAGTTGTCATGTGCAGATGAAATGATACTATATAGAGAGAACTCTAAAGATTCTACAAAAAAACTACTAGAACTGATAAATGGATTCAGTAAAGTAGAAGGACACAAAATAAATATCTAGAAGAGAGAGAGAGAGAGGAAGAGAGAGATCCATCAATTGTCTCTCACATATGCCCTGACTGGGGATCGATCCCTCAACCCCTTGGTGTAGGGGATCATGTTCCAATTAACTGAGCCACCTGGCCACAGAGCCAGTTGCATTTTAGCACACCAATAATGAACTATCAGAAAGGGAAACTAAGAAAACAATCCCATTTACAATGGCATAAAAAATACCTAGGAATAAATTTAAACAAGCATATAAAATCCCTATACTCAGAAAATTATTAGAAACTGAAGAAAGAAATTCAAGAAGATACAAATATGTGGAAGAATATACTGTGTTCATGGATAGAAAGGATTAACATTATTAAAATGTGCATAATACCCAAAGCAAGCTATAGATTCAGTGCAATTCCCGTCAAGATGCCAATGGTGTATTTCACAGAACTAGAACAAATATTCCAAATATTTTTATGGAGCCACACACACAAAAAATAGCTACAGCAACCTTGAGAAAAAAAGAACAGTCACGGGACTCATGCTACTTGATGTCAAACTATAATGCAAGGCCATAGTAATCAAAATAGCATGGTACTGGCATAAAAACACATGTCTAGATCAATGGAACAAAATAGAGAGTCCAGAAATAAACCCATGCCTTTATGGTCAATTAATAGTCAACAGAGGAGTCAAGAACATACAATGGGGTGAAGATATGGGAAAACTGGACAGATAAGTGCCAAAAAATGAAATCAGGCCACTTTCTTACGCCATACAAAAGAAGAAACTCAAAATGGATGAATGACTTAAATGTAAAGCTGTAAAAGTTCTATAAGAAAACATAGGCAGTAAAACCTCAGACATTTCTCATAGCAACGTTTTTCTGATATGCCTTCTTGGGCAAGGGAAACAGAAGAAAAAATAAACAAATGGGACTACATCAAATGAAAAATGTTTGCACAGCAAAGGAAACCGTCAACAAAATGAAACAGCAAACCACTGAATGGGAGAACATATTCACCAATGATACATCTGATAAGGGATTAATATCCAAAATTTATTAAGATTTATACAACTCAACACCAAACTCCCCCAAAATCCAATTAAGAAATGGATGAAGGACCTGAATAGTCTCTTCTCCAAAGAGGACAGAGAGGTGGCCAGCATCGCTGATTGTCAGGGAAATGCAAGTTCAAACCACAATGAAAGACCACCTCATACTTGTCAGAATGATGATTATCAATAAATCAACAAATAACAAGTATTGGCCAGGATATGGAGAAAAGAGAACCCTTATGCAGTGTTGGCGGGAATGTAGATTGGTGCAGCCACTGTGGAAAGCAGTGTGAAAATACCTCAAAAAATTAAAAATGGAAATACCTTATGACCCAGTGATTCTGCTTCTGGGAATATATACAAAGAAACCCAAAACACTGATCTGAGAGAATATATGCTCCCCTATGTTCATTGCAGCATTATTTACAATAGCCAAGATTTGGAAGCAGCCCAAGTGCCCACCAGTATATGAGTGGGTAAAAAAGCTGTGGTACATTTACACAATGGAATAATATTTGGCCTTTCAAAAGAAGGGAGTCTTACCTGTTGCAACAGCATGGATGGATGTGGTTAGCATTCTGCTAAGTGAAATAAACCAGTCAGAGAAAGACAAATACCATATGATTTTACTTATGTGTGGAACCTAATGAACAAAATAAACAAACAAAATAGAAACAGAATGACAGCTGTTAGAGGGGAGGTGGGTTGCGGGGCTAGGTGAAAGAGGTGAAGGGGTTGAGCGAAGGAAAAAAAACTTATAGGCACAGAAACCAGTATGGTGATTACCAGGGTAGAGGGAGGCGGGGGGAGGTAGAAAAGGGTAAAGCAGGTATAAATGCTGATAGAAGGAAATTGACTTTGGGTGGTTAACACAGAATGCATGGTACTGGCATAATAGAATTGTATACCCGAAACCTATATAATTTTATTAATTAGAATTGTATACCCGAAACCTATATAATTTTATTAACCCATACCACTGCAATAAATTCAATAAAAATTAAAAATTCATATTTTAAGAATGAAAGGCTATTTTGGTTATTATTGCCCAATCTGTGATGTGCTCTGTTGCTTCAGGTCCCCCTCCAGAAGGAGAGGGCAATTCAAATTCTTGGGGTGTTGATTATCAGGCTTCCTACCTTTACTTCTGTGGGGCTGAAATGAAGAGAGTCTCTTTGGGGTACCAACTCTTGTGTGGGAGCACAAGGTCCTCCCGGTCAGATTGCTTACTTCCTTTAGGGGCATGTCTCAGGTCTTCATCCATGGAGCGGGGCGTTGGAGCAGGGGTTGTACTGGCTGAACCAGCAGAAGTCTGCAGGTGGCTCTTCATCCACGTCTCAGCTTTTGCCTCTTCTCCCATTCTCTCCACCCTCGCTCGTTCTAAGAAACTGCCGTGAAAATTTAGTCACGGGGCAGCCGTTGTCTTATACATGCTCTGAGCCATGACCTCCTACACCTTAGTTTATTAGGCAGTGTGATCCTATTGGTTAGGATTTTTAAATGATTATTACTCCCATTCTCAGTGCTTTTTATGAATTTCTCATTTTTGTGTTTTACTGGGTAGAATACTAGAGATGGCGGGGTGTTGGGAAGCTCCATTCAGTATGTAGGCAGAAGGGGGTACATTGCTGGTAGAGAATTTATAAACAATAATAAAACTAACTGAAAGAAAGTCTGGTATTTATTATCATCAAGGCCAGGGATAAAATGCTCTCCCTACACTACCCTCTCCCACCACCAAGTATCTTTTTAAAAATCTCAGTTCTAAACAATTGCTTTGGTTACTGTAGAGTTTTAATCATAGATATGTATGTTTCAAATAAGCACTTTTTTCCCCTACTTATTTTCTAAAGAACATTTAGATTCTACAGGGAAATTAATCTGGAAACCTCCCAAATACACAGTTGGCCCAACACAAATAGACTCAGCTACACGTGCCTGTTTCAAGAAGGAGCTTGTAGAGTTTTTGAGTCATCCAAGCTCGCGCTTGTGTCTCCAGTTGCAGTGGCATGAACACTGCTGCATTCACACAGTAGATTTGGAATAGCATTGACAGTGCAGTATTGTAACGGTGAAGAAACAGAGCTTGAGTCACTTTAATTGTCTCATTCTATGTGACCATTGTGAGTTTTATGTGTATTTAAATTTAAAACAGTGATATACAGAGCAAATTGTGAGGTATAATACTTTTTATGGTAGGTACAAATTGCAGTTCATGCATGAAATCTTTTTAAAAGTTAGAATAATATCTTTAAGTGGGAATTTCTTGTTCATGAGTTAACTCTTTGTTTTAAACCATGGGAAAAAACTGAGGAAATAATGTCTATTACTGAAAGTAATTTTGTTATAAAGGAGAAGGGAGTATTAAAAGATGATTTATTCCAGGTGTTGAATACATTCTGCATGCCACTGCTTTTCATCATATGAACAGGTTAGGGGGAAGAAGGAAGTTAATGCTTGTGTTTGGTCTGCCATTTTGAATCAGAAGCAGGTACCATGAGGAAACAGAGAAGACGGGAAGTTAAATTACTTTTGAAAAACAACCAAGTCAATAGTAGAACTTATATCTCATTCGGATTCATTTTAGCCTAACTTGTCTTTGCACTTGGTGACCCTCAACCTGTGGTGGATATTCACACAATTCCAGCTCCACCAGTCCCTCTGGCCTGAGCACAACTTCTCAGGCTGCTTTAGCCCAGAGTCCTCTCAACTCTCACATATGTTTATCTTCATCTAGCATTTTTCATATTATACCTATATTTGGCGTCCACTTAGATTACAAGCTCTTTAAGAATAGGGACAATATCTTTTGGACCGCTACATCCTGTGTAGCACAGATTCTACTTGCTAGAGGTCCCCAGTGGTGCTTGCTGATGGACATGGTTGTGGTAAGACTGCTAAGAAGGGCTCATCCTCAGTGGTGGCCTACTTGGAAGGTGATTTTTTTTTTTTTAAAGGCCAGACTAAAAGGTAAACTCTGAAATCAACATGCTTTTACCTCTTACTCAAAAGTGAAATACGGCCCTGGCCTAGTGTGGCTCAGCTGGTTGGGTATCGCCCCGCAAACCAAAAGGTGGCAGGTTTGATTCCTGGTCAGGGCACATTCCTGTGCTGCAGGTTCGGTCCCTGCTCAGAGCACCTATGGAAGGCAACTAATCGATGTTTCTGTCTCACATTGATGTTTCTCCCCCTGCCCCCTCTGTCTAAACCCTCTCTCTATAAAAGCTATGAAAAAGTGTCCTCGGATGAAGATTAAAAAAAAAAACAAATATAAAGCAATGAGATTTTCTGCTAGCTTAATTACACAATGACTCTAAAGGAATTTCCAGAAGTGTGATTACAGATGTGTTCTATGCAAAGGCAAGGTCATTGGCAAAGGCATATAGCCTTCTTTGGAGGGACCACCCTGAACGATGATACTCTTTGGATCTGCTGGTTCGGTTGCCTAAATATCCTAAGGTAATATTATTTTCTTAAAGCACTAAGTCACATTCAAAGCACTGGTTCAATCTGAAACCAGGGACTGAAACAAAATTTTTTGTTTTGCTCCCTTGCATTTTGGAGAAAGTCATTGTTGTAACCAGATACCTTCTGTTCAAATGTTGCTCAACTTTAATTCCAGAGAAGAATAGAAAAGGGTAGCGTAGCTAAGGCTGACAGGAGAATATTAATTTATATCATTACGATCTGACTTTTTTTTAAAAATCCAGACACAACTGAACAGATTGAGAAAGGGTGGGAGAAGAGATAGCTGTACAAACTGAATCTCAAACAAAAAGATCTCTCATTTGGAAAGATAAGGATGTGTTTAGATAAAATCAGTTTATCAAGTCTTGATGGGTGGGGAGGATAAGCAGAAGGTTGTTTAACAAACACAAATTCTAGATATTCAAGAGTGCTAAATTTAGAATAAATAAAAGGGAGATAGTCTTTCAACAGAGAGAAGTGAATACACTTCTGGAACCTATTAGCTTAAGAGCTGGTACTGGCTAAAATACAAGTCTGCAAAGAGGTTCAATTCATTCATGGATGACAGGTATAGCATGGGTTATTGAGGGAGGCCAGGGTGATCGGTCACTTCTCTGACCCCTGAGACTGATGACAATTGTGGCATCCCAGCCCTAGGGCTCAGTCTCAGAGTCATCGTCAGAGACAGTGTCTTGGACTACCAGGACCAAGGGACTGGCCCAGGGGCACAATTCTGATGTTCTCATGTTTCATCTTACTAGGCTAAATATTAACTTTCAGCCTGAGGTGTCTGTCACCAAGTCATCTGTCTTGGTAAATGCTGGTGGGGTCTCAGCATTGTGAGGAGGCCATGAATCTTCCCTGCCGACAGTGAGAATATCCACGCCAAGCTGCCATGGAGATTTCTGCTTCCCACAATGTTTATGACAGTAAATTAGGCTACAGAGTGCACCAAAGATTGTTTATATAACCCCTGATACCTGGTATATTTGTCAGCCCCACTCCATGGACTGTGACTTTTGTAGAGCCAGAAAATGTTTAAAATATAAGGCTATAGATAATACATAAAATTATCAGAGTGCTTTGCACATTGGTTTACTTAGAACTTTCCTTTAGGTCTCTTCTCTTTTCTTTCCTTTTTCTCTCCAGCCTTGTCATTATCAAAGAAACTGTTTCTCTCTGGCTTCTTTGTTAGTTTCAGTTCCATAACCAAAGTAGCTGGGACTCTGTCTTCAAGCATAGCATTGGATCCTGTGCTCGTCTCCTTACATAACCATTTTCTTAGGAAGTTCAGCTACACCCCTGGCTATGGGTGCAGTCATTTCCAAATCTGTAGATCCTACTATAACTCTTATGCAAACTCTTTGCCGTGTTTCCAGTTGCTTCTCCTTAGCTTTATGGTTACACTTACCTTACAAATTTAATCTTTAGCAGAAAATCCCATTTTATAAGACCTGGTTATAAAATGGAGAGGTAGATTGCTGCTTAAAACAATCTCTGTAGAGTGTCATTCCGATCAAAATAGAAACTGTGGGGAAATATTTATTCCCTAAACATGATATTTAATATAAATTTGTAATAAATATTTATTACATGAATAAATATTTGTGTGTGTAACCTTCATTGGAGGGAAATTTGTCCTTTGACGTTGTAATCTGATTTTTTTTAAAGCTAAAGATTTCTGGTTTAGGTTTAATACATTTAGTAGTAAATTAGCCCTTACAGATTTAAGAAGTTCCCACCTTTATACAATTCTCACTTCTACCGAGCTAAAATTTTCTCATGCATTTCATTTCTTTGATCTAATCGAGTGACTGCTTTGTTCTCAGACCTGCAGAAGAGTTACTGAGGCTGAGATGAGTGATAACAGTTAACGTTGTTGAAATGAATGCTTGGTCTAGAGGAAAATTTTGATTCCTTGATCCTAACAATTCATCATATCCATTTTTTATGGTTTTGAGCAAGTCGGGACTAATTAAAGGCTTGTCAAATTTTAAATTTGGTGCTTACTCCCTGTGATTGTTTGTGTTTAATAGAGTGGCATGAAATACAAGAGCATGGGTATAATTTTTTTCTAACTTTATTGAGATATGATTGAAATAGAAGAGAATGAGATAATGCAAAACAGGATTGAATTCTAGTTTTGCTTAGGATGTAGAAAACCACAAGACAACATTCCTTTTACCCTATTAATGAGAAAAACCTGAAAAAATTGATAAACTAATATTTTCCTTAGATCCATATAGAGTAGGCTCGCAAAGTAGCCAGGTGAACTGAATTCCAGGAGTGACAAATCTCTCCAAAGAGAGAAGGAGCACATGTTTACTTTTGTCAGAACATGGGAAGAAGTGTCTGCCCTGAAAGAGGAGAAGCGGAAGACAGCTAACATTTTAATGAATTCTTATACATGGAACGTGGACTTATATGACAGTTTAGAATAACTGGGAGCCTCAGACACAAGGGAATCTGCCTTTATTCACAATTTTCTACTGGCGTGTGTGGGTGCTCAAAAGAAAGCATGGAGGCTGGGCAGGAGACTGAGGACGGGGTGCCCTGCAGCGATGCAGATGTGTGGGGATCAACCGTTGCCGGTACGTCGAAATGAAACACGACTGACTTCCTAAGATTTTTCTTTCATACCCAAGGAAAGGCCTTCCACGGGGACCGAAGGGCTTGAACCCCTCTTGGATCCAGGACTCTGCACTGATACAAAGCAGATGTCTCACTCAGCCCCCCTACTAACACCGTCGCCACTACGTGGACACAAGTCAGAATTCGGCTGTTGTGGCGATGAAATGGCAGGAGCACCAAGAAAAGCTCAATGCCCTAAGTCCAGACCGGCGGAACCCAGAAGCCCCGCAATGAGTCTAGTACTAAATAACAGGCGATGGCAGTCAGTCTTCTGCTGGAGCTGGTCCAGAGCATGGAGTCAGGCCCCGCTGTGGCACAGAGTGGCAGCGACTACCAGAAGCTGACAATGGAACAAGAACACTGTGGAAAACCCCTCAGAGCTCCGTGCTCCGCACTAGGCACGAGGTAAGAGCGGCCCACTGCTGGAGGAATTTGGTCTGTGGTGCCCCGAAAGCAACCATAGCCTAAGAAACTCAGACCTAAATCAATTAGATTGAGTCAACTCCCCACACTAAGGGCCTGACTGATTTTCTGCGGGCAAATAATTTTTAACTCCATCTATATTGTTCTTCTGTGCAATAAAGATTACGGAAACCGCCCTCCCCCCCGCCCCCCAAAATCAACTCATTGTGAACAGACAAAATGATCGGTAGAGATTAGGTGTCAGAACCATCAAATTTGTAATTTAAAACAGCCATGATTGATGCTTATTAATTATACTAACCACTGGAGAATGCAGACAACATGTAAGAATAGATTGATACCGCGTAAAATGCTGAAAACTGTATATACAAAGAGTTTATAAGCAGATTGGATCCAGCTGAAGAAATGAGTGAACTTGAAGTTAGGACAATAGAAATCATCTAAACTGAAACACCAAGAGGAAATTCAAGCAGGGTGGGTATGGGAGAAGAGAACATCCAAGAGTCATGGGGCAATATCAAAAGTCTGACATATGGGTAATTGGAGACCCAGATGGAGAAAAAATGAACAAAGCAGACAAAATATTTGAGAAGATCAAGGCCAAGACTTTTCCAAAGTTAATGAAATGTAATAAATCAAAGACCCAAAATGCTCAACAAATCTCTAAGCAGGATTAATTACACACCTAGACATGTTATATTCAAATCGTTGTAAACTAAAGATGAAAAGAGTATCTCGATGTCAGCCAGAGAGAGAATATACTTTTACAAGTTAAAGATCTCATAAACCATAGAACAATAACTGAAAAGTAAAATTAAAACAGAGATATATTTAATGAGTCAAGTGGAGATAAAATGAACAAAAAAATAAAAAGAGGAAAAGAAAACTGGGGCGCGGGAGCTGTTAAGAACAGATGAAACAGATAGCAAACAGTAGCGAGATGACAGACTTTCGTTCAACCATATCAAGGATCGGGTCAAATGTAAATGGTGTACACATTCCTATTGCAAAGCAGTGGATATATCCAGCCATGTAACATGAAAATAAGACGTACATTGAAGAAGATGCAAGCTACGAGAAACATTCTACATAGGACAATGACACCTCAGTCCCCTTCAAAGTAGGCAACTTGGAACCTCACATAGTTCTCCCAGTCTCTATCAGCTGCTTTGTCGTGTTTTCCTGAATCCCATCTACAGTCTGAAATCTCTTCCCTTTCAAAGGTGATTATAATTTTGGGAAAAGTTCAAACTCACAGGGTGCCAAATCTGGTTTGTTGGTAGTGGTTTTAATCAAATCATTGGCAAATGCAGCACGATGTTCCTTCTGCTCTGGTAGCAGAAGCTGCAGAACAAATTTTGCCATGACACTATCTTGCATCAAAACCTTGGACACAGTAGTGTTTGGAATCCCCAGGTCTGCTTCAAACTCTCTCACTGTCAGTTGCCGATCTTTGTTGCCTGCAGCCCATACACGTTCAACATTGTCAGATGTCGTGCTTGTTGCAGGCCTTCCAGAATGTGGATCACTTTCAGCAGACTCCCGACCATCTTTGAAGCATTCATGCCACATTTTATTTGTGCTGCTCTCTTTGCATCATCCCCAAAAACCTTCTGAATCATCCGAATAGTTTCTGTGGAGGAATGTTCAAGTTTAATGCAAAATTTGACACAGATTCGTTGCTCTGCTCGCTCAGTCATTTTTAATGCGATGGCCACACAGTGCACATGCTCACTCAATGGTATCTACCGCCCCCACTGACTAGTACAGTGGAGTCATCATTGTTTATGCATGTGCATTCCAGTCCACTCTCCTTAGCTGCCAGGTTACATTGATGTCATGCAAACTGTGCTCGTTATATTAACAATGGCTGGACTTTTTCTGGATAGACCTTGTATGTGTGCATATGTGTCTATGCATATATGTATTTATATATATACATATATATGTATATGTGTGTGTGTATATATATATATGCAAGATAAATCTATGTACTATTTATGAGAAATTCACTTTAAATACAGATATAACTAGGTTAAGATTATAAGGATGGGTAAAGATATACCATACAAACTAACCAAAAGAAAGCCAGAGCAGCTATATTCATATCAGACAAACAGACTCCAAAGGGATTGTTACACTATTATAAAGTAGTCAGCTTATCAAAAGACATAACAGTTCATCATATGTGCGTACTTAGCAGAAGTTTGAAGTACATCCAGTAAAAACTTACAGAACTGAATGCAAAAATAAACAAGTCCACAGCAGAGGTAGGGAACTTAGTACTCTCACTCGGTAAACAATAGAACACGCAGGCAAAACTCGGTGAAGATATAGGAGACCTGAACTGCACCACCAGCCAACTTAAGCAAGTTTGTGTTTCTGGAGCACTTCAGCTGCCAGCAACAGAACATGTTACTTTCAAACGTGTGTGGAACATCCACGAGAGGCACTCTCTACTGGCTCATAAAACTCAACAAATTTCAAAGAATTAAAATTATGCAGAGTATGTCCTTTCACTAAGAATGGATTTAAATTAGAATCAATTACAGAATGTTATTGGAAAGAGTTTGTAAAATACTCAGAATTTTCAAAATTAAATGCTAACATATTTCTAAGCAATCAGTGTGTCTAGAAATCAGAAGGGAAATTAGAAAATATCTTTTTCTATTAAATGGAAATGAAAATACAACATATAAGAATTTCTGTTATGCAGCTATTGCAACACTTAAAGGAAAATGTATAACAGAATAGAATAAGATATAAAATAGGATGGCATTGCAAAGATTCTAAGTAAAAACTGTGTATGTTGCAACTGATATTAGGCCAGCTTCTCTGAGTCATGTGAGAGACACACTTGCTTGAAAGAGACATGATAAATACACACATTAGGTAGAAGTGAGTTTTTTATTTATTGCTCACTGTTTCCTTATTTGATTCTGTTTGGTTATCAATATAGCAGGAAGGTTAAAGTGTGGAGTTTAAAGTTTTATTAGTACATATAACCCATAGCTTTGAAGCAAAGTGAGAATTTTTTTCTCTGCTCTTAGGAAGAGTGGGTACTTCCAACCAAATTTCAGTTAGAAACTTTCAGTGTGTTTTTCAGACAGGAAATTTAGAACATAATGTTTTCTCAGTCTGTAAAAACTGTGGAATTTTATTCCAATTAGTGCAGTTTGCATAATAAAATGATATTTTTTATTAGAAGAACAAAGACTATGCATGTTCAATTTCAACTCTTAGATGTAAATTGGGATATTGGTAAAACCATTGACTCTACTCTAAAGAATACTTTAAAATGAAGTTTATTAAAAATGTAGTTTTAACAAATACCAAAAACAATGAGAATCACAGAATCCAGTGTGTTTTTGTTATGAAATATTGAACCTTCAAAACCAAGAGATAAAAATCTACTTGGCAATGCAATATGCCAAATTTGTTGATAAAAATGTTCAAATATTTTCATTGGAAAAAAAGACAGTTATTGCAACATTTTCTACAGCATTCTGCAACCATTAAGTAAGCCTTATTATCATCATATTTAATAGTCTAAGTAATAATATATAGTGTGACAAAGGTACAATTCCTCAAATAATCACTGAAAAAATTACTTTTTCCATATGTTGATTCTGTGTACCTTGATTATATCTTATATAATGTTTATTATTAAATAATTTTCCAAAAAAGGTTTATTAATCATTATATTCAAATACAGGTTTTGCAATCCAATCTGATGAGTGTCCTGCTAATTGTAACACTTTTAATTTATATGAGATAATTGTAGCAAGATACTTTGATAGAGAATTTTCTTAGTTGTGTAAATTTAATCTAGATTAGAGTTCTAGATTTGAATTTCATCCTAGATTTAGAAGAAAAATGTTAGTCAACATAAATGAACCTGGAAAAGTTATAAAAATAATTGCAGGTGATAAGGCCTATTGAAAAATATATAAGTTATTATACTGGTTAGTGTCTATTTATAATGGTTCTATTTCAAAACATTTAAAAATACTTCATAAATCTCGTGAATCTCAAAAAATTCTGCTGATTTTCATGGACATATTTAAAAATCCATTCAATGAATTTTAATATATTAAAACAATTTTACTAGGTAACTGGGTTACGGAAATACTTTGTTTAGAGATTGTAGGTAAACCATTGCTATCCACTGCATCATCCTGAAAGCCCTTGGTTTTGGGGGAGAAAATACTAAACATTGTACAGGGACTCACAAATGAAAGTTGAAAAAGAATCTCTCTTGGAAAATATTTCTACAGATGTCATATGGGTAACAAGTTTGGCTACTTAACTGATATTTTTAGCATTCTTAACAAATATAATTTAAAACTACAGAGAAAACCAATGCTACATTTTAATACATCAAATGTATCCAAGACACTCAAAAAGATGTTGTTATGGCAAGCAAGATCCAAAAATAGTCACCCTGGTTGCTATGCCTCCCCAACATTGCTGTAACATGTCAAAAAGTATGCTATTAATAAAGCCAATTTGAATAAAATAAATGTAGAGATATTGTTACGGTTCACTTCTATGTCTTAAACTTCTTATTTTATTTTATTATTGTTATTTTATTACTGTTGTCCCAATTTTTCCCCCTTTGCCCTCCTCTGTCCAGCCCAACGGCCACTCCCACAGTCAGTTCCCACCCTGCTGTCCATGTCCATGGGTCATTCATACATGTTCTTTGACTAGTCCCTTCCCCTTCTTTCCACCATTACCCCCTCCCCCCTCCCCTCTGGCAGCTGTCTATGTCTTAAACTTTTAATCATCATTTTCCAGAAAAGAAATTTGAAACATTAAAGAAAAATGTTTTCTTTGTGAGCCTTGAAATAATAATTGATTTAAACTTGGCCCACCCAAAAGAAAATAAATTTTATATCCGAGCCCTTCATTTATACCAAAGATTATTTATAAAATATAAGTTACCTTTACTTTGGATTAAGATTACAGGAGAATTTCTATTGCTAAATAGAAAAAATATATATGTATAATTACCATTCACAATGACAATGACAGTTTTGTATAAACTAAGATTTTCAGTACTAGACTGATCCAAAACAAAAGAAATCCACTTACAAGTGAAAAGTGGAAAAAACGGGAACTGGACTTACTCTTCCACTTAAAACAACTTGAATATCAAACACACAAAAAACAGACAAAATAAAGAAAATGGCAATTTTCAAGACTGGGCATCAGGTAATAGAAGGCAGTGATCTCTGAGATATGGGGAACAGATGAGGTAAGATTTAGGATTAGGAGTGGCCAGAGCGAAGGGAGGGAGAACCCAGGAAGGGTCTATTCCTCTCTCTGAGATGAAGAGGCAAAGTTGAGATGTCGACGCGGCTGCAGCTCACATGGCAGCATGACAAAGAAAGGAGACCTGCATAGAGAGAAAAATCAACAGATTTGCAGAGGGTTCTCCTTGATTATTAAATACAGTGCTGAGCCTGTTTTCATCGGTAAAACTGGAAAAATCTTAAAATTCACTGCTCATTGACTAGAATTCTCAAGAGCCTTGCCTCAGTTGTGGGGATTAATTAGCCTTAAATTAAATGCAGTTCTGGTCTCAGCTAACAAACCTCAAATGCAGACCTGAAAGGATCATACTGTTTACAAATAATCAACTAGACTGCAGAACAATGATCAAAAATAGTTATAGGAAGACAAAAATATTCAGCACCTGGCAAAGTAAAATTTACAATGTGTGGCATCTAATAAAAATTTACCAGGCATACAAAAAACCAAAATGAAACAAACAGCAAAACAAAACCATAGAAATAGCACTCATAATGAGGAGAAAAATAAATCAATTAAAATCGGTGCATACTGATGCAGATGTTAGAATTACCAAGACATTAAAAGTTATTATTGTGTAATTGTATTTCATTTGCTCAAAAAAGCTAGAGCACAGATTAAACATGTAACATAGATATGCAAATTATAAGAAAAATTATATCAGACTTTTAGAGGTTAAAGCTGTAATATAATGGCAAAAAATACACTGTATTTAGTCAGTGTCAGTTTAGATATTACAGAAGCATAGACTGATGAATTTAAAGACATAGCAATAGAAATGATCCAAAATCAAACACACAGGAACCAAAAAATATGGAGTACCTGTGAGCTGTGAGACAACTTTAAGGAACTTAATATACGTGTAATAGGAGCTCTGGATTAATGGGGGGCACATACATATTTGAAGAAATAATGACTAAGTAATTCCCAAATTTGATGTAAATTCTTAAGACATAAATTGAAAATGATCAACAAACTCCAAGCACGAGAAACATAAAGAAAATTAGAGGAAGACACATAGTATTCCAAATGCAATGATAAAGAGAAAATGTTAAAATCAGCTAGAGGAAAGAAGACACATAGGAACAACGACAAAAAGGACTGCATACTTCTGATCAGAAACTATGCAAGCAAAATGACAGTGGAGTAATGAAGCGAAAGTGCTAGAAAGAACACTGCTAGGATTTTATATCCAATAAAAATATCTTTAAAATAAAGATTTAGAAAACCCCAGTTAACCATGACAGTCACCCCCTAGCAGTCCCACAGTATAAGCAACGCTGACCAGAATAATTCAGACCTAAGGAAAATGATACCTGACAGAAATAGAAGTCTGCCCAAAGGAAGGGAGAGCACAGAAAATAGCATCTCTATACATTTTTTTCCAATTATTTAGGTATATTTAAAAGATAACTGTTTAAAAAATAGAAACAGTGTAGTGTGGTATTTATAAAATGAATAAGAGTGAAAAGTATGGCATCAGTAGCACAAAGACAAGGGAGGGAGAAATAAAGAACCCTATTCTAAGGCTCTTAGACTCTGTGCGAGGTGCCCTAGTACGTCTCCAAGGTGAACTGCCCCAGCGCACTTCAAATACCGCGAGCGTGTGAAATTATCTTAGACTGAGAAACACGGCCATGGCTGGCAGACCCAGTGGCAGCAGTGAACAGCCAGCTTTAGATCCTTTGTCCTCCCAAGCCTCCATGCTCTGCTGGGCAGACAGAATCTCACCTTGCTCTGTACTTCTCACGTCCTTGGCTTCTCCCTCCGCTTGGGCCAAATCCATTTATTTTCACTCAGCTTCATTTAAACCAACCAGCCAACAACTGAACATGAACATTCAGGTGTTTCTATGATACTTGTTTCATTCTGCCCTTTTGTGTAGTTAACTGTATGCCTGTCTTATGTATCTTCCTAGATAAGCGTTTCAGAGATGTTGTGGGGTCTTATTCTTTTACCCTCTCCAGCACCCGGCACAGCCCCTTGATGGTAGCTCAGTCCAGGGTAACATTTGAGGATTTCCACTGGCTCGTGAAAAGTAGCAATATAAGTGCTGGAGTTTTCCTTTTCTCTTAGTCGGGACACTTGTCCCGCAGTACAGGACAGTGCCAAGACACTGGATTACAAGTCAGCAATCTTGGATTTTAGTCTGAGTCACCTAAGTCTCAGGATTCTCATCTAGAAAAGAGGGGAAATAATCTTCATTCTCTCCACCGCAATGAGCAGTTGTTACGATCAAATAGGATGATGGCCACGGAGGTAGTTTGTAAAATGTAAAGTATTCTGCAGTTATAAGGGACTATTGTTATCTCTGTGAATATGCAAAGAAACACAGAAGTAGCTGTGTCTTTAACTTGCGGCTCCTCTGAGGTAGGCCTGTAACTCCTGGTGGGTGCCAGAGGCAACGTGGGCTCTGCTCTTTATGTAGCCAAAGGGAGCCATTCATTAGTTGCTGTTATGAGGCCTATATATGGAGCACCACCTGGGTGTGTGGTCAACGGTGCCAAAGTTATTTGGTGACCGGAATGTGAGAGAAATGCCTGGAGCACATCATCGGTGCTTGGTGGGTGGCGAGAGTAAAGCCCCTTCTCCAGGACTGGGAGATTAGATTTGATGCTGATATCTGTGAGAGACCCGGCTGAAAGCGAATGAGTGAGCGGTGAACTCCCAACACGCCTCCAGCAGGCATGGGGGAGAAGTGACTTGTAGCAGCAGCAAAGGGCCCACGCCACTCCCCAAGGGCCCCTCACACATCTGACTTGGCCACACTGTTTGATGATAGTTGCTTCCCTCTACTGCTCCTCCCAGTTGGCTGTGACTTCCTTGAGGGCAGGGATAAGTTTCAGTCATCTTTTTGTTTCCAGCCCTTGAGACAGACGAATGCAGAGATACGTGCTTGGAAAAGGTTTGGTGACTATTTGGAAGACTTACACACACACACATACACACACACAGAAAATGATGGCTAAAGACTAGTTTTGTGGTCTGGCAGGGTGGCAGCCCTGTGACCAGATAGTTCCTAAGTGGTGGGCTGTGTGTGAGGACAGAGGCTTCAGAGAAGGGTGCTGTGGGAGGATCAGACTTAAATTGCATCTTGGAAGAGGAGAAGGATGAAGCCTGGGGAAGAACATAGGAAATGATGGTTGGACAGGCTACGTGATGTTATACTCTTAAGATGCTTAAATGTTTCAAGGTGTTTTTTGCAACCATTGTCTCAGTTCTCACGGAAATTCAGATCCTTGGTGCCACAGTCATAGGTCAGGAAACCAAACTCCGGATGGCTTAAAGAACTTGCTGAAGTCACACAGCAGGTTGGAGAGAAGGCCAGACTTAGAACTCTCTTCACTTTTTTTTCTTTGCCCTTCCCGTGTTCTTTTGGGTGTACCCAACAGTGCACTTAGAAGAGTCCCTAGAAGTTAATTATCGACCTGGCAGGAAAAGAAAACGAACTCTTACCAGAGTTTGGAGTGGAGAGATTTATTTGCTAGTGGGCGCGTTATTTACAAACAAAAGGAATTCACTGCTTTACAATGTAGATCCCCAGGGAATAAAGACAAAGGGTCCAATTCACAGCGACATTGACAAGCTGACTGGGTATGGAGAGCAGAGCTGAATCTACCAACTGTTGCCCAATATCTGAAACTTAAAAAGAAAAATCCTTTTGGGTTTGAAAAAAAAACTCTCAAACTGCCTTCTGTAGGGCTCTTCTATTTCCTTCATTTCTAAACTTATAAACATTAAAAAAAATCAAATCCATATGCTTTGGGATTAACAACATTTAAATCATAAAACAGCATTGCATAAGAGCTACTTGATGTCCAAGAGTCAACGTGCCTTCGGTCTTCTAAATAAAAGTTTATTTGTAAGAGGCAACTCCAAAATGTTCAACCACCGTATGCATTCTTAATGATCACGGGCTCTCTCAGATTAAATGGGTGATCTGGAAGCAAGTTGTTTTAATTCTCCGGGCCTCTGTGTTCTCATCTATAAACTGGGGCTTATTGGCTCGTCCCTGTGTTCCTTCCCAGCTGCAACATTATGTGGTTTTGGCCTTGAGGACATTTCTGGCTCACAAGCCTAACAATGCTGCCTGGGTTCATGCTCGGGCTCTGCCATGTATGACCCGAGATGATTTAATCTTGTTGGCCTCGATTTCTTTAAGTATAAAAAAATGCAACGATAGTACTCACTGTGTAGAGTTGTGAGGTTAGATGAGTTAACACAGGCGAGTGCTGACATCCAGGCTGGGACACAGGAAACATATAAATGGAAGCTGTTTTGCACACGGACCCACTCTTTGCTTTGATAATGACAACAGCCACCACTGACCGAATGCTCCCCACCTAGGCAGGTGCTACACATGTTGCATGGGTTGTCTCATTCAGTCCTCACAATGACCCTAAGTGGTGGTAATATTTTTATGCCCTTTTTTGTAGATGAGGAGCTAGAGGCTTAAGAATCTTACTCCAAGTCATACAGCTACTAAGTGGTAGAGTGCGTAATGAAGGTAACCCTGTGGAGTGAAAGAAGGAGTTCGGAACTACAGGTGGCACTGCAATATCTAGACATGACCAGCATCAGGGATGGGGACTTACCATTCGAAAACCCCTCTAGGCTAGGGCCTCAAAATATGATTCAGAAAATAGCAAATGAATATCTGTGGTACAGCCTCACATTAGTCATAAATCCTCAATACTTCTAATTTAATTATCTCATAAAAGTCCCCTTCTCCCTTTAATACCAACTTATTTCTGTATTTCTGATGATTCCCACCCCGCCCTCCCCACGGCCCCCCAGCACTTGCTATCCTGCAGTTAAATCCAGCCAACGGCTCCAGGATATACCAATGTGGACAAGGAAGCTCATGGAGATTTTTTAATAATAGCAAAAGCCCAACCAAACAAACAAAACCCAGCACACAACCTTAAAGAGTGAAAAGTATGTCTACTAGGACCCTGCTGGAAATAAAGAGGTAGCTTTAAGTACCTCTGCATTTCTTAAATGCTCAGTAAGAAAAACCATTCTGTGCGTGTCTTAGGCCGATAGGCGAGGCAGGGGAAGAACGTACGAATTCCCGGGTGTCCCCCTCCAGCCTCTTCTTGTGCTGTCCGTTCCCCGTCTTTGGACCTCACTTGAACTCACCTGCTTTCAGTTTGTGAAACATGCCACAGTCCTTTGTGCCCCAGGCCCTTTGTACATGCTTCGTGGCCCCCCTCTCTTCCCCAATTTCTTCTCCCCCTTGCTCTTGCCTTACTAATTTCTGTAAAATTTCCAAAGGCAGCTCAAACTGCCCTTCATTAGAAAAGCTGGACAGAGTCCCCCTGCCGCACCCTCTCACAACGCCTGAGCAGTGAATGGTTGAATGTCTGCCAGTTTGCTGGAAGGTCAGTTTCTTAAGGCTGGAACCTTCTTTTCCCTCATTTTCACCATTGCATCCCCAGTGGCAAGCACAATAATTTGTGTGCTCCATATTGAGGGAAAAGCTCATAGGTTCTTGAAAGGTAATTATAATTTACTCCTGAAACTTGGTACGACTCACTCATTAATTCTTAAAGAGATGACTGGGAGTGAGTTTGAGTTTACAGTCCAGGAATCTGCTTTTTTTTTTTTTAACATTAATCCCATTTGCACCATCCTAGCAGACAGAACCTTGGGCACCATGGTAAAGCAGAGAGAACATGGGTTTTAGAGTCAAGACCTGATTTTAAATCCCACTCATTTATTCATTCAAAGAGTATTTCAAGTACCAGATCCTGGGCTGGGTATTGGAGAAATAGCAGCAAATGGTGCCTGTCTTCAAGAACCTTATATCTTGGTGGGGAAGAGAGGGGGGGTTGGGTATTGTGACACACTGGACATGCAAGCAAAGGGCACTCTGGGGGCCCAGCGTTGAAAGGACACCTAATGTCACCTGAGTGGTCTGGCGGGCTGAGGAAGTGAGGACTACACTGAGTGCAGCAGGGGACGTTACCTATGGAGCAGTTTAGTGGGGCTGGGGTGTGTCAGGAGGTCTGGCTGATAGTGGAAGTTGGGGCACAGAATGGGCAGGCAGGGGACCTCACTGTGGCTGCAAGACAAGAAAGAGGGCAGTGAAAATCCTTTATGGCAGCCATTCTAGAAGGCTCACAAAATGGCAAAATGTCTCCATCGCCTCCTTCTCTTAGATACGTGGAGAGTGCGGTGTGGTGCCCTCTCTTTTGCCTCCTTACGACTCGTCCTCAAGTTTAAAGCACACTTTTTCCCATTATTGTAATGAAATTGCAAAGATCAGACATCGGCCCCTTGAGATATGTAAAGGGCTCAGCAAACACCAAAGCCATAAAGAAAGTGGGTGACAGCACAGAATTTTGTGAGTATTAAACAGTAATTTAGGGCTTTTATATGAAACCCCCAAAGGTCCTGATAATAAATTCTCATCCTCTTTTCCTCAGCCAGTCCCCCCTTCTCCGTCCTAAACTCCGACTTCAGAGGCGCCCAGGCTCCCGGAGGAGCTCTCTGGCCAGAAGCAGGGTAGTGAGCATGGGAACTTGCAGATTAGGGCCTTTGTCCCCTCCCTTTTCAGAATGACGAGACCACCTGTCAACTTGGGTCACTGTCCTCTGGGTGAAGGCACATTTTAAAAACACTTTGAGCCAATGACTCTAGACATGTTAGTCTCTCGTTAATATGAGATAATACATTTCTAAGTTCAGCAATGACAAATAACCCTTTGCAGGTTATGAATCCTTCATAAAACAAATATCCCAGCTTTTGTTTCATTCCTGCCTTTCTCTCCTTCTCTTCCCTTCTATTGTTCTTTCTCCTAATTTTTCTTTTCTCCTCTTTTTACATCTGTCTTTCCTTAAACTCCCTTTATATATAAAGTTCTAAGTTTGGATTTGATTGCTAAAATGTTGTTCCAAGTCCAGTTTCCTCATTTATACTTCGATAATAACTTCTTTGAATTTCCAAATGGGATTTCAAAAAATTACCTGTCTTTGTTGCAACTCTTGTGGCTTTGCTTTGGGATTTTAAAAATTTATCACAGAATTTCTTATAATATTAAACAATGTAAAATCCCTAAACATCCACCAATAAATTTGGGGTTAAATATGCATAAATAAAATGTATGGTTAAAAACAGAGACCTATCTTTACATCCATTGGCGTGAAAATATATTTAAAACTTTTTCAATTGCAGTTGACATTCAATATTATTTTACCTTAGTTTTAGGTATACAGCATAGTGGTCAGAAAATTATATAGTTTACTAAATAATCCTCTCTGATAATTCTAGTGCCCACCTGGCACCATACATAGTTATTATAATATTGTTGCTATATTCCCTCTGGTTCTACTTTACATCCCCAGGACTATTTTGTACTTCTTAATTCATTCACCTTTTTTACTCAGTCCCCCAATTCCCTGACAACCCACAGTTTGTTCTCTGTATCTGTGAGTCTGTTTCTATTTTGTTTGTTCATTTGGGGTTTTGGGGGGATTTTTTTTTACCACCAAGTTAAGGGGATTTTATAATTTGTCAATTTTTTCTTTAACTAAGGTTATTTTATAATGTACTTGTTCTTTTTCTTCCCTAAGCTTTCTTTGTACTTCTCTCGTATTTTTCCCTGCACTATCTTTCATTTATCTGGCAGTTTCCCACTCTCTCTCTCTCCCCTTTTCCCTTCTGTTCCTCTCCAACTTCCCTTCCTCTCTCTCTGGTATTGATTTCCACACTGGTAAGCTTTAATATTATGGGAGGAAAACAAAGAAAGCTTCTAGAACCCTCACCAGACCAGCTGTGGCTAGAAGAAATAAGGCTTCCATGAAGAGTCTTTCATTCTTTTATTTTTTACAACAGGTTGATTTTATTTTATTTGTCCCCATGGGTGTACCCTGTTGGTGCACGATTTGGTCTCTAAGTCGCTGGCTGTTTCTCAGCGGCCAGACCTTGGAGATTTCGCAGGAGGCTGTGAGGTTCCCGGACTCCATCTGTAGCTCCAGCTGCCCCGGTGGTCATTTGAAGGGGTGGGCTTCTCCACGCCTTCTTCATCTTGCTCTGGCTCCTCTTCGTGTTGATTCAGGGCCTCGTTCAGCCTGCGATAGTGGCCATAGAGTATGGGACGTCTAGACTTCTTGGACTTGCTTGAAGGACTGGGACTTTTGGGGGAGGCTTTTTTTCTTGAACTCCCTTGAAGAGGTCTTTTTGCCTTTGTGGTTGTCTTGGGCTCCTTTTCGTATTGATTCCGGGCCTCATTCAGCCTGTGATAATGGCCATAGAGTATGGGACGTCTAGACTTCTTGGACTTGCTTGAAGGACTGGGAGTTTTTGAAGAGGCCTTTTTTCTTGGACTCCCTTGAAGGGTTCTTTTTACCCTCGTGGCTGTCCTGGGCACCTTGCCCCCACCTCCGGGCCTCAATGGACTGGTGGCCTTCCTCTTACTTCTCTCTTTGGTGCTTAGGGTTGTTTTTTCCATAACTGCTAAGTGCTTGTTTATTTCTTGGTCACCTTTGCCATGCCAGTGTCTCCCAGTGGTCTACCCCAGGCCTCCTAACCCCCCTATATATGTCCCTCCCAGGGCCACGCCCTTCTGCTTTGTGTGCTCAGCAGGGTCCCTTTCTAGCCAATAGTAGTCCAGGACGGCCTTAGACAGCATAGAGCACCATTCTGATGTGGCCGTGGGGGAGGGGAGATGCTGGCAAGGCTAGATGCTCTTCATGGAGGGACTCTGGCGGAGTCCTCTTTTGATACTTTTTTATCCTCACCCGAGGATATGTTTATTGATTTTAGAGAGGGAGGAAGGGAGAGAGAGAAAGAAACATCAGTGTGAGAGAGAGACATTGACTGGTTGCCTCTCCTATGCACACTGAGCAGGGATGGAACCACAACCCGGAAATGTGCCCTGACTGGGAACTGAACCCTCAGCCTCTTGGTATATGGGATGACACTCCAACTGACGGGGCCATCTGGCCAGGGCAGTGAAATTCTTTTTCACGAACAGCTATAACAAGCTTGCAGCTTCTTGGTGTTCCTACTTTGTGATCAATTTCAGCTCATTTATTTCCCCAGGTAGAAGCCCTCTCATCTGTGTTTTATTCCCTTTCCCGAAGAACTCTTTCTGCTGCTTACTGTAACTGGATGGCCAGATCCCAGTGATGTGGTAGAGGCATTAGACAATAAGATGGTCTGATTTTTCTAAAAAATCAACTCGATTCATTTTGACATCCCAGTGTCAGTCTCCTCAAGGCTCCTTCTTTAAATCTTTAGTTTAAAGACTTCTGCTCAGCTAGTCTTTAGGCAGGTCTCATTGATGGTGGTTCTCTAATTTAGTTGTAATGTTGACGTGGTTGTGGGAGGTAGCGCACACCTCCTCTGCCATCTTGACCGGAAGTCTCCCCATGAAGGTTTTTAAAAAATTCATTTCATATGACTTAAAAAATAACTTTACAATAAAAGAGAACACTAAGAAATTCTTAACAGAAACATATAGAAAATAGCTTAGCAAATGAACAGTTCCATTATACAACTAGTTTCATTTTAATGCACGTTCCTTCTCACTGTTGTCTCAGTTCATGTTCTGGGTATATGTGAGTTCAAGAATATGCGTGAAATTTAAATGCCAGTCTTCCTTCTTCAAACATATGCGTCCTACGAGTCATAGCACTTGCTCTTTATGCAGGCATCACTAGCACTTTCCTGCCGCTTCTTAACTCTCTGTGTTTTATAGCCTTCTACGAGGAACGGAGCCTGACTGCTTAAGTACCCCTTAAGGCAGGATGGACAGCGTCTCCAAATATCTAACAGATGTGGTGCTGTATCTCAGGATGAATCCATTATTGATTCGGAACTCTCACTGTGGTAACTTCTGCCAGGTTTTCTTTCACACTTGTGATGAGGAAATGGATTGAGCATCAGTAAGGGGACAAGACAATAACAATAAACAGACACGATTTAAAGCAAGGCAGTAATAACAAAAACAATCCCGGCCCCTTGACAGTTACTCTCCTTCCAGCGCCAGGTTGCAAATCACTTTGTGTTTCCTTCTCCCGAGCTCACACACATTCAGAGACAGGGGCTCTGAAAACATTCCCGTTGGAGTTCTTGTTGAAGGAAATATTTGGATAAGAGAGACAGGACTAAAGAAATTCAGTCACCTCGGAGGAAGTTATCAAAAGAGATGGGAGTGCTAGGCCCGGGAAGTGAAAAGGACGACTTAATTCCATGTTCCTGTCCAATCAGAAGCACTTGCAGCCTCCAAAGCAGATGCTGATTGCAGTGGACGCCAAAGGCATATTTTCCATGTTCAAAGCAGAATCCATCATCTTCTCCCCCTCCTCCTAAACCTGCAGTCTCACATCCAATTTACCTAAGGCATCACTGTCACATTCATTTTTTCTAAAGCTCTTTACTCTCAACTGCTGTGGCTATTCGCAGGAAGTTGTTGTGATAAAAGTACATGAATTAACTTATCCAACCATTACGTATCAAATGCCCACCTTAGGACTGCAGAGAGCAGTAAGAGGTGGTGCCTAGTGCTGCGAGAAGACTGTCATGTAAATGAATACAAAGAAATACATGAAGGGGAGTCACAGAGCTCTCAGGTGATGCTGCAATGGAGAAGAAGAGAAGATTTTAGTCTAACAGTCGAGATGAGGCTGGAGATGATCAGGGAAGGCTTCGTGGAGGAGGTGACATTTGAGCTGAGTTTCTAAAAATAAGTACTGTTTCCCAGGCAGATAAGGAGGCTACTTACACGGAGGTATAGAGGTATGAGAAATCCTGGTGTTTAATGGAACAGAGATGAATCTCAGGTTAAAAAAAAATAGGAGGTTCAAGCGGTATGTGTTTGGGGGGGGGTCACTGGGTAGACGGGTAGGTAAAGTTCAGAAGACGATGACCATAGTGACACTGTGTCAAGGGTTTGGACATCATCCTGTAGGAGAGAGGAGCCCACTGATGGATTTTATGCTGGGGGATGATGCAATCATATTTCTACTGAAGACTGATGACTTGTGTGTAGGGAGGAGACAGGAAGTATAATGGAGAATATCCTGGAATGAAGAGTCGCTTACACAGGCACTAGGAAGAAAACACTCAGTAAGAGACAAAGTAAAATTGGTAAGGGTTGGGGACCAATTAAATGTGAGAGGGTAAATAATGATAAATATTATATTAATGTAGGCTACTAATCTGATTTAAAAAATATCTTCAGTGGCCTCTCATGACCTACCAAATTAACTTGAAAATGTTTAGTCTGGCCTTTAACACCCTCAAGAATTGGGGACCAATCTATCTTTCTGACCTTATTTCCTGATGTTCCTTAGCTGGGAGCAAAAAGTAGAGGAATGCTCATTGCTTTTCCTGTGTTTTCCTGATTCTCTGTCATCGTTCAAGCTTTTTGCTCTGTATGGACAACACTTTTAACTCTTCTAGTCAAAAGTCCCCGTGGGCCCTGGCCAGTGTGGCTCAGTCAGTTGGAGCATCATCCAGGGGTGTCCAACCTTTTGGCATCTCTGGGCCACACTGGAAGAAGAAGAGCTGTCTTGCACCACACTTTAAATACACTGCGATATGTAGTCACAAAAAAATCTTACAGTGTTTTAAGTAAATGTACAATTTTGTGTTGGGTGACGTTCATAACCTGAGATGCATGTGGCCCACCGGCTGCAGGTTGGATACCCATGCGAAACCGAAAGGGTCACGGGTTCAGTTCCTGGCCAGGGCACATGCTTAGGTAGCGGGTTCAGTCCTAAGCTACGGTATGTGTGGGAGGCAACTGATCATTGTTTCTTTCTCACATCAATGTTTCCTCTCTCTCCTTCCCTCCCCTCTCTCTAAAATCAATTAAAAAAAAAGCCACCCATGAGCCAACTGATCCATGCTCCTTTGTCATCTCCCCAGCTTGACAAATCACTCCCCTCTTGGAGATTTCATAGGACCCTAAGTTTATTTCTCTCATTTTACTTATTTCTATAGTATTTGTTTACTAGTCTCTCTTGTCTACTCCCTTTATCAGTTAAGTTATACAGGCATACCTTGTTTTATTGCACTTTTCTTTATTGTGCTTCGCAGGTGTTACATTTTCTACAAATTGAAGGTAAGACCCTCTACCAGCAAGAAAAATTATGACTCCCTTTATTGTCATATGTGCTTTATTACGATGGTTTGGAATGGAATCTGGAATATCTTTGAGGCGTGCCTGTAATCTTACTGAGGACTGAAATTCTCCTGTTCATGTTTTTATCCCCTTTCATACCTCACGTATAGAACATTGTACACTGCAGCTATAATTTTTTTCAAATGAAAGATTTTTACATCAGCTGAACTCCCCTAATTGCATGAAGTAGAGTGGAGAATTAGAACGTCGAGGCAGATAATCCAAATGAAAGTATCTACTTTGGCTATGATAGCTGGCCTTTGCTATGTGAAATCTCATGACAATACTAACTTAGACAAAATTTACTAATTGAGCAAAGAAAAACACATATTAAGTTTTATACCCCAAAATATCATATCCATCAATAAATCCTGGTTATGTTTGGCACATCTCAAAGAGACCAACAGGTTGTAAAGATATTATTGATAAGATTCTATAAGCTTGTATCCTGCTATTAATTTTTATACCAAATTCCTATTGGCTTTAATGAGAATTCTGATTTTTTTAAGACTATGACTCCATAAAACTCTTCAGTGAATTTGTTTTTAGTTTTATAGTGAGGTATGTGTGAGTACAAGTAGAGAAAAGTGCTTTTGGACATATTTATGGACCATGTGTGTTTATTCATTTAGAGATATTTGAGTAAAAACTCCCCTCAAAGGCCACAAGCAGGAAATATTACAGGAATATCTGCATCATTACTATTTTATTCCTGAATATGCTTATCATTATGATGTTTACGTGGTGTTTGTCTGTGAGTGGCAATGAGTACATTTATTTTAAAAATATTTTAAAAAAACAGTTGTTTCATTACTACATGATTCTTCAGGCTCAGTGTCACTGCCATTTAACTGATGTGGAACCGGAGCACAAGAGGGGAGCTAATTGTCTGAGAACATGGGAGGCAACCTGGGGCCTGTCTTTATGGAGATTCTAGCTCAGCCTGCAAAACCCAGCTCAATCCCACATCCTCCCAATAGACTCGCCGGGCCATTCTGAGCTACATTTGCCCTCCTGACTCTCTATGGCACCCATTTTGTGGGTGTCGGGCTTGTCTGCCCATCTAGACTGCAAGCTCCTTTAGGGACATGAAAAATCACACTTATTGAATGCTTAGCATGTGCCAGGTACTAAGAGATAAGGATCGGAATCACCCAGTATAGTACCTTCTCAAAGTCTGTGGGCAAGGCAGGAAAGGAAACCTGCAACTGCAGCCTGGTAGGAAGGGCGCTTTTGTGAAGAGCACTGTGGGTGTCACTGGCTCACAGACAGGGGGCTGCTAACACAAACTAGGTTGATAAAATAGAAGCTCACAGAGGGCCAGCAATTGGCCCTGTGTATGGCCTAGAGGTGCATGGCAGTTGCGGGAATTGAACCTCATTGTAAAACCCTGGATCCTAGGTTTTTTTGTTTTTGTTTTTGTTTTTTTAAGAGAAACGTACCCTCCTTGAACACCTGACTGTGTCTTATGTGCTCATGGACTCTGCACCTATAAAACAGTTGCCAGGATATAGGAAATGGTTTTTTTGTTGAGTTATTGAATGGGAGGTGATGTTGGTTCTTACTGTATTTTATGCCAAATATTAAATGAATACTGAATGACTCACTAAAGTTTTTGCATGCTTTCGAATGGTGAAAATCACCCCAGGGTCATGATTTTCTGGAATGAGGGAGGTTAGGGAAAGGTCAGGACAGATTATTGCTCTATATTTCTTGAGCCAGTGAAATTGAAAGAAAGAAACAAACAAGGCCACTGTGTAACCTTCATGGATGGTAATGGGGTAGAACTGGGGCCTTGCAATGAGTGATGGGGGAGAAGCCTGTTGCAAAATTAGTAAGTGGGCTTTGGCTGTTTATATCTTCTGTCAGTGTCAGCTCTGTTTTTATGGGTATCAGACAGGGAAGATTCAAGTGCAGGGTGAATTTTGGACATAAGTGGTCCATTTTTTATGCCCATTGCTCCATCATTAACCCTCCCACTCAGCCCTGGAAATGCAAAGCCCAGCATCTTCCATCTGCTCCACGTTATTTATGATGATGCCTCTAATTATGTTCAATTGAGTTGCTGTCGATGATTAAAGGTAATAGGTAATAATAACTTGGCCTCATCATTACCACCATTATTATTAGCTCATTGATTGCAATAATTTCTAAAATTACTCCTTGGAATAAAATATGTTAAGCACCTGGTTGATCCTTTTTAGGAACATCTGCTCTAAACGTGTGATAGGGTAGGACTGAACGTGTCTTGCTCTGAAAGGAAAGCAAACAATGTTGACATTGGGAGTCTTGTCTGTGCTGGTATACGGCATATTGTAAGATGATGAGAGGAGGAAATAATGATCAGTCTCAAGTTCAATGCTGAAATTAGAGCTGTTAAAAAAAAGGGGAAGAAACACACACACACACTCTGCAGAATATCGTGCGGCTACTGCAGTATTCCCCTTCGGAAAACTTAACATCTTGAAAGAGGCCCATGTCTTTGCCATGGCGGTGCCTTGCCTGACCTCTGTAAACAGGACAGTGGATATGTGGCAGGTGGGAGGGATGGGAGGCCCAAGAGATGACAGAAACCTATAGGGAGGTGTCAGGGGTTTATAGGGAACCCTTTGAGTAGGATCATCTTCTTAATACCGTGCTCCTGCCCCCGTTCCAGAAATCCCACCACTGACCTTTCGTTCTTTTTGATCAAGTGTTGTCTTCTTAAGAGTCCTCTTTGGGATTGAGAGTCTGCCAAGGGGGCTGCACTGTATGTTTTATTACACCTCCGTAATCTTGGAGACAGGTGCTAAACTCTGGGACAGTGCTGTTTCAAACCAGTGGCCTTCCTGTCCAATGTGGTAGCCACTAGCCACATGTGGCTATTTGTTTTTAATTAAAATGAAGTAAAACTAAAATCTCATTTTGTCATTTGCACCAGTCTCATTTCAAAAGCCCCACAGCAGTTGTGTTTAGTGGCACCTAGAACATTTCCATCATCAAAAAAGGTGCTATGGAATGGTACTGGTAGACCCTTAGAAACATTTATTCACCAGGATTGAATGAGGGGAACTTCTGCTAGGCACTGATGCTGATTTGCCATCCGAACCCCCCGAAATGGTTGAGTAACTTAATCACCTATAATCCATCCCAGATCTGAAAGATAGAAACTTTTTTTAAAAAAAGAAGGAAAGACAAATAGGATATATGCTGCTGTTACTAATATATAAAATAAATTAGTGTTTAAGGACGAACTGTTCTCATGTATGTTGCCTCATCTACTACTCAGAGTAATCCTGAGAGTGGCTTATGCCCATTTTATAAATGGATAGACTGAGGCCCAGAGAGGCTAGAGAATTTATCAAAGGCCACACAGACTACCAGTGGCACCTAGCATGTCTTAGGTGTGCAGCTGGTGAGGGCTTTAGAATCCTATTTCGATGCCTTCTCCATACACATGGAAATATCTGCACATTTACTCTTTCTTGGTAGAATGTTATGCCGCAGGTGAACTAATTGTATTGTGATCAGATCAAATGCAAATGAAATCTGGGAAACGAAGAGAAAATATTTTTAAAATTTACTTCAAGTTAATTAAGTTACTTTTCAAATCCATTATGCTGGGTCAAGAAAATGCAGTTCATTGTTTCATACAGTTATTGATTCATGGTGATCGAAAAATATTCATCCAATGCCACGCAAAAGAGATTTTCTGAACTCATAAATTTTGCTGCACGTTAGAATCACATTTTAGAATCCTTTCTAGTTTTAAATCTTTAATTTTGCTCTCTGCTTTGACCAGGTCATCGCTTCCCTGTAGCCTAGCGTGGCCCAGACTGCTCTGCTCAGTCCTGGGCAAACCCGTGCCATGGTACCTCGGCTTTTTGGGGGACTTTGCATATAAACCTGCTGATTGAATTCACAGAAACCAAGGAATATATATGTCACTGGTATATATAAGTACTTGTGGAACTTCTATGTGACTCCCGGGGCATGATTTGGCCCTGGCATCCAGTCCCTTTAGTGCTTTCAGGGTCCCTGAAGAATGTCATATTTCAGGAAAGGGCTCTAGTCATGTTGTATCATTAACTTTATGGAGTGTTGTAGAATAACATTTAGCTTGATTCTGATAGAATAAAGGTGCAAATCCACATGCATAATTTAGAAATAAAAGCCCCTTCTCTGGTACCATATAAATATATGCCAGGTGTGAAAGGAGAACTGAAGTGGTCTCCGAGGATGTTCTCACGCAAGAGGCTGAGCTCTCTCCTCCAGCTACTCCCAGCTCCTGGGGCCTTCGTGTGAGTGGCCGCCCATTCCCACCATCACGTCCAACGTTGCTTCTAGGGATGTTTCAGGGATCCCCTTCACTCTTCCCACCCGCTCTTAGTAAAAATCCAAAGTGAATTTCTGGAGGCCCAAACTGGGACTTCTTGACTCCTTCATCGGTTTCTGATGCAGAAAGGAGCAGACAGCATCATTATGAAAGTTCTTTGTTAGCTTCTGGGCTATACAGGAGTAAGAGGGTCATTTTCTTATTTGCAGGAGAGTTTAAGCTTCAGCTAAAGAGCCCAATGCTAAGAAACTCAATGGTAAAATGCAGATTTCCAGACTATTGTTCCAAAACAAGGGATGAGCAGCTTAGCTGACTTGGAACCATGGAATGGGAATGTGTCAGAAAGCATGGATGTCAGCATTCCCTTTCTCTGTCCTATGTCAGGCATCCTTGTCTTTGACAAGGCTTTCCATTGATCTCAGCAGCCTGCAAAGTAGTCCGCTGCACACTTGGGTCTACTGTCAAGGAATATGTTGGGCTAAGTTCTCCCTGGTTCCTCCAAACACTTCATCTGGACCTTCATTCCCCCTTCTTTCTGCCTTCACTGTCTTTCTGCTTCTGAAGGTTACCCATATCTTAGAGGGAAAGAATACAATCATTTCTTCTTAGTGGCATGTCAGTTTCCAAGCTCTTTCCCAGGGCCATCAGCACTTCAGAAAAGACACCAACAAGGGAAATGTTTTGTTCAAAGACATGAATCAAAGCAGGGTTTCAGGAGCTGAAAAAATTTCTGGTGAAGCCCTTCACTAATATTAGGCATCTCCCATAACTCTGACCATCATTTCTAAGCCATTGCTTGGCTAAGGGTGGAGGGAGGACGCTTCTGTAGGACCCGAGCATCAGTCGGGAGGACCTAGATAAAAAGCCCGGAGTGGGGGAGGCCCACATCCACAGAGCACTTGGAAGAAGAATAGGAACATGTGGTCCACTTGTGATCTGTGTTTACTCGTCTGCCTGGTGTGTCTGGGAGGAGGGTGCGGGCCAGCCAGAGGTCGACAAGTCAAAACCCTTTGAAGACAGACCCAGCTTCTGAAGTGGATCTGGTGCTCCCTTGCTGGCGCAGTGTCCCACCGTGGTCCGCCGACTTCTCAGCCCATCACCTTTTGCACGTGTACTGTTTACAAATTTCACTGGTAGAAATACTGGTATGTAAAATTGCGAGTTTTCAATTTTTCTGGAAAAACATCACTCTCTTGAGTCCCGTGCTGCCTGATGACAGGAACTTTAGTCACTTCTGGGCAGGCTTACACTGAAACCCAGTCAACTGGTACTCTTCCCCTCGCCCTTTGTCAGCTCAGAGGAGCAATGTCATTGTTTTTGGAAGGATTGGTGTGCACCTGTTGACATTAAGGCAAGGAGCTGGCATAACTGTCCTTGACCTTTGTGGTTATCTGATGGAGTTTGCCTCATTTACAACGACACCGAGCTATGTCTCTCCTGCTGGTGTCCAGGATCCACCCAGAGCCTCAGGTCTGTCCAACTGGTACTGTCACTGATGATGGTGGCCCCTTGTCAGGTGTCTTCTGGTCCAGGCTCTCCCTCAAGGACAAATGATGCATTTGATTGTTCTCGCACACCCCTATGGCTGTAGGATCTTCAGGTGGTTATTTCAGCTTCTTTTGGTCCAGCTGTTCCCAGCTTTGCCCCCTAGTTCACTGCCCTGGGGTGCAGGGCAGTCTGGGAGGCTCTCAACTCAGCTTGCTGGACAGGAAGTGAGGGGCCAGTCCTCTTTCTTCCAAGAATCAGCTTTTTCCCACCTACACCCAAATCTGACTGCAGTTGATACCACCTTCCTCTAGGGCTGGGCCTGGCTGCATGAAGGAGAGACGGGGGCTTAACGTCCCTTCTCGGAGCCCTGTGCAGTGACTGTTAAATCTTGCTCCCCTTTCCATCTCAACACCCTCCTCCCTCCAGCAGATTGAATTTATGTAATTTTTGGAGGGAAATCTGATTTCTTTCTAACACTACTATTTATAGAATAAGATTTGTGTCCTGAGTCCACCCAAGTTGCTCAAGACTCAAAAAACCTTTTCTCTGTATAAAAGCCTGGCTCTGACGATGAAAGCCTTGGCTCTGCTTTGGATTTATAGGCTATATGTGAGAAATAAAAAGTCAAGATTTAATTCTTCCATTCTCTGGATTCTGTCCTTCCCTACAGTAATAAGCCAAGTCCAAAAACAAAAACCTAGGTTTTTAGGTAATGGTGCCATGAAGCAAATTTAGAATTTGCAGTAAGGCATGGATCGCTCTTTTAGAGACTTACCCGCCACTCTCAGAATCGCCACAATTTGCTTCACCCTTTTAGCAATGATGGGGTTCCCATAAGGATCAGAGGAATGGAGCTTGAGACTCTTGGGGTATCAAGGAGGAAAAAGAAATGAACATTCCCCAAACCGGCAAGTGATTCGACATTGAAACCCTCTTTACCGGTAGGCATCTTTGCAAAGGTATCATGAAAAAAAAAAAAAAAAAGGAGGTAAGCAGGGAAAGAAATTTCTGTTGGTCTCAGCTCTACCATTTGGTAGTGGTACAATATTTGACAAGATACCCTTACTGGTTTCTTCATCCACTAAATGGGTGTAATAATATTTACCTGCCTTGTCTATTTCAGAGGTATGTGTCCACATAGAAATTGGAGGAAATAGTATTTTTAATAAGCTTTATTCTCTGTAGGGCAGACATAACTCTGCTTGACAATGGCTGTATGAAATTCGATAATTAAGAAAGACCCATCTTCCTTAAATGATAGGTGATCGCATTTTCAATTTTACTGGGCAGTTCTTTTCTTTCCAAACTCAATAATAGTTGTTTTTCTCTCTCTTTCTTCCATTCGTTCCTTTTCCAGGAAGAATTTGGGCAGTGCCTACAGTAACGTAGCTATTTCACTGCATTTGTCTCCAAATCTGACACAGAATCTTCATCTATGATTGAACTTTTTTGAGTGACTTATCAGTGACCGGACATTAGATAACTGTTAAGTACTTGGTAAATAGGATGTACCCCACAGTGGATTGTGGGTGTAAATTAAAAGGATAATAATATGGCCCCTACCCTTGAGAGACTCCATGTTCTACTAGGGAGACATAGTTCAATTATTTGTTCATTCAACAAATATCTATTTAGTTCTCTTAAGTGCCAGATGCTATTCTGGATGCTAAGATTATAGCAGTGAATAAAATAAAAAATAATAAAAATGAGGCTTATATTCTATAAGACTTGAAAAAATTCATAAGCCAAGAGTATTTTGAAATATAATTAATTGCAGTCATGTGTTACAGAGGATTAATGATCTAGGAATAAATGCTGGGTGTTGTTCGCAGAATGCAACCTTCAGGGAATTACATGTAGAGCTGGAGTTTGAACCTTGGAAGAAATCCTTCACATGATAGGCAAGGAAGAAATAAAAGGAAAAGACTCAAGAAAAAATAGAATTTATTTTGGAGACATGGAGGGATCTTGCTTGACTTAAATAGTAGGTGTGTTTTGGAGAAGACAGGGGATTTCCACTAGAGGAGAAATGTTGAAGACTATAGCAACTAGTTGATGAAGTTTAGTTTTAATGTGTTTGGGAATAAAGGGCCATGGGAAACTTCGGGTGGGATGGCCATAGGGTGTTGGGGATACAAGGGCGTGTGACATGATGAATGTCGTCTTGAAAGCACACGGATTTGGTGCACTCAAGATTCGGGCCACTGGAAGGATCACACATGAGTTTTCATCTTCAAAATCTACACACGATGAAGAAGATTGGAAATTACCAGGACAATTGATTATTTGTATAATGATGATAAGTCTGGATTTTTAAAAACCTCCTGAAGTCCAAGTTATTTAACTTAACAACTCCTATTGGGTCAGTCCCTGTCTAGTTTATCCAGATACATGTAGCTCTGTACATCCACCTTCATGACATTTATTTATGGAGTAATTGATGTGGGTTTCATTAAGTGATTCATGATGTGTTTACTCGGAGTTAACAAGTGATGTTTTTATTGAACATCGGGGACTAACAATAGGAATTTCCACTTCTTTGGAACAGTCCCACCACACACGAAGGAAAAGGGCTTGTGGTATCAATTTAGAAGCACTTTTCTTTTTCTTGATCCTATGGCCAAAGGCAAATTGGTGACCAGACATTATTTTCCAGAGACGCTTAAGAAACTTATCATTGAAAAACTAATCATCCCTCTATTGAGAAGTTAGACCACAACAGCCATGTGTTTTATTAGCCTTTGCCTTAGCCAGGGTAGAGGGCCCCGTATGCCACTAAGACTAGGACTTGGTTAGGGATAATGTGGTTCAGACTTTCCCATAATTGTATGGAAATTCCCTGGATGAAATGGATGGACCTGGGAAAGATCAGAACTGACAGTGCTCAATGACTTCTGATTTCCAAATCATTGGAATGCCCAATGGTCTCCCCATAGATATCTCCTCATTAAGCTTTATAAGTTAGCAAAGTCCCGAGTAGGTCACACAATGCTTCTCGCCATGGCCTGTCACGGAAATCTAAAAGGGGGAGAATGTGTGTTTGGTCGATGGAACTGGCAAACGTAGCAGGCTGCTGGGGCATCTGGACATTGTTCATACTGCAACCTTTTATTTCTTCATTTAGAAATGAGCCATCAGGAAAGCTTCTGCGTTTGGGAGATGCTTGCAAAACAAGTTCTTTCAGGTTGGGTTTGGCTACAGTCCCATGTGAAGCAGTCACACTTCTTACTCAACTGATTTTGGATAAACCAGGAAAGCTTGGCTCCTCAAATTGTTTGATCTTTGCTACATTGCCTACTTTTGCAGATTCTGACATCTGGAATGTAAATTAGAACTACACATTTAATATTTCTGTTTCATGTTCATTATTGGTCTCCCCTGAAAGTTGTTACTCAGAATTGGCTGCCAAAGGCCTGCTATTCTAATTGACAGAGTTCTCATCCAGTTTTCTGGTTATTTTTCTCCCTCCCTACGTAGACCAAGAGAAGACTAGTACACTTTTCAATTTTCATTTAAAACGTAAATCATCAGAGCTGTGTAACTTGATATTTGTCTGAATTGTTGATAAATGCTTGTTGAATGAGCCATTCTAGAGTCTTCTAGAACATTTCTGTGTAGAAAATTCTTATTTACACTCCAGGAATTTTGGAGAATCAACATACTAAATCCCAGATACACTATGTTATGCATCTTGTTTCACTTAATTCTGTAAAGATAATCAACAAATACTAGACGTGGCTCCAGATGCTACTGGGAATGGAATACAAGGGAAAAAAAGGAATAACTTCTACTTTTGATTAATTGTATTAGTGTCCTACAGCTGCCATAACAAACTACCAGACTGGGTGGCTTAAACATCAAAATTTTACTTTTCTTATAGTTCTGGAGCATAGAAGTCCAAGATCAAGGTGTTGGCAGGTTTGGTTTCTTCTAAGTCTCTCTCCTTGGCTTGTAGATGGCTGTCTTCTCACTCTCTCCTCTTGTGGTCTTTCCCCGGTGTGCGCACATCTCTGGCATCTCTCTGTGTGTCCTAATCTCCTCTTCTTTTAAGGACACCAGTCATACTGGATTAGGGTCCACCCTATGGATTTCATTTTAACTTAATTATTTCTTTAAAGCCCCTATTGCCAAGTATAGTCACATTCTGAGGTACTGGGGGTTAGACTTCCACACATGACAGTTTTTGGGGGGTTGCACACAATGTAGCCTATAGAAGTACATTTCAGGAGTAGAGGAGAAGCTCTATACCTAATGACTATTACACAAACATAGGGTCAGCCAAATGTAGGAGCAAAGTTCTATGGGGGTTGAGAGAAGCAAGTGCTCCCATCTGTCTGAAGAACGGGGAAAACCTTTCTGGAGGAAATGGTTTTGAGATGGATATTGAAGAGCAGATGTCAAAGAATGAACTGTTAAATTGAATGATATGAAATTGCAATTTTAAAAAATCAAAACAGTCAAATATCAGCAATTTCATATGGCATAACCATGTATTTCTTTTCATACTCCCACTACAGGGGAGGAGTGGGCAGATTTTCCTGTAAAGAGCCACTTAGTAAATGTTTAGGCTCTGTGGGCTATGCGGTCTCCTTCACAGTGACTCAGCTCTACTATAGCAGTGAGAAAGTGAACATAGACGGCGTGTAAACAATTGCATGGCCGCGTCCCAATAAAACTCTATTTGCAAAAACAGGCAGCAGACAAAACTAGGCAGTAGAAGAGTCAGGGCAATAACTGAGGTCTCCAGGCTTCTAAACTCACGACCTTTTCTCTATGCCGTGTTAATATTATTTTCCAGGAACTAGCAAGTTTCTAAGTAAATATTGGAAGGTTTTTAAAAAAAAAATTTTAAAAAGCCTATTTGGGAAAATAAAAACTTCTAAAAATGTACCCCCTCCCCTACCGCGAAAGAAGACTGCAGGCTGGCTTTGGCCCTGAGCCATATTTCGTTTGTGTAAGGCTAACTTTAATTTTCTGAACCCTTCTATTTGCTCAAACATGTCTTCCCTGATTCTTTCACACCCCTTGCCAGGCAAGGAGCCCCTGTCCTGCGACAGGCTGATCCTCTCTGTTCCAAAGCAGAGCCTTCCAGATATCCAGAGACTGGAGGGAAAATACCTTGGCTCCAACTCAATGTTGTCATGTGGTAATAGACCACAAACCTAAACCACTTCCGCCTTGTTGTTTCACTCTTGGCATATGTGTGCTTTGTTTCTATTTTATTGGTACTTCAGTGGAAAGGCAAAAAAATTTAAAAAAAAAATTAAAAATGAAAAAATAAAAGCTCGTGGCCTCCTTTTCACCCAGCGAGGTAAAACAAGCAACTACTCTCTCTCCACTGCCTTCTTAGCATCCCTACTGTGGGCAGGGCTCTTCCCCAATATCAGACCTTTCCTGACGACTGAGAATTTCCAGCAAACACAAACAAGCAATCCACTGAGGGGAGAAGATGTGCCGTGTATACACAAATGCTCCTGTCTTTCACAGGGAGGACACTGACAAGAATACCTCCTTCTAGAGTGGACACAGAGGTGTCATGCAGGCTACCTCTTCTTTAGCTCTTCACCAGTATTTATGGAGTGGCTGTTCCCTGCCTCCTAGGACTAGATGTCCTGGTGACCAGTCCAGGTAAGATCCTTTTCCTCATGGAGCTTTCATTCAAAGGGGAGAAGACAGACAATAAACAAGAGGAGGTGCATATAAATCATATAATTTCAAATAGTAATTATCATTTACAAAGAAAATAAAACAGGGTAATGGGATGCAGGTTGTGGGTAGCTATTTAAACATTAGTAAAAAGGTTTGAAGAGAGCAGGGGCTGGCCATGTGACAAGCTGCCTAGGAGGGTTGTAGGCAAAAGTGAGGCGAAGGCTCTGAGATGGGAACAGGCTTGGTGAGGTCATGGAACAGCAAGACCAGCATGGCTGGTGTGGAATGAACTGGAACGAGGGGGGTAGAGAATGAGGCCCCGGGATACACTGAGGAGTATAAGATATTTTGTCCCAGATCCAAGTAGCTTCAGAATGCCACACACTTTAACGTTCTTTGGTTTTTTTAACACCATTATTTCCTTTCCTCTTCTATCAAGTTGTCTTATGCCCTCTCTTTCACCGTCCTGTTTCTAATCTCTGAATGTGACACTAGGTAATTAATCTGATTAAGATTTAATGTATGAGGTCAAATAGAACTCCAAATGGGAATGTGAAAGACTCCTCTGTGATAAAGTTCATGGGGTGTTTTATAGCCTTTTAAAAGCTCAGATGCCTTTTGCAGACCGAGCCCAGCTGGGTTCTTGCTAGTTAAGGCTGCCGAATGTGACTCCTGGATGAGAGCGGAGACGCTCTACAAACACTGTCTCCTTTCTTTCTAATCATGCCCCTCACAGCCCTGTATCTTCAGAAAGAAATTGAGTAGATTTCTGAAGGACAATACTCGCCACTCGCCGCGATTCTGGCTTCCCAGGGTTCCGAATAGGGAGCGAAGATTTTGGGGGCCGAATGAAGGATATAATGTCAACTTTGCCCTCCTTCCACCTTCTTCTCCTTGAGTTCATAGGAGAATTAGATGTAGCAAACATCTTTGCTCCCCACTTCTGTACTGTCGTAGCAATAGGAAGATGAACAATGAAGTCACTTCTGTTCCTATCTTCGTGGAAGAAGCAGCATTTAAACAGGGCAGGGTTTCAGTCAGGACAATGAAGACGGTGTTGAAGGTAAAGTCAGAGCCTAAATACGCCCCGGCCTCAGTTCCCTCTCTTCTGTCTTTTCTCCTTAATATTCTTGCATGACGATATTATAACATGGTATCTGCTGGCCAGAACCTGTCAATACTGTTTTGTTGTTGTTTTTTTTCCTTCTGCAAACCCAGTTTTTAAAGTTCCATTTTCACTGATTTTATGTGTTTTGGAAGCACTGAAGACCAGAATACTGTTTGGCAGGGTCAGCGTTGGTTTTCCCACCAGGTGCAGGAGACAGCCACCAAGAGTGACCTCAGGGACACATCTGAACCCACAGCATCTTCTCTAAACCCTTCCCTGAAATTCCATCCCAATAGCTATAATACTTTGACTTAATTTTTTTCTCTTCCATTAAAATGTAAATACCCAGAGGAAGAGTAATGCATTAAACTCTCTCGAAGCATTTATCCCTTAGGGGGAGTTAGATACTTTACTGACATTAGGTTTTTATGGGAGGAAGAGAGGCAAGTGTGAGAACAGTGGGGTGCCTGAAACTCAAGAAGCTGGGGTTGAGGTTGGGGGTAGTTTTGGGTGTAGGTAAAGGGAAGATTTGAGAGAAAAGGCTTAACAAGGAAGGCCAGAAACACCAAAACAGGATGGGCTGACTTCACGATTATCAATAGCACAGGCCTCTCTGCACGCGTCACTGGGCTAACAGTTTCCTTCCTTGGTTCATGAATCCTGCTGGTGTCTTTGGTTTGTATTGGTTTTCATCTCTCTGCCAAGGCATCATGTCGTAGCCAAACACGTTTACCCCTATTGGCTATGCTTTGCTAGGATTGCTGGGTCCAAGTTTCTAAATCATCTCAAGACTTGGTTCATTTGTTCTATTGTTTGGCTCCCCTTCAGCGCATATTAGGAATAAAAGCTATCCCAAAGCTGGATGACCACTTTCTCTTCCTACTATCCCCTCCTCCACTCAGGTAATCCCTGTCCAAGTCATAAAACCCTTCCCTGCCTTTCATCCATCTCCCTTTCTTGAGTCCATTTTTTATCTTGCGCCTTATGTTGCCCCCATTCCATGGCTCTTCTCATTGCCCATTAATCCTGGATGTGGAAGCTTGTCAAATCTTATTTAAAATCAAAGTACTCTTTATACAGCCACTAAATCTCCTTCATTTCATGACAGGGATATCTTCAAGGACCTCCATCCGATTTGTAAAACATGACCTCCTCTGCCTGGGTCCCTGCAGCCTTCTTTGAGGAAAGTGGGTTTTTCCAGGTGTTCTCCTACCACAACTTTTAAGAATGTTTCCAAGGGCCCCTTCTCTCCCTAAACAAACCAGATGTTACCCATGCTGATCTCCTATCTCCCTGCTTGTCTTAAGAGGGATCTTAAAAGAAATATGAAGGATGGACCTGGCTATCTTCAAATCCTTGGGAATTACTGAACCGAAATGAATTTCAGTTACTGCCTCTTTACCTTCTCTGCTCGTCTCATGATTGCAAATTTTTTTTAAAGGTAAAATGAATAGCCATGTGTGTTCTCCTGCTTTGCGTGATGTACTTACTAATAGAATGTCTTATTATGTCTGAAACTTGCCTCTAGGTCAGTTATCCTCAAATGTAAATTTGAGGCAGGTTAGTATATAACATTCCTCCCCATACATAAGATACCTCAGTTCAGGACTAATGGAGAGATGGACATAGGTATACGAAGAATAAACTATCACCTTTCCCGCTTTGAATAAGTGGATTTTCTGTTGTTTTAAACCTGTCTAATATACTTTTCCACCCGGTCCCTGGAACAGTTGAGGAATCGCAGGCTTCCTCCCTCAAGGTAGAGGCCACCCCGCAGAGCCAGATGCATTCCTGACAGGCAGGCAGATGCCAGAGGGAGAAGAGAGATGCACGGCCTGAGCCAAGTGTGCCCGCTTACTTTCCCAAGTTCATCTCTCAGGACCATCATTCTTCCTGAATGGGCAGGGCATGTGTGGCATGGGGGGAGGGGCCAAGGGAAGATTCCTTTGCATGAAAGTTCAGAGTGGTGACTAGGATCTCCTGTAATATGAGATTGCACGAGGATTAGTTGTCTGTTTTAAAATGCAGATTTTCAAGGTTCGATATGATTCAAAATCTGGAATGGAGCCGGAGTCACTCAAAGATATAAAAGAGCCCCCAGTGATCTCTTACAGGGGGAAAATGAACCCCACCGTGAGAAACACTGCACTGGAGCCTTCTGAGATGTTCTCCAAAAAAGGAATTATATAGTCAAATCTTTTGGAAACATGGATTTTAAAAAAGTAAGCACACTTATTTCTCAATTTATAGCATTTTTAAATGCTTGAGAGGAGGATACACAGTATTTTCCAAAGTTTCTCTTCAGAATATCCATTCATCACCTGAAGGACACTGCTGTGGTCACGCAATTTGAAAGGTGCTGAATCGAGTGTGCACAATGAGAGAAGTACGGTGATAATCTGTACTGGCTAGAACACACCTGAAATTCAGTTTGAGGTGCCGTTGTACTTTTAAGGGAGTTGCTGTAAACCTGGAGCATGTTGAAAGAAGAGCAAATAGGACCTTTAAGGGTTTGCTAATCATATTGCCTGAACAATGGCTGAAAAAGACTTAAAGAGATGTCTAGGCTAACATGGCAGCTCAAACGTGCACATCTAACCTGGCTCCCTGTCAAAACCCCACTGGAGCCTGGGGAAGAGGTTCAAGAACTGGGAAATACAGGAGACAACAGCCAGAACTGGGAGCTGGAAGGCACACAGACCAGGAGTAAATGAGTTAGAAAAAGCCAACAGCCGAATCCAAACCCAGAGCGGGGAAAGCTGGGAAGAACGCATTACCTACGCATCACAGACTGAGAATGGTCAGGAGGGACAGCTCCAGTTTCCCTGGTAACTGGGCAGAGGGGTGAGAATGAAGACAAACAGGACTGGGTGAACATTGTTGGCAAGGCAGTCAGGTCGCCAGATCTTCCAAAATCTACGTCTCTGGGTAACTGACCCTCTCCAGCCCCATGGAGGACTAGATGTTTTTTTTCTGAATGTGGTAAAACAGAAGAACTTCGGGTTGGGGAGCGGTGACAAGATGTTCTTATAGCTGAAGATAGAGTATCCTACTGAACGCAAGGAGATAATCTAACTCTGTGTGTATTAAAAGATGAATGTTGACTTCCCCAGTCCTTTTTCCGCCCCCAGTCCCAGCGAGTCCCCTAGAATATGAATGCCCCCGGTAGGAAATTCAAAGAATATATGTTAAGGAATCCCCAAAAAAAGTACCAAAACCAAGCCTTCCCACAAAGCAGCCACCCAAATTACCCTGCTGAGAATCTCAAAGTCAACAAACCCTATTACAAGTGGCTATAAAATTCCCAGTCCCACATGCAATTCTAGAACCTCGCCACTCCCCATTCAGAGACCGTATCTATTTCTCCTCCTCTTGAGATTAGGTTGGGTATTGTAACTGCCTTCACAAGTGAAAGATGTTGCATGATTTTTTAGGCTCTGTCATAAAAGGCGATCTGGCTTCTGCCCAGCCCTTTCTGTCTCTGGAGTCTTGCCCTTAGAAGCTTTCTGTCATGTTGCAAAGGCATTCCTACTAGTCCACATGAAGAGACCCACTGAAGAGGAGTTGAGGCCCTCAGCTAGAAGCTAGGATTGCCCACAAGGCCTGCGAGTGAGTGATGGAGCCAGCCTTGGAACTTGTCCACCGAGGCCTGTGACAGAGCAAAGAGGAAAGGTCATCCTTACTCCTTACTCTCCGAAACCCTGACCCATGGAATTCACGAATGTTGCAAATGGTTGCTTTTGACATCTGTGCTCTGAAACAGTGTGTTGTAAAATCTTTAGCAACTGGAATAAACATTAATTGAACATTTAAAGAGTTAAACTTACAATAACTATTTGGGAGGTCATCTTCCCTAAAATAAACACTGCAAGATCCTTGGGAGAAGAAATTTGCCACCTTGGGGTGAAGAAGGCTTGTGCTGCTGTGTCTTTGCGGAGCATGGAGGTGGGACTACGGTGGAAGGTAAAGGGGGACAGCCCTCTGTAATACCCATAATTCTCTTCAAAGCTTCTCTGGAATCTTAACTATTTACTTTTTTTTCTTTGATTAAAAAATACATAGAGGATGAGACATGAACTCATTACAAGAATAATAAGTTTCAGGATTTTGTAAAATGAAGAGAAAGTTTTGAATAGGCTGAATAGGAATTCAAAGACAACTTATAATGCGTTCCAGAGCTCAGCGAATTTTTGGGGGTTGCCTGCTGTTTAGGATTATATTCATCACTGCTGCATTCAGTTACAGGTGGGGACATTGTTGCGGAAACCTCTCTTTGTATTGTCTTTGTAACCTAGATCTATTGCCCATGACACCGCAGCTATTTAATAACTCTACCGCTCCGACAAAGCCTCCCCAAGGAGTGCTTCTGGCCCCCGGTGTCCACCAACCTAAGCTCTCCGTAGGAGCAATGAAAAGCCACAGGTGCGAGAAATCGGTGGGGTCCTCCTCTGAGGCGTCCCTCTTCAGTCAGTTCTGTTTTTGTCTTAAAATAGATCTTAAACTCTACGGAATAGTTAATCTTAGAAATACAGCCATGGAAGATTAACCCCTGAAGATTAAGGGATTGCCTAAATATGTTAATTCCCTGTGATTGTTAATTTATTACCTCCTATCCTCATGACGAATGACAATCTGCCCTGCAACCGTCAAACCGATCATTTTCATCCCATGAGAACAAAACTGTCCTTTTGCGAGTAAGGAAAATGCATATCTTTCCTCCAAATGAACAACAGAAAGACAAAACCATGCTTATGCAGCTTATAAAAAGTGTGAAAGAGATTCTGAAGTTCCATGACTGTTCCATCTGGTGTGAAATTTTTCATTTGAAAGAATATTGTTTCCAGCTTGCGCTTATTGTAAAAATCGGGTCCCAATATTTATAGAAATTTTAAAAAAAATCTGCCTTTCTCCTCCCAAAGAGATTTAGGGTTATTGAGTCACTGGCAAGCCCTATTGATTCCAGAGATACTTATTTTTTTTGCTATGTTTTTTGATTTGCAAAGTCAATTAGCCATGGAATTGAGCTTCAAAAAGTTTACTGTCGAATACGGAGGAAAGCCATATATAAAAACAATTAAAATGCAAGGAAGAAAGTGATATGGACCGTATGAAAGGCGGAAACATGCTGGGTAAGAGTTAAGGAGAGGAGAGAAACTGCAGATAGCGGTGAGAAAGGACGATAAGATAAGGGGAGGAGGAGTCGGAGAAAGGTGGGTTCCTGACAGAGGTGGTTTTGAAGAACCCACAAAGGATTTGTTCAAATGAGCAATAAAGGTTCAGTTTTGCTGGAACACCCAAACTTGACAAACATCAGGATCAGCAGGGCCCTGCTAAAGAAGGGAGATTCCTAGACCTTAAGTCAGACGGAAAGATGAAGACTCCACGGCGCCCAGGCTGGGCACCCATATACTTAACAGGACCCTCTTGGGACCCTGATTATGGCTGGACTTGGGAATCTCTGGACGGCGTTCGCATGGGGAATGTGGAAGACAAAGTAGGAAAGATTTCTTGGCGCCAGATCCCAAAGGGCATTGACTGTCAGAATGTATCCGGGCTTTATTCTTTAATGAGTGGGGTGTCTGGAGAGACCCTTGAGGAATGCAGCAACAGACTGGAGTGCTGCTTCAAGGACAGGGATCTGCTGCTATGCACAGGGCGGATCGGAAAGGGAGAAGACCTCAGACAAGGAGAACAATCGGGTGCTACCTGTCATTTCTCAGCAGAAAGTAACTACAGCATGAACTTCAGGAGTAGTGGTAGCCCTGGCAAATGAATCCAGTGCCCCATGCCAAGGGGAACTCTCACAGCCCATGGGAGCCCCGTCTGCCGCAGAGGACCTCGGGGCCGGTCCCTGTGCTGCGAGTGGGTTTTCCACCCACACCGATGACAGCACCCCAGACCCCACCAGCGGAAACCCACAGGAGCAGGCATTTTCAGGACTTACCGCCATTTTATCAGATGTGTTCGTGGAGATAGACCAGCGACTGAAAAGACCAAAAGGAGAAGATACTGTTCGAGTCTCTCTCCATTTTAATTACTTTATCAAAATCGACACGAAATGGAGGCTGCTAACAAGGAAGACTCCGGGCCGCCGCAGACCTCGCCTGCTCCCTCGGTTTGCTTTCTAGGCGCCATCCCGCTCTCAGTGTTCGTGTTCTTAACCTTCCTCCCTCCTTTGACCTAAATGCAGTCTCTCCACCTTCCATTTCACCTTTCACCTTTACCACTCCGCCCCGTGCAGTCACTGCCTCTCTCCTTCTTTCCATCCATCTCTCCTTCTTTGCTTTGTATTTCAGACTGTCTCCCTGATCCCCGAGCCCACCTTCGCCTGACCCCAAAGCAGGGAGCCACCCTGCCTGCTCCCACAGCCGACTCAATCACTGAGCCCCAGGCTGGGCCAAAACTCCTGGTCTGCCTGAGGAGGCACAGAAAGGAGCCCCGGTCCAGACAGGGCCCAACGGGCTAGACTCATCAGGATTTCAGTGCAAAGGGGAGGAAAGCTCTCATTAGTTAACCTGCACCAATAATATCATATTCCATCAAGTTGAGGACACCATCGATCGGAACACATAGTATTATTTTATATATCAATAAAAAAAGAATAAATCCTGGTTAATTATAACATACAATCTATCGACCATAAGATGCTTTACACTTCAGAGTAGTTCAAAAGTAAAAATCATGATAACATGTCTTGGAATCAATGACGAGATGTATAAGCATGAAAAGACATGACTTAAGAACAATGACCAAGTATTTTTTAAAAAACGTATTGCAAAGTGTGGTAACCAGCTGAGGTCAGTGGATGTCAGCCTGTCCATCAGGTATGTAACCCATTCATTCACACCCCCAGCCTGGGGGCAGTGTGGAGAGGGGCAGGAGCTTGAATGGTCCTGGGGCTCTGGAACATCTCCATCCTCGAGCTTTCTGTCCTCTTGCTTTTCTTCTTCCCATTTGCATGTCACATCCCAGGGCTATTCTCTGTTCTGTGTTCCAGACTGACCAAGGCCTCTTTCCCTCCATATTTAAAAATAATTCTTGCTTTTAATTTTTATGTATATCCAATTTTACTGTCATGTGGGGGCAACACAAGTAGTTAATATTGCAGCAATTAAAAGTCTTTCACCCCTTAGCACAAAGGATTTCCTCCTGGGTATTATATCCTGATTAAATCCATGCTCATTCCTTTAGTTTGCTCTCTAGCTCCTCCTCCCGTCTGCTCTGTTCTCACCTACCCTCAATTTTCTCCTCTGTTATCCAGAGTAGGTTAGCTGTTTGACTTCTTATCTGCAGCTGGGACTCTCCCTCTCTCTTTCTGTTTATCTAAGGCAGCTTATCAATATATTTACCCCAGAAAGAAATTATGGTATGCCCCCAGGAGGCAAACGTAGGTGCATTTCCTTGTGTTTTTTGCTGTTGTTTTGTTGTCGTTGTTGTTTGGTATGATAAACAGTAAAATGCGCAGAACATAATGATTCAGCCTAGTGAATTTTGCAATTGTACACATGTGACCACCACCTCAAACAAAAGGCGCAGCTGTTCATCACCCAGAAAGTTCCATATGTCCCTTTCTAGTTAATTCACAGCTCTTATCACAGGCAACCTGATTTCTATCAACATAGGTCGATTTCCTCCAAGTCTGAAGTTCACATAAATGGAGTCAAACAGTCCATGCTCTTTTGTGTCAGAATCTTTTCGTTACCATGCTTTTGAGACTCATCTGTGTCATTGCATACGCTGGTAGTTCATTCATTTTCATTGCCGGGTAGGATTCCATTCCATGAACACGGCACTATTTGTTTCTCTGTTCTGTTGATGAACATTGAGTTGTTTTTCATGTGTAGCTATTATAAATAAGGTAGCTATGAATTCTATGAGGTACAAGTCCTTTGCTGGATATCTGTTTTTCTGTTGTGATTTTTAAATGTCAAGACTTTTTGCTCTCCTGCCCCCAAATAAGTAAATTTCACTAAGTTATCATCAAAATCTGCGCTAATACCACCTACGATTTCCCAGGACAAGGCGGCAAAGGCATGGGTTTAGAGCGAATACTGCCCCAGATAGCTTCATGAATAGCCACACCTGCGACGCCTGTCTGTGACACTGTCTTCCAGAGGCTCTGCTTTTCTCCTCAGTGCTGTTCTGTCATTTCAGCTTTCCTGACAGGAGTTACTATCCATATTTTCATTATCTGAATTCTTGCTATCTAAATTCAGGGATTTGGATACCACTTTTTGAGATGGTCCGGCATCTCTCGATATCTCAGCTCTCCTTCCTGTCTATCTGAGACCCAAGAACAATCTCATTTGGATACCGTGTTTCACAATCCACAATTAAATTTTTCCAGGCCGCGATGGAACTTTCCAAGGACAGGGTTGCTGAGCTTCTGCCCTGGGCCATGCTTGTTCAAGTCCCGCCCGTCATCTCCGGGTGCAGAAGCCTAGCTATCCTGTTGTGGGGAAGCTCCGTGTTGAACTGTGCAAGGTTGAGTAAGCGGTTTTGCTTTTCTGACCCTTGCTTTCTCTGTTTGGATGATGAATTGTAACTGCCTCAGAGAGTTACAAGGAAGACACGCGATGGATTATATGGCAAAGTTCAAGAGGACTCAGGACTCTGGGTGGGCCCCACGGTGGTTTCCTATGAGTCTCTGTTTGCCCCTGTAGACCCCCTCTACCCCTCCACCCGGCATCATCACACTCCCAGGACTTGACCTCTCCAGACTGTACCGCCCAAGCTACTTTCCTTGACCTCTGGCTACAGGTTGGTTTCAGCCCATGGGTGGCACCAGTAGCGACTGGGGGCAGGGAGGAAGTAGAAGTTTGGGTTCTCACTCCTTGGTGTCCCCCCTCACCCTCCACGCTAGCTGTGGTTTCACAGTGGCACTGTATTCTCCACCTAGCTCCTGGCAGGTGACCCCTCTCCCGTAGCGATGGCCACAGCTGGATCCCTTCTGGTCTGAAAGCTAGGGCTTCCAGACCACATTGAGTCCCCGCAAGCTCCCATTCTTGGTGGGTTTCTTTAACTCCACTCACACCTTTTTACGCAGTCCCTTTGTTAAAACCCCTCGAGCGACTCCACTAAGTGCGCCATCTGTTTTCTGCCAGGGCCCTGCTAGTGCCGGCTCCCTGGCCTGCAGGGGGCGGCGTTGCTCCCTGACTTCCGAGGCTGCTTCCGAGGCTGGATCTCCATGCAGCGGCAGCGTCTTAGCCAGAACCCTCATTTGGAACCTGGGTCTGTGCAGGCTTAAACAGTTTGTTTACGTGCTGAAAATAAGGAGGACGTCATTCTTGAAAAGGGATTTCTTTTTTTACTTTTGGCCAAACATTCCCCCCACCCACTCCTTCTGACACACACACCTAAAAAAAAAAAAGAAAAGAAAAGAAAAGAAGAAGAAGACCCTCTGGCTCGTATTTATGAGGGAGTTAAGCATGCAGTTCACCTTTCAAAGCTCTTCACATGGAAAGGAAACTGGCCTTGACATTTACACAGTCCAGGAGAATTCCAAATAGAATTTGGACAGATTGGGAAGTTACCATCTTGGAGTGTGTGGGGAAAACAATCCTGGTGGGAAGATGTGGTGACATATATGAGACAAGCCATAGATGTTAGGAATGTGCCGCTCTGCATATGCCTCTCGGCTCCACGATCCAATGGGATTGCCAAAAATATGCATATGTTCTTGATGATATCACATGAGAAGGCCATCCAATTAAAGCACTCCACAATAAATGCGAGGAGGATAATTCCCGAGTATATTTATGATTGCTTAATGTCAACAAAAGGGTCTTTTAAACACAGCACATTCCTTACCCTGCACTCCCAGATCATGCTAAACACATCCAAATGCACGAACTATAAAAGAAGGAAGACGCAGGGCCCACACCAGGCTCTTGGGTTTCTGCATCTGGCTAGCGTCCACTGGGAGAAATGTAAGTCAGAGTTTACCACATGGATTACAAATGTGCTGAATTGCAAGAATGATTATTAAATGAAAATATCCATAGCACCTGCAGCTTGTCCTGGAAAATTCCCCCAGGGTATTGTGGGTGCTTTTTACATTTTTTTTTTTTGAGGAAAAAAAAGCAAGACAGGGTGAGATGCAAATGGCAACCCCAGCTGCTTATAGTAGCAACTCCATTAATGTTCCTGACGGGTTTACAGAGTCAATTCAATCCGTCTGAGCTGCTTCCATTCCCAGCACGAGTGGGGCAAGGGAGGGGCTGGGGCATATCATCAGCCTATTTCCTTTGAGGTTCCGATGATCAAGAAAATGAAAATAATAGGAATGTAAATAAATGGCAAGTGCTTTAAAAAACAAAGCACATCAGAGCCGGGGGAAGCGTGGCCCAGCAGTAGTGTTTATTCTGCTGTAAGGTCAGGGCTTCTGCTGGAGGCAGAAACTGAGCGGCGAGGGGCACTCTGTTGATTTAATACATGATTGTGTATAGAGAGAGAACACCCTGCGCATATGTGATATTTGGCCATGTTCCCGCGAGCTTCTGTGTGTGTGTGTTTGTGTGTGCGCGCACGTGTACCTGGGAACAACAACAATGACAAAAACAAAGTTAGAAGAAGTGCAGTGAAGTGGCCCATCCCTGGAATTTGAACTTGGAGTACGTGGACTCGTGACCACCCAGCCCCTGTAGGGCCCTGGGCAAGTTGCTCGGCCTTTCTGGACCTTCATTCCTTCACGTAGAAAATAGGGATGATGGTTCAGCTCCTACCCACGTCACAGGTAGATACAAGGATCGAATGAGGTAATTTGTGTGAAGTATGGTGAATTGCTAACTAAATATTGGCTGTTACTGACTCAAAGAAATGCCTGCTGCTAAATTCTCACACTTACATCTAACTCTGTGAAATGTACGTGAACATGTCTCACACATACCTGGACATGGGAATCTGACCAGGACACTTTTCATGCAAGTGACCCCTTTTTGGTTATCTACGAGTAAAAATAATGCACCCATTCAAGTCTCTTTCTAGGGTTGGAGAATCAAAGGTAAATTGATGTAATAGGTGCTTATAACTTTTTTAATGGAGTTTTCACAGCACGAATATGACAGGTATCTTAAAAGGGTTTTCAAAAAAGGTGAAAGATTTATACGATCTGAAGAGAAACCAGAGTATAAAAGGGTTTTAAAATATAGGTGTTTTCACCCCTTTCCCACCCCCTTCGCCTTCCCACCTGCTGCCAGCGAGTGCAGACCTCTAAAGGCGGGCTCTGTGGTGTCTCCTGGGCCCTAGGGTGTGGGGTGCTGATCTGGGTAGTGGGGAAAAGAGAACAGAAGTGAACCTAACGAAAGCTGAATGACTTGCCTTCTAGAAGAACCGGGGGAAAGCAGAGCTCTAGAGATACTGGGAAAAGGCAGAAAAACGTGAGAGCCACTGAGGGTTGAGTTTCGGAGTCATTTTAGGCAGTTTTGAGATAGTGAGGAAAGAGATTTGGTTAAGACTGCCATGCTGTCTCTGACCTCAGTCTTTGCAATGTCATTTTGCATATATCTCCTCGGGCAAGGGAAACCAAAGAGGAAATAAACAAAAGAGAGCACGTCAGACTAAGAAGTTTTTGCACAGTGAGGAAGCCATCAACAAAATGAAAAGACAACCTGCTGAATGGGAGAAGACATTAGCTGATGACGCATTTAATAAGGGGTTAATATCTAAAATATATAAGGAACTCATACAACTTAACACCAAGAAGCAAACAAAAACAATTCAATTAAAAATGGGCAAAGGACTTGAATAGACATTTTTCCAAAGAAGACATACAGATGGGCAACAGATACATGAAAAGATGCTTGACATCACTAATCATCAGGGAAATGCACATCAAAACCACCAGGAGATATGACTTCACACCTGTCAGAATAACTATCATCAAAAATATCAACAAATAATAAGTGCTGGCGAGGATGTGGAAAAAAGGAAACCCTTCTACACTGTTGGTATGATTGCAGATTGATGTAGCCAGTATGGAAAACAGTATGGTAGTATGATGAGTCCTCAAAAAAATTAAAAGTAGAGCTGTCATACGATGCAGCAATCCCACTCCTGGGTATTTATCCAAAGAAAACAAAAACACTAAGTCAAACAGATATGTGTACTCCCGTGTTTATTGCAGCATTGCTAGCAATAGCCAAGATACACCAGCAACCTCGGTGTCCATCAACAGATAACTAGGTAAAGAAGATGTGGTGTGTGTGTACAAACCAATGGAATATTACTCAGCCATAAAAAGAATGAAATCTTACTATTTGCAATTTTATGGATGCACCTAGAGGGTCTTTTGCTAAATGAAATAAATCAGAGGAAGACAAATGTAGTTTGATGTCATTTATATATGGAATCTAAGAAAACAAAAATGAATAATCAAAACAAAACAAAACAAAAGCCCTTAAATATAAAGAACAAGGTGATGGTCACTCCCTGACTGGTGGGGAGGGCAGGTAGGAAAAAAAAGAAAAGAAAAGGACTCACTGTAAAGAGAAAGAACTGGTGACAGGTGCATGTGGAGCTCAAAGGAGAGGGCAAATCCCAAGTTTCTAGAATGTCTTCTGGAATCTTAGTGAAGTAGCAGGTGAAGTAGCTTCTGAGGCTCAGGTAGGAGCCTTGAACTGGCCTTTTGTCCCCTCCAGAGCTGTTACCTTGTTATGCAATGAAGAAGGTGAGCTGGGTAAATTTTTTAATGTTTACCCTTTCATTTCAAATCATTTTTTATTTAAATACCATTTTATTTAAAATAACAGATTAATAACAGCAACAAAAGACTGCCATGCTATAATGAGTACAATTTTGGGAAGGTAATGGTTTAAAGCAAAATTTGAAGATTTTTTTCCTGTGTGTTGTGCCATCCCCTTTTCGTCATGTTCTCTGACATCAAAAAAGAGGGTTATTTGTTTGTTTGTTTGTTTGCAATTTTTCTTAATGCCAGTCTTAGATCTCTTCTGATTTGAATTGTATGTTGAGCTGGAACATTAGGCAGCTCAGCCTTATCTGGGTTCCATAAAGTTAATAAAAAATGACCATCAGAAAACCATTAACATATATTTTGATGTTGACTAGATAACAAGTTATATTTTCAGCTCCCAAAAGATTCCGGCCTATTTTGCTAAGGAATGTGTGACATAAGGTAGAAAAAATAAATGCCCAGCGCTTATATGAATCTATCTGTATCTTTATAGAAAAATACAGAATGACAGGCGGCTGAGAAAAAGCCAAAAATCAGGCCTGTTGAGAAGCTTAACATCACAGTGCAGACCCTCTGCACAAGGAATCGCACCCTGTCTCCATTGCCCTGCGTCTTCAACTGCCTGCAGTGAGTCCCAGACCCACAGTCTGTCCCAACTGGATGAGATTGTTGGGATCATGGACTCCCATGCCCCTCGTTTAAAACAGAGAACAATAGGCCCGAAAGGTCTTTAAAGGACCGATCCAAACTCCCATCCTTGGATAGGGCCATCTGACCCCACAGTTCAGTACTCTTAGGACCACATCACGCTTCCCTGCAGAGTATCCTCACAAACACCTGCCGGTGAAGGACTCATCTCTGAGAGATGCATGGGAGAGGTGAGTGATGGAGAGAAAAGAACCCTGCCACATACTGGAGCCTGTCGTCTCCCTGCCCCCTGCCCCCAACCCCACGGTGTCAGGCAGCAAGCCGCTTTTCAGATGCAGAGTGGGACCTCCTGCCGGGAGAGCTTCCTCCACGCGTGAACCAATCTCTAGGAATGGCCACCCCTGTCTATCCTGCACAGGGCTGCTCAGTTATGTCAATCATCCTCCTGGTCCTTAAACGGAATGACTGTAATTTCACACGTGTAACATTGACCTCTAGTCAAGTCTAAGACTCTTCAGTGACTACCTGTGATGACACATAGGGATTCTATTTTTCTTTTTTTCTGATAACAGACTGACAAAGGCCTGAGGTGACGAGAGTGCAATGTTGCTAGAAAACGATTGTTTGAAATTCCTAGACTATATGAGATCCCTGTCAGCTCTTCTTTCTATTCCTAAAAATGTGCATTCTAGATTTAGTGAGCAGAGCTTCACTTATGGGATTTAAAAGAAAAAATACAAACATATTATATTTCCTAACTGTAATCAAATAGAAAACATTATGTAAACCCGTAGCTCCGATTTTAGTTCTTCTGCTTTAAATTGCAATCTCTGAGGTATGTGCACACCAAATGAGAACTGTGGGAAGAAAATGCACGGCCCCGTTCAAATTCCGAGTGTTCGAGTATTGGCAGGAATTAGAGACTGATAAGGTCACAGGAAATAGCGAGAAATCATTTTGTATGGTTGCCTCGCGTATGCCTCTTTAATTATTGAAGGTCCTTGGAAATTTCCTCTGGCTTTTAAAGAGGACAGAAAGACTCTGCCTGCCTTTGATGACCTAGTGTAGTATCCAGCAATACTCATAGAAAAATATAGTAAGTATTTTCCTTATGTCCAACCGAATTTCTAAATATAAACTCTGCTTCTGGCTATGATGCAGTAGCTTGTGGCAGACTTAACCTCCTGCCAAGAACAACTAGCAACTTGATTTTTAAAAGTGTTCAAAGGCTTGTGGGAGCTACAGACAGAACAAGGCCTTGAGGAGCTCGATCCTGGAAGGAAAGGAAGTTCAAGGAAGTGAGCACCCTGATGTTTTACTCAGAGCATTTGGAATTTTTTGGTGTAAGAAGTTAAGCAGCCAGTCAGAGGATCGCTTCTAATGGACAGAGAAGTGGTGGAGCTCTAGAAAATATTAAGGGTTAGAAAGCAAAGTTAAAGAAGAAAGTGTCGAAGCAGGATTGCCTCTGAACATCAGGAAGACAAAAATCATGACTACGGAAGAAATACACAACTTTAACACGGACAGTGAACATGTTGAAGTTGTTAAAGATTTGCTTACCTGGGTTCCATCATTAATTCAAATGGAGACCACGGGCAAGAAATCGAAAGGAGGCAGAGACCCAGAAGGGCAGCGATGGAAGAATCAGGAAGCATCATCAAGTGCAAAGATGTATCATTAGAGATCGAGGCTCTGATTGCCGACATCCTCATACTCCCGATTACTATGTATGGACGGATATGAAAGTAGGACAGTGAAGAAGGCTGATAGGAAAAAAAAATGATTCATTGGAAATACAGTGTTGGGCGGGGAGAACTCTGCAGATATTGTGGGCTGCTGAAAGATGAACGAGTGGGTCCTAGAGGGGATTAAGCCTGAAACATCGCTGATGGCAAAAACGACCAAGCCAAAACTACCCTGCCTCAGGTGCATCATGAGAAGGCAGGGTTCTTTGGAACAGACAATATTCTGGAATAACAGAAGTCAGCAGGAAAAGTGGAAGACCAAATATGAGGTGGATTGACTCCATAAAAGACATAATAGGCATGAATCCACAGGAGCTGAGCAGGGCTGTTGAGAACAGGACATTGTGGACATCACACATTCATCGGGTCACCGGAACTCAGGGCTGACTCGGTGGCATGTAACAACAACAGGATGGTAAAAGGTTGGAACTGTGGATTTTCAAGGAAGCCAAAATGTCAGGGCCAAGATCCTGAAGAGAAGAAAAGTACAGAGGAGTGAGTTTGACATTTAGCACCATTTTACCATTTTTAAAAAAAATCTAGGCATTTGAAAATTAAGCTGTGCAGGACAAGAGGCTGAGATGCTATACAGAAAGCAGCTAAAAAGCAGAGCAGATTATATGGTGCCAGGAAATTTTAAAAATGGAGTTTAGAACTTGGAAACAGGGGGGACCACTGAAGACACCTTAGGTTCTCAGTTAGGATCACGGGAGGCTTATGCTCAAGTAGAAGCCAACTAGAGGTTGACCAAGCCTTTCAATGATGTAACCAGTCTCAGATCAGTTCAGCCTCTGGAGAGAAGTCATCTGCCCCCTTTTGCCCTCCAAAAGGGAGGTTGAATTCTCTTGGAAAGAAGACGGCATCATCTAAAGCATTAAGTTTTTAATACACAATGTCTGACATTCAATAAAAATGACCAAGCATGTTGACAAATAGAATAAATAAACAGATAAGAGAAACAGGTAGGTGACAGAGATATTAGAATTATTAGACATGGGTTAAAAATGATTTTGATTAATATGTTTAAGAAAATAAATGGCAATATGAAGAAATTCATCATAGATCAGGAATCTATATAACGTAATCAAATGGAAATTATAGAACCGAAAATTTTGATATCTAGTACTAAGAAATTAACAGATACATTTAATAGCAGATTAAACAGAGCTGAAAAGAGCTCAGGAAGCTTGAAGATAGGTTAGTAAAAATATATTTAGAGTAAAGCATGAGGATCAAAAAAGATAAGAATTGTAGAAATGTGTACAGATATAGCGAAAACTGTAATTCAGGGCTTTTAAATCTCTGCATTATTGACATTTTGAGTCAAATATTTTTTTGGTGGGGGTATATTTGCCCTGGGGCAAATAAATAAATCATCCTCAGTTGAGAGCCACTAGTCTAACATAAGTATAATGTTAGAAAAATAACAGGGCAAGAATGATATTGAAGAGAGATGCATGAAAATTGATTCAAGAAGCACTATAAATCCAATACCTAGGTCTATCAAAATAAAACTACCAAAAGCCAAAAATAAAGTTAAAGTCTTAAAGTTGTCAGAGAAAATGAAATACATTACTTTTGAAAGAGGAACTTTAAGATAAACAGCTCTTTTCTCAACAGAAGCAAGGGACACTATGTGACAATGGAACGATATTGGTAAAGTGCTGGAGAAAAATGACAACTTAGAATGCTATAGCCCACAAAAATGTCATTCAAAAATGAAGAGAAAATAAAGACACCCTGGCCAAAGCTGAGAGAACTCATTCCCAGCAGGAAATGACCCACGTGAAATACTAAAGGAAAAACAATGGGAAGGTTAAATGGGAACTTGAGTATTGACGCTAAAAACCAGTAACAATGATGTCCTATGGATTTAAAAAATATGTAGATATTGTACCAATAACGCAGGATAGGAGGGTTGTAGAAAAGAGACCTAACATCGTAGGCCTGCGGCAGCTCTAATGAGAAAGACCTTCTCCCAAGGTTGACTGCATACACACCTGGGAACTTGAATTTGGGAAGCTCCCCACCGTTCCCCGAACTGAGAGGAGTGGCTCGCGATGCCTACACTGCGTGTGAACATCACGCTTCGTGGTGGTGAACGCCTGCTTTCCTCCCGGAAGCCTGGAATGCTGGTATGTGTCGGACAGAGGTTGTCTGTATGACCAGTACTCAGTCAGCATCCTGGCTGTTGAGTCTCTGCGAGCTTTCCAGGCAGGCAGGCGGGCAGGTGGGCAGGCATTTGACGCAGGTTGTCCCAACTTGCTGCTGCAGGAATTCAGCACGTGCTCTGTGATTCCCCCTTCAAGAGGAGAGAACCCTCGACGCGGGGTCCTGGTTCCTTCTGAACGCTGCCACGTGTGCCTTTTCCCTTTATTGATTTTGTTTTGTATCTTTCCACTCAAATCAGTCAAATATGTGAGTATAACTATGTGCTGAGTCCTGTGGGGTCCCCGGACCAGCAGCACCCACATCAGCTGGGAACCTGGTCTAAATGCAAATTCTCGGACCCTCCTCCCAGGCCTGTGGAAATAGAATTTCTGGGGGCCCAGCAATCTATCCTAACCAACCCTCCCTGTGACTTGTGTCCACTAGAGCTGAGAAGCACTGCTCTCCACGGGCCTGATGCCGTCTGCGCGTGGTCGAGGCGCTCTGCTGGTTTCTCTGTCCACAGGCAGTCTCTGAGGCTCACCTGCCAATCTGCTTTCTCTAGGAAATCATTCCACATTTTTCGGAGGCCAAAGGAAGTTTGTGCTGTCTTGCCAAAAGGTCAGCTCACCTGAGCTAATTCATATCCAATTTTAACTTGTTCTCTAAATGGTTTCCTGGGCGTACAACTGTGAGCTTGACTCCTTAAGGGTAGGACTTCTGTAACCTTCCTTCCGCCCCTGCAGTAAGTGCACAGTAGACGTATTTCCGACACTGAAGGGAAGTCATACAAAACTCCTTTGTCTTTGCCTGGAAAACAGTGATAATCCTCTGTAAGGGGAGGCGTGACATCCCAAGATGCCTTTTTGTCTTCTTCCTGCCTGAGATGAGGCCCTCTAAAACCAGGTGAACGGACTCGGGAGGCCTCTCTCGTGTCACTTAAAAACTTCCGCCTTCACTGGCAAACATACCAGGGCAGCCAGTTTTCTTCCTCCTCTCAAAACATCAGGCTGTTGTTGGAGTGTCAGAAGCGTCGTTGGATTTTTTAAGAGAGCCTCCGAGAGAAGGAGATAAGGCTTAAAAGTCCTCACCAATTTGCCCGCTCCCTTTAAGACCTTAAGAAACTCTTTAGGTACGTTAAAATGTTTTCCTTTAATTTTTGTTTTACGATAAGGCTAATTAAAACAACACCTGTTTGGAATGATATAGTTGGTGCTGGGTCAACATTTCCATTGGTTTATAATCCAGCTGTGAAAACTCAATTTGAAGTAAAACTTGGGTGTATAATATCCAAACCCAGGGGGATTCAAAAGAAACACTAATATACCAGTGTGCATATTAGGGGGCAAAACAAATAGAAGCAAAGTGGTTTCAGGTGCCCCTTAGCACTTGCGTAGTGTGCAAACAGTTTTACGACTATGGTTTGTAGGCCTTCAGCTCTTCATGTAGGTAGGATGCCTGTGGGTATTTAAAAGGCCTGAAAACAGGCCAGTTAGTCTATGTAAAATGCTAGCTACTGTGCATACACAGTAATGAGGCTTCTCTCATCAGAGGGGTCTTAAGACACGAAATGACTACTCACATGTTCCTCTGGATTTAAGACCCCCTGGGGGCATCCCGATGTGACAGGTGACATTATGTCTTAAAGACCAATGGGCTGCTTCTGTCGCCCCTCTTCTATGGGGACGCTGAAGCAGAGATTTATTAGCATGTCATGTAAAGAAACTGGAACTTGCGTTCAGGCTGGAAATAGCACTGTGCACTAGAACTTGCCCTACAGTGGTTCTCAAACACTCTTTAATACCTACAGAGAGACCAATAAATAAAGCAGATAAAAGCGGAGCTGCACAAGTTGAATTAGGGGGAAGCCTAGAGCCCCCAGCTGCTCTGCTCAAAGATACTCAGAAGCCTGCAAGAGACTTGGTGGAATTTCTAAGGCTATGAGCTGCAAAAACTACTGCCCTACCCGTGATATGAGCAGGTAACCCAAATTAAGCTTTATTTTGAAATGCTCTTTGGAGCAGAAATTTGGCCAGTTGAGATAGGATCGAGCAGCCCCAAGGCTCCAAAGACCTGGTGGAGATGAGGGTTCCGGCTTCAGCTGCCCTTGTGAAGTTTTGTGGGGGGGACCTTGTAAGTCACTAAGCCCCAGAATTTTTCCCTAGGAAATGGGGATAGGAATTCTTGGTAAGTTCTTTTTTTGTTTGTTCGTTTGTTTGTCTGAGGGCAGTGGGGAATCAAATAAAATGGATTTTAGATAATTTTGCTATTCAATTAAAATGATCCGGGAAGTCTTAAAACAAAATAGAATGCGAGCTACTGTATCAGAAGTTTAAGTCACAGAGGAGAGAGGCAGACATTTTTCGTGGGACTGTTCACAGACATTGTATGGATCGCACACGGAGATCCCCACTCATCCTATGAGCACCTTCACATCTTCAGTCCCCCATTCTCTCCTTACCTGTCTCACGTCCCTGACATTCCCATTACCCGTGTCTCACTTACACGTCCTGTCATTCTGAAAAAAATGTCTGCTTCATTGAAAGTTGCCATGCATCATTCTGGGTAGGCAAGATGTTAGAGACTATGCTGTCTGAGGGTTCCAAGTTCAGACCTCAGGTCCCGGGATTCCCAGGCCAGGCTCTCGTGAGCAACGGTGGAGATGTCCAGTTTCCTCCACTGCCATGGATGGAGACATGGCCTCCATGACACGGGTCATGTCCCCGGGTGCCTCTTGCCCCTTCTCTCTGGGGTTATGGAGTGTGTTGGAGGATACTCCACTCTGAGCATCCACCGGGGAGAAGCCGGCCCTTTCTTAAAGAACCCGGAGCAGGTAGCAAACCCACGCCAACTGTCTCATCTCAACCACACGACGCTTTGCCACCCTCCCTCTGACATCAAACCCTTCCACCAAAGCTGACAATCATTAACGACAACTCATGGGGATTTTGTTTGACTATAGATAAAAATTCATATTGAAGTTCTGAATTTCTGATGGTTAGATGTGTAAGTATCAGCCGATGTAACACGGGGGGCCAGAGGCACCATCCACACTCCTCCCATTTCATGGCACTGCAGTCCCCTCTGCCTTCAGGGAAGCCTGTACAGGTGCTTTCCTTACTCCTCGTTCACCTCCACGGCATGTTAATTCCTTGCAATAGTGACCTGTGATGGTAAGAGGGAAGGGGAGGAGACAGGGAGGTGTGCAAGGCAGCCCTGCACCCAAACTGTCTAAGACAGTCTCAATTTCAATTCTGAAAGGATGTTAGAAACCATTGAAGCAATGTGGAAATATAATAATAATAATAATACCTTAGTACCAGCTACATTCCCTAGACCATCTCTGCCATAAGGATTAGCAAAAATATTCTTTGTCAGCTCATGTGCCCTGCATTTTTGCACTTAAGAAAAATGTGGTTCCTTTTGATAGGCAGAGAGTGGGAGACCCACAGATGGTTGTGGCGTCTTGTGCTTTGGAGGTCATGAAACTAGGAAGAATTCAGGAGAGGAGGTGAGGGCAGTGAATGGCTTTTGTTTGCAACTTGACAACCCAGTGATCGCTAGAGAACACTCTGGAGGCCCAAAGAGTCATCTGTCATGTGAACTCCACAGCAAGCTAAGCTCACGTGATGGGATGGGGCTGGAGGCAACTGGGGGCTATGCGGAATGTCTCTTGAGAGGTTAGGACCCCCTTCTTTCCACTGGGCTTCCCCACATTTATCTCACACCACTCACCAAGCTGGAATTTGACCTGTGCAGCCCTAATTCCTTTTCCATGTGACTCTTCTGAGATATGGCTTCCCACGTATCACTCCCAAAACCAGTCATACCGTGCTATGACTGTAACAGAGAAGTTCCAGAAATGAAATCAAATCATAGCCACTTAATAAAGTAGCTGGTGGCTTGTACTGCATCACTTACGATCAGCCCAACCCCTTCATTTTTTAAAATGCCCAAGTCAGGAGGTGACAGATAGAGACAGACATTTATTTGGAAGTTGGAACTTTCATTTGGAGTTGGGACAGTTGACCCCGGTTCCCAGAGTAAGTTAGTGGCAGAACTGAGCCTGGAACCCAGATTTTCTGCTTGTCCCCTCCCGAGGCAGGACCCAGTCTGCAAGCATCCTAAAAGCAGAGCCACAGCGGAAAGAGAGAATTCTTGTTCAGACACATATTCCTCAGGAGTTTCTGTGAAAAAAAGCCAGGAATGGGGCTTTTTATGAACCATTTCTTCAAGATGGGCCCTCAGCTTTCCAGCCAAAGCCGAGGTTTCTCAGCCTAAAGGTTTAGGAGCAGTTGAAGAACGCAAACAGGTCCATGTGCTACACTGAGCCTCAACCCTGTATTATTCCTACTCGACACATTAGAGTCTGGCCATGGGACAGAGAAAGTTTTCAGGGAGTCTTGTTTCCTGTGCTGCACTTCTGTCTGTATCAGGAGTCGGGAAAGAGGGTGGGGTTCCAGCTGGACGTAAGGCATTTAGGAGCCAGTCAATCTGACACAATTTTGTCCACCTGTGACTGAATTTAAGCGATGTTTAGTGGGCAAAAGTGGTAGACATGGTAATCACATGAGTGGAGGAAAGGGTGAAGTATAGTATGAGTCCCAGAACTGGCACTGAGTTGTGTGGCCTGGAACCTGGAATAATGCATATGAAATAACAAATGAACGAATAAAATCTCATATGATTTAAGTGCTCGACTGTGTGCTCCACATGTTGTAGTTTTCAGATAAAGGAGATAACAATGAAGATTACAGGCTGGACTTGGAAGGTCTTTCTTATCTTGAAAAGAAAACAAGAGGAGGATCTTAATTTCCACCCTCCGCCCTCCACCCTGACTCCTGAGTGTGGACTGGACTTAATCACTTCCAGAGAACAGAGTTATGGAAAAGTAGACGCTCCATGGTGTGGAAGCCTGGCAGATGCTGCCTTAACCAAGTGATTGAAGTTAGCGTCATCATTGTTGTACCTCCTGATAGAAAGTGATGGGAGGGGGGTACTTCTGTAGTGTTAGTTCCCCAGTCTGGCCATGCGGAAAACTTAGAATGGAAGACTTTCTGCAGGCTGTTTGGTCAGTACTCCTCAAGACTGTCAAGGTCATGAAAAACAAAGGAAGACTGACCAGAGGATATTGGGGATATACGATAATTAAATGCAATGTAGAATCCTGGCTTGAATCTTGGGACTGAAAAAGGGCATTAGCGGAAGAGCTGATGAAGTTCAAGTAAATTCTGGAAGTTAGTTAATAGTGATGTACTGTAACCAGCTCCCTGCCAAAGGGGGATCTGTAACCATGCACAGAATGTGGGGTGTCCAAGAAAAATATAGGATATTCTCCCTCCCCCACCCCGAGGCGGGCCACCGTGGGGGAAGAGAGACAACGAGCAGGGCCTTTCAGAGCTGCTTTGCTTGTCAATAACGGGCCAGCTTCAGACCTGCCAGGGAGCAAGACCATTGAGAGTCATTTGGAATGTCAGGAACAGCAAGAGAGCTTCATTGCTTATATGCAAACAAGGGTGTTTTGCATATCGACAAGGCTAGCCAGGGAGGTTTGCATAACTTAAACCCGGGAGGTAGCTGGGAAGAGCTCCCCAGTGCCTGTGCCTGAGAGCTGGGAGGCGGTTGGTCCCACGCCGTGGGGGAACGGTGCGAAGACCATGCGGGAAGGAAAGGGGAGAAAGGACTCTTTCTTGCTCGTGGGCCGTGAGAAGGGGCCACGCAGGTTTGGATTAAGACCTGGAGGTCGCAGTGACACCGCGGATGGTGCTGGGAACCGCGAGAGGCCTGCCTAGCCGAGCTCCGGATTTATGTTCTTTTCCTCCTGAAGGGCGGTGCCCCTGGCTGACCTGACTGGGCAAAGAGGGGGAAAGGCAGGACTGTGTGTGTTGGTGGGTATTGTAAAGGAATTTTGAGATTTAACGGCGACATTTAGTCATTATTCAAAACCTGTATGACTTTTGAATAAATAGTTCCTTTCCTTTTCACCAAACTCTGGCATTGAGAGCCATAATTTCTAAGGGCAGCGGGCCACGAACCCTAGAACAGAGGGACCCCGGGGAAGGTGGGGCATTGTTTGACTAACGGTATCTGAGCCCCCGCCCCCTGCCCGAAACGGGTCCACATTCGGTAACAGTACCAATGTTGATTTCTGAATTTTAATAAACGTACCATGGTACTGTCAGATGTTCACAATGTGGGAAACCTGAGTGTTTTTGCAACTTCTCTGTAAATCTAAAATTATCCCCAAACAAAAAGGTACTTTAAAATAACATGACCCACCAACCAATAATCTCCTTTGGCTGTATCTCTCTCATGCTGAGTATCCTGAAATACGACATTTACTGTCTCTTCTAATTCATTCCCCAGCCCACTTCTTTCCAGTTTCTACTCTACAGGACTGAACTCTCTGTGGAGTAGTTGACACAGTTGACCTGTCTCTCCCCAGAGCTCCGTCCTCCTTTGGTTAGTGAGTACCCGGGGATCTCCTGGCTGCGCCTCCCCTCTGCTCATCCTACACCTGCTCCCGGATGCTCTCATATTCCCTGTGTTTTCAGTTTCCACGCACTGTATGCCAACATCTCCCCTCCTTCCTGCAAGTTCTGCCTACTAGGAACTCCTTTTGAGTGTCCCAAAGGCGCTCACTCAAAATATCCCCGAACTAAATTCCTTTCCCTCATTCCCCTCCCCTCTATTCTCCGTGCCGGTGAATGGCATTGTCAGTGATACCGTTGTCCAAGTCAGAAACTTCAGCATTTATGCAAGTCTTTTCCTCCCTCACTCCCCATGACCGTTTGAAAGCGGTCTGAAAGGGCTCTCAGTTGCCCTGACCTGTCTGCTCCATTCCGTTGTCTTAGTTCAGGCTCCGTCCCCTCCCATCTATAGTCCCTTAAATGCATTCTCTCCCTTTATTTCTGCATCTCTTCAATCCACCCTCCACATTTCTGACAAGCTTATTTCTAAAAAGAGAGTCTAAACATGTGACTCCCCTTCTTAAAACTCTCAGTGACTTCCTATCACTTTGAAAATAATATCTAGACTTCTTCTGCATGTACTCAAGGACTTTCGTCATGGGGCTCTCCGGTACCTCTTCAGCGTCACCTTTTCCTGCTCCTCCACCTGTCCCCCAACTCGCTGTAATTCTCTAAGCCTCAGACACATCATGCCTCTTCTTCCCTTTGGACTCTTGTGCACCCAGACTGTTGTTTGCTTTGGCCTGGCACCACCCAGTACATGAATGAGTTAAGGCTAAAGGTCTCCCTTCCTCATTCTCTGGTAAACAGAGGCACAGAGAGACTCAGGGACATGCTCAGTCTTAACTGGCGAGCCACGGTCTTTCTCATTGAGGGCCTTGAGCTGGTGGGGTTTTTCATTGTTGGTTTGTTTGTTTGGTGTTGACTTTCCAGAGAAGTTAAAGGAGTTGGAGCCTATGGTCTGGTGGTTACCAAAATTTTTTATAAAGAGAGGAAGGAAAAACTGGGGAGCAAGAAGCAAGTCCTTTATAGGCTGAGTCATGTGAGATTCAGAGAAAAAAAAATAAAAGCAAAACACTCTGGAAAATGGCGGACTAGTCCCAAAATTTAAAGCATTAATTTATAATGATAATCCCCAAAGAGAAACATACACTTTGGCAAGTGATCCCCCAAATTGGAACCGCTGATGGATGGCCCGGGAGTGACTGCTGAGATGAGGTATGATGCTATCCATGGAGAAGAGGGGCGGACATCGGTGAATTATGGGCTCTAATTCCACCTGGGACTGCGAGTAAATAACAAAGTGCCAGAGAGAGGCTCCAGATGGTTTGTGTAGTGAGTGTGACCAGAGCCCCACTGAGGATTCAGAGTCTGGTAATTCAAACCGGACCTGCCTTTTTATGTTGTAGCAATTCACAAACTTACCGGAGTGTCTATTGGGTGTGCTGGTGGCCCCTTTGCAAAAACAGACTTCCTTGGAAAGAGCTGATACCAAATTGGGAGGCCATGTCACATCCTGGCTAAAGCACGCTGCTTTACTGGAAAGGTGATTATTGATAATTGTAGGGAAACCTCAGGCTTAGGTCCTTAAGCCTATAGTCCTATCAGCCCAAACTATCTATTCCGAAGTGAATGTTCTAGAGCTAGAGGAAGCAGAACCGGAGTTAGAAAGTAAAGTAACAATTCTTTTTCACTTCCACCTTCATACCTCATTTTATACCCGTCTCCTGGGTCCACCGCGATTAGACACTAATGAGGACTTGTTTTCACAGAACTGTGTGAGAAATGTGGAAGGCCTATGGAGGCTGACGCTGTCCCTGGGTCACAGGTGCAGCTGTCCAGCTGAAAATGTAGGCAAGCTTTTCCCCCGGCTCCTATCTGTGTGTCCTGAGGGCTCAAGCACCTGGAGCCAGTGGGGTGGGGCGTGACCCACTGCTGTTCCACAGTCACCTGGAGCAGAGGAAGCCTTCAGGGCAGTGTTTAACAGCCCGAAGGCGGAAATGGAACAGGAGAGAGGGAACTCGAGCAGTGTATAGCAGCAGGGACTGCCGGGCACGATGAACTACTTAAAGACCGCGTCCCAGGCTGACGTCATTGACGCTTAGATTTGCATGTGTCTGAGAACAGATAAATTCTTCCTTTGTTTATTTGTTGTTTATTTTTAATTTTTTCAATTACAGTTGACATTCGCTATGGTTTCGGGTGGTCAGTACAGTGGTTAGACATTTATATAACTTACAAAGTGGTTTCCCCCCCATAAGTCTAGTACCCATCTGGCACCATACTTAATTATAACAAAATTATAGACTATATTGCTTATGTAATGATGTAAAATACAGCACAAATTCTTTAAGTTGGGGAAACACCGTTATTTGATTTATTCTGTCATTCACAAATCACTTTTGAGCATCTGCTACCCGAAAGAACAACAACAACAAAAAAGAATAAGGCATATTTCCTACCTTTAAGAATTATTGAATCAACGCAGTCACTGAAAACATTCTAATCAATGGTTGCTGAGTGAGGACCTCAGAGAAGAAAGCTACTGTCCCAAATAAAGTGCTCATAATCTAGTTTGAGAGACAGATTGGGAGAATGTATCTTGATAGAGGTCATTTTAAGAACTCTCAGTGGATCTTCCAAGGAGAGATGTTCGATATTCAGTTTGTAGGGTCCTAGAAGGGCTTCCTGGAAGAGGAGGCATTTCTGCCAAGACTTGAGAGGAGATTTTCTGAGTATAGGGAAATGCGTGTTCAACAGTTCAGAGGTGAGAGAGGACCTGGGCTATACATGGCTTTGCGTAAGTGGAGGGCAGAGGGGCAGGATAAGCTGGCTGGGCCACCTGAAGGGCCTGCCACTGCATGAGGACTTGATGCTGACGATTGCAAAGAGTCCTGGATAACTCCTTGTAAGGGCAGGATATGTTCAGAAACATGTTTTATGTCCCTGGTCAGTGAAGTGGAGGATGGGTGAGGGAGGTAAGACCAGAAAACCAGGGGGAACGAGAGAATGAAGAATATGGTCCAATGTTTCCTTAGCTAGTATTCTAGACTTTTCATCTCTAGTAATTTCACGGAGACCAGAATACATAATGTTAATTTCCAACAGCTGCTGTGTGTGGCTTAAAAGTCAAATGCCTTGTCCATCCTCAGAGATTCCCAAGGCTGCTTTCGCTGACTCGGAGGCCCATCTGCTCCCTTGGCGCAGGACAGCCCTTCCTGCGTTGTCCTACAGACAATCTGTGGCCTGTTCCCCATGCCCTGGGATGGAGATGGCCGGGTCACCACGGGTCTCTCCATGCCAGGGAGGCAGGGGACTTGGGGCTGGCTGGTCCTGCGCGAGCACTGAATTTATTTATCCTGTGCCGAATTGCTAGAGAAGTGGTTGGAATCAGAGGCAAAATGCCACATTGCACGCCCACTGAAGTCTGGGCTCACGGGAAAGAAAATGGTTGCCAGAGTGTTAGCTGTTCCCGATCCGCTCCTGGACCTTAAGCTGCCTTGAACAGGGTTGCCAAACAGCTTGTTAGAGACTGGCCTTTGGGTGCGTGTGGGCAGGGGAGGGGGTGGGGAAGGGAGCAGTTGGCTCTCCATCTCTGTTACTTGTTCAGAAGCTGCTGCCTTCCTGCGAGGAGGCTCAGGCGTGGTGGGTCTACAACAGGGTAAGTCCTTGACTTTGAATGAGAACTTGTTGTCAGGATGCGGATTTAACTGCAAATGCAAGTAAAATGCTGTTTCAACGGATCTGGAACTTTTAATCTTCCCGTTGTTACTTTAGTTGGGAATTTCTCGGTAAGATAAAAACCTAATGCTAAAGCCTTGGGGAGAGATGATCATACTGGGAAAGAAGGATATTAGCTCTCTGTGGATTTCTGAGTGGTGTTCTGAGTTTGCATATGGAAGAGTCTGGGATTGCGAGTTGAAACTTCAGATATCTGATCAAGCACCACAGAAAGGGCAATGTCATGGGCTTAGGAGACGGGTCTGAGACCCAGTTCTAATTTGGTGTGTTACCCTTGCACAAGTGCTTCACTTCCTCAGGCCTTGATCGCCCTGGGGGAAATGAGGGTATGGGTTCTTCCCGTCAGTCTGAGGCTTAGATTTTATAATGGAGCAGGCTGAGATCTGGAGAGCTCACAGTGTTATGCAAGGTCTCAGAATAAGTGGATGTCACAGCCTTGGGCAAACTCACTTATCCCATTCTGTAATGAAAGCACTTCGGTCCTGGGAGACCGGGCATTAGCTGAATAAGACAGAGACGTACTTGCTGGAGAGTGAAACAGAAGCAGCTGGGTAGCAGCATTTCCACTGAACAGGGCAGAGGAGAGGAAATGGTATGGGAAGGTCCTCTTTTGCCCTTGAGGAGCTAGTGATGAATCGCTTCCTAGAATGTGTCTTCATGCTGCTTTCATTCACTTCTGAAACGCAGGGCTTTGTCTGGAACCCTGGCTAGACAACAACTCTTTGCACGCTGACCACAGTGATCTAGGATGACTTAGGACTTGTCACTTTGAAAAGCACACACCCAGAGTCTGGCATGGTGCATTCTGGGATGACACTGGGGTCTCCAGCCAAGGAAGGGCTTGAACGATGGTGTGGCCCACTCCTTAGACACCCTGCCAGGCCTGTGGGTGGGGAGGGCTGAATCCCCAAGCCGTCTCAGTAGTTTCTGTGTTCACTGACATTTTAAAAAAAATTTACGTTACTGTGTCCTTTCTTTTTTATCATTTACTTTCATTTTTTTTTCAATTACAGTTTCTATTCAGTATTATTTTGTGTTAGTTTCAGGTGTACAGCATAGTGATTAGACAATCATATACTTCACAAAGTGTTCTCCCCAGTATTTCCCGTACCCACCTGGCAAACATCCACTGACATTTTCAATAGTGAAAAAAGGGACAGAGATAGTTAAATTTGGGCAAAACCAAACATAGAATTCTGACTATTACTTTAAACGAAGAAAGAACAGTGTTCACAAGTAGAGCTCAAAGCAATATTTGCATATCCCTTGGCATTTTTCTATTTTAATTGTGAAGTTATATGTGTATACAGTTTAATAATAATAACAGATGGTTATAAAACACAAAGTACCACTCTTCTAAGTGCTTGAATTTATTAACTGATTCAAGCATTATTATTATTTCTGGTTGAAAGGGGAAATTGAGGCATGGAGTGAAGAGTCAAGTGTCAGAGCTGAAGTCCAAATCCAGGCCTGGGCTTGTACGCTCTGTACCACCCTTCTTCTCTGAAAAGCAAAAGTCAAATAACATACTTCATGACACCAAACAGCAGTTCCTCGTCCTGTCCACCCTCCTCTGCCCCTGCCTGTGCTCTCCGGGAGGAGCTACTTGCCACTCTCGCTGTTCTTCCCTCTGATATTTGCTGCCATGTCTTTTGATACCATGTTTATGTCGTCTCTTTCTCAACTTTTAATATTATACATTATCTATTGACTTTTTTTCCTTTGGAAGATGTGGATTTAACTCTCTTTACACCAGCCTTCTGCCCCTGCTCTAAACGCATACCTATCCCATCTCCCCATTCCCTTTATAACCCTTTAGGGTTATAAAGTGAAATTTTTAGTGAAATTGATATTCAGAGTCTAGTGTTATATAAATATGTAAATATCATTCAAAGATGAGCCAGGCATATATGATTACTCATTATCTTTCTCTACAACTTTCTGTAGTCAATCATTTTTTGTTTCCTATTGTTATCCGCATAACTAATTCTTACCCAGCTTTTCTAGCAGAGCTAGAAAGCACTTCTCAATACAAACAGCTACTTCAGACAGTCTTTTGGGCTTCGTTTTTTTCTTAAGAGTTATTCCTCCCCAATCCATCTGTCCATCCTTCTCTGCCAGTGAGGATTGTCTGTGTTCCTGGGCGGCAGCATCTCTTGTATCCAAGGATTTGTCTTGATCATCACCCTGGGAATTTCCTTCGTCTGTCTCCTAAATTGGGCCTCTGGTTTCCTGGACCTCCTGTCTTCCTCTGAGTTTAGACCCTTATACTGGGGGGATTGGATCATCCAGTAACTTCCTAAGGGAAAACACAAAGAAGAAAATGTTTATAGGGCCTAGCCCGTCTGAAAATATCTTGATTCTACTCTCGTATTTGATTATAGTTTGGGCATAGATTTCTAGTTTAAATCTAATTGTCAGTTAGAACTTTAAGGGATTTCACTATTATCGACTGGCTCCCAATGCTACTTTTTGAAAGTATGAGGTAATTCTTTATTCCTTATTCTTTGTATAGGAAAAAGTCTTAGTATGATTTTTCTTTCTGGAAACTTTCACGGCCTTCTCTTTATCCCAAATTTCTTGATGCTGTGCTTTGATGGGTCTGCTATTTTAATTCAACATGCTAGGCATACATTATCCCATTTTGATTGGGAGAGCTATATCCTTTAGCTCAAGAACATTTTCTTTATTTGTTATTTTATTGATTTTTGAAAGAGAGAGAGAGAGAAAGAGAGAGGGGAACATTGATTTGTTATTCCACGTGTTTATGCATTCACTGGTAGATTCTTCTATGTGCCTGACCGGGGATCGAACCCACAACCCTGGAGAACAGGGATGAAACTAACCAGCTGAGCTGCCTGGCCGGGGCCAAGAATATTTTCTTATAGTATTTTTTTTACAGTCTCTGTCACTGATCATTTCTTCAGGTTAGCATATCAATTGAATGTTTGTCCTCATGGGTTTATTTTTTAATTTTCTAACTTATGGTTTTCTCTTTTCCTCTATCTTTTTTGTTGTATTTTCCAGATTTCCTTAATCACGTAATAAGTCTATAATGTTTAAATGATAATTTTAAGTGCTGTAATACTTTGAGTTTCTAAGAGTTTTTCTTATTCACTGTTCTCTAATAGTATTTATTCTCTTCTGCATAGATTTAATCTTTTCTTATATCTGAGAATATTCATTCTTTTTAAAACATGGTTTTTGATTTTTCAGTTGCTTCTGTTTCCTCTGGGCAACTTCATTCTCTCTCTCTCTCTCTCTCTCTCTCTCTCTCTCTCTCTGGCTTGGACTCATATTAGAAACTTAGTTCAAGTCTTAGTGCAAGTGAACGGCCCAGAGATTCATTTTTAAGTTGAGACCTTAAAAAGGTGAGTTGAACCTGTGTTGGTTTTGGTGGTTGTGAATGAGGTGGGGAGACAGGAGTGTTCATTAACCTGTGGGCTTTGCCTTAGGATTACCGGGCAGGGACCGGATTCTTTCACTGGGCTCCCCAGGATAAGTTGGTTTCTTGTCCCCGGGGGCTGATCGGTGTCCCCTGAGAGGAATTCTCCACCCCTGACTGGGAAGTGCAAGCCTGGCTCCTGCCGTTCTGGGGGCTGAGCAGGGCAAGCTGAGGCTTTTACCAGTTCACCAGCACATTTGCTGACACATCCCTCTTTCTATTTTAGTGCCTTACCCTGCCTTTAAGGGAGCCTGGGGTCCTCAAGTCCAAAGTCTCTCCAGAGGGTAAACCTGTTCTGTGCCCGGATGCTGGAAAGGCAATTTGCTGGGGTGGGGGTGGGAATCTGGGGTTTAATTCTTATATAAGGCACACCCAGCCCTCCTGCTTTCAACTTCCCCTCACAGCCCGGCCTTTGGAGATACCGACACCCTCCCATCTCTCTGCCTTTCCAGAGATGTATTGGTTGAGTCAATGGCCTCTTTTTGCCTCCACGGCCCCTTTCCTGGCAGACATATTTTAGTTACCCGTCGCATATCTGCCTTCCACTTCCTAAACTGTGTTGACCGTCTCTTGACTGCTGTAATCATTTCTCTCACCTTCTTTGTTATTCGGCGTTCATATGTCTTACATTCCTTCATTGTATGATTTTGGGGGAAGGAGCAAAGGTAAGTACCTACTTGACTTTCAGCAGACCTCTTCATATCTTCACTTTCCGTGCAGAATTATTTCTGTGGCTCACCAACACGTCTCCTGCATCTGTTCTTTAGAAGGCAATTCCTGAGGGTCAGAGCTTTCAGGGACATAAAAGATATGTAGGCCCCCATATCGGCCCTCAATGTAGAAATAGCAGAGCACTCCCGCAGAGCAGAAGATGTGCCATGTTTTCAGGAAGGGGGAAATTTCTAGGGTGGGAGGTGATGGGGGATCACAGAGGAGGTAAACTGGGAGTTGTCCCATGATGTTAGATGTGAGGTATGTAGGGGAAGAGGCAAAGAGGGCATTGTAAGCAGCAGGAGAGTTCAGCAGGTGCTTAGGGTGAAAATTCACATGGCAGGAGGGAAGAAGTGGGGAAGAGGTCAGTCTGGCAATAGCAGAGGACTCTTGTGAGCCAGCTTGAGAAGAAAAGATGAGAGAAAACAACTAGAAACAGATGGCAAAGAAGTGGGGTTTTGTTTGTCCCTTTCTTTCTTTTTTTACCAGAAGTGAAGGCATAACCACGTCTACAGGCTTAGTCTCCTTCAGTGTTTATACGGAGATGAAGGAACTACAGTTTCTCACAGCTTTGATTTCAGAAGTTTAGAGATTTCAGTAAAGTCCGTTAAAGGGCTGGAGTCAGGAGGAAGCAGTTGCCCCAACTGCTCTCACTTCCTGCTGGCCTCCATGGACGGGCTGAGGTGGGTCCATCGTCATGGGGATATCCCAGGAGAGGAAGTGCACTTGTCAGCAAAATGCAATGACCTGTGGGGAACTGCTCCGGGAGGTGAGCAGAGAGGCGCCACTGTGGACCCTTGGGAGAGACCGAGTGAAGGGGAGCCTAGAAGAACTGAAGGAAGATTAGTAGGCAGGCCAAGTGGCGGTCAGCAAGGATCAGATGTTCTCTGGGCCCTCACTGCCCTGTGGGCGATATACGTCTCAAGAGTTTTATCATTTTCCATCTTCTCACACTATGATTTGAACAAGTTGCCTCCTTTCAGAGGTTTGCTGAACTGCAAGGAGCAAAATCCTGGCACGCGGTGGACTGGACACCAGCATTTGCCCCCGGTCCCTCCCCGGGCTCAGCCTTGAAGCCTCCAGACTCTGCCTGCCCAGCGTCTCCGATTTCGCCACATTAATGACTGCACTCCCCTTATAATCATAGGAGTTATTAACAGTTTAAATAGTGTGCATATTTGGGGGAGGATGTAATTAATGCAATATTAATGGCAAAAAGGAAAAAGAAATGGGTGCTATTTTTTAATTAAAGGCAACCAAAGAGCATCTGTGAGGTGGAATGGGCTTGGTGAAGACACTTTGGATGTCTAATTTTCCAGGGTGTCCAGATTCTCCTGGGTTTCCAAATCACTGCTTGTGATGGCAGACATCAATGCCCCTCATTAATTACTTCCTCCCACACAGATTAGCTTTTGAAGCATCGAAATGATGTCAGCTCTGTTCTTTGCAATCAAAAACATCTCTATACCGCAGTTCTTGTAGAAAGAGCTCATTTAAAAAATGAAAACAATCTGAACACTTAATTAATTATACAACCATGGTTTCAGAATTGTGGTTTAAAAGAATGGAAAAATTGACCAGACAGGTGAAAAAAGGAAGCCATAGTAAATAATGCAGTATTGGATTCTAATGAAAAGTATAAAATAAATATCCACAAGTATATACTGATCTAAATTAACTGAATAAAACAAACGGGGAAGAGTACATAAATCTGCCATGAAGAATTCCAAATAATCTATGAAGATACTCTGCCCTTTCCAAGACTACAGAATGGAAGGGGGGGAAACAACTTTATAGTGGAGAAACCTGACCAACTACTCAGCCAGGTGATAAGGGTCAACATCAACAGTGATAAATCATATATACCCCTGATATGATACAATGAAATTGGCAGTTTACCTTTGTGATTGTCCCTCCAATAAATAACCCAGAACCTGAGTTTAATCACGAAGAAACCCATCAGATGAATATTCATAAAGGGACATTTTACAAAGTATCTGACCAGTGTTCTCCCAAGCTGTCAAGATCATCAGAAACAAGGGAAGTCTCATCAACTTCCGGTCAAGATGGGGATGTAGGTAAATGCACTTTGCCTCTGCAGACAACTACAGCAAAAACTACAACTAGACTAGAAAACAGATATCACTCAGATTCATCAGAAAATTGAGCTGTATGGAAGTCCGACAGCCAAAGACTTAAAGAAGCCACTTTCATTCACATGGATTGGAGGGGCAGAGATGTGGAAAGGGGTAGAGATGTGCAGGGAGATGCAGAGTTGCATGGGGAGGCAGTGGAAGGGGTGGTCACACCTTCATGTGCAGTGGATAAAAATTGGGAGGAATACCTTGGGAGCAAGTGATCCCAGCCCCAGACCAGACCACCAAGCCCAGGGTTCCAGCACCAGGAAAATAAATCCCCACAACTTCTGGTTGTAAAAACCAGTGGGGGTTGGGATGGTGGAAGAAACTGTGGGATTCTCAAAAGACGCCTCTTAAAGGGCCTGCAATAGACTTAGGACTAATGCAGACCTACACCCTCTGGGATTCAATGCCAGGGCAGCAGCCGGAAGGGCACAGGTTGCATATGTGGAGAAGGGGATAAAGTGAAGTGACTGGCAATAGGGCAAGAGCCAGGAGACAGCTTCCTTCCAGGCAGTCCCCAGAGGCCAAGCAACAGCATTGTCTTCTGTCTGAGCCCTCCCCAACACAGAGCCACAAAGTGGTGAAATGGGTTGTCTCACCCTGGTGAGTACCTAAGGCTCCATACCACACAATTTATAGGTGTCTTTGCTACAATAGGCCACACTACTAAGACAGGGAGTAAAAGCAACTCTACCTGATACACAGAAACAAACACGGGGAGGCTGCCAAATTGAGGAGACAAAGAAATGTGGCCCAAATGAAGAAACAGAACAAAACTGTAAGAAAAGAACTAAATGAAATAGAGAAAAGGAACCTATCAGATGCAGAGTTCAAAACACTGATTATTAGGATGCTCCAAGAAATCATCAGGTGCTGCAACAGCATAAAAAAGATGCAGACAGAAATGAAGGTTGCATTAAGTGAAATAAAAAAAAATCTACAGGGAACCAACAGTGGAGGGGATGAAGCTGGGACTCAAATCAATGATTTGGAACATAAGCAAGAAAAAAGCACTCAACCAGAACAGCAAAAAGAAAAAAAGAATTAAAAAAAAAAACCCAAGACTAGGCTAAGGAACCTCTCAGACATCTCCAAATATTCCAACATCCCAATCCTAGGGGTACCAGAAGGAGAGGAGGAAGAGCAAGAAATTGAAAACTTATTTGAAAAAATAATAAAAGAAAACTTCCCTCATTTGGTGAAAGAAATAGACTAATCCAGGAAGCACAGAGAGTCCCAAACAGGATGGATAGAAAGAGGCCCATGCCAAGACACATCATAATTAAAATGCTAAAGGTTAAACATAACGAGAGAATCTTAAAAGCAGCAAGAGGAAAGCAGAGAGTTACCTGCAAAGGAATTCCCTTAAGACTGTCAGCTGATTTCTCTGAAGAAACTTTGCACTCTAGAAGGGACTGGAAAGAAATATTCAAAGTGATGAAAAGCAAGGACCTACAACCTAGATTACTCTATCTGGTAAAACTATCATTTAGAATTGAAGGTCAGATCAGGTAAAACTAAAGGAGTTCATCATCACCAAGACATTGTTATATGAAATGTTGAAGGGAACTATATAAGAAAAAGAAGATCAAAACTATGAACATTAAAATGGCAACAAATTCACAACTATCAACAACTGAATCTGAAAAACAAACTAAACAAACAACCACAGCAGGAACAGAATCATAGATATGGAGATCATTTGGAGGTTATCGGGTGGGAGGGAGAAGGAGGAAAATGTTCAGGGAATAAGAAGCATAATTGGTAGGTACAAAATAGACAGGGGGAGGTTAAGAACAGTAGAGGAAATGGAGAAGTCAAAGAACTTATACGTGTAACCCATGGACATAAATTAAGGGAAGGGGGAATGCTGGAGGGAATGGGGGTACCAGGCTGAGGGGGGCAAAGGGGGAAAAATTGGGGCAACCATAATAGCCTAATCAATGAAATATGTTAAAAAATAGAGGGGAAGTCTGAGGAACTGTCATGGTTAAGAGGAGTCTAAGGAGACAGGAGAGCTAAGTGGAATGTGGCATCCTGGGTGAGATCCTGGGATAGAAAAAGGGAATTGGGTGAAAATCAAGGACATGTGAATGAAATATGGGCTTTAGCTGTTAATAATTTATCAGCATTGGTTCCTTAGTAATGAACCAATAGTAATGTAAGATGTTAATAACAGGGAAAACTGGGTATGGGGTATCTGGGATCTCTCTGTACCATCTTTACATTTTTTCTGTAAATCTAAAGCTTTTTAAGGGAGGAAAAAAGGGAATGGCGTAGTTAAAGAATAAGTATAAATGACCCAGAGATATGGAAAACAGGGTGGGGATTGACATGAGAGCAGGGGTTGGGCAGGACAGGGGAGGGCAAAAGGGGAAAATTGGGACAACAGTAGTAGAACAACAATTAAAAAAAGTTATCGGCAAAAATAAAATAAAATAAAATAAAACTGTTTTTAAGTAAAAAGTATGTATTTTTAAAAGGAAGTCGCAGAAAAATTGTATTACACATGCGATTATGTAAAAACAATCAATTTCCAATATTGCATATACTACATGTGTTGTACATCAGTATCAATATCTAGAAAAATCTGAAAAATTGAACATTGAGTTTCTATTGTCTTGGTTAGTTCTAGGGGAGGGAAGTGAGATTTTGGAGAGGAAACAATTAAGGTGGCTTTAATTATTATTTATCGTTATATCTTTTGTAAATATGAAATACACATTCATTTATTACACATGTAATTAAAATTAAACATGAAAAAGAAAAAGAACATAGCTAAAATGAATTTTTCTTGGTTTGGGTCTTTCAGGTGAGGATGTTTTACCCTAAAGGGTTTCCCTTGTTCAAAATGAACCGTTTTAGTTCTCATCTTAGCAATTAGCTAAAGTACCAGGAATGCTCCTACCCTGAATTTTTGTGGCATTTTTTGGCCTCCCTAAAGCCATTTCGTATCAGCAGTTGCTTTGTGCGAGGTGGCTAGAGCAGCCTGAGGTGGGTTAGGCCACCTTCAGAGGCATGTATGACACTCAGGAAGCTTGGTGTAAACCTACAGCAGTAAAACCTTCGGTCTCAGCCACAAGGCGGGTCAGAGGTGAAGGAAGAAAAGAATACGTCAGCCCTCCTGGTGTGGGGCGTCCTAGGAATGGCCTCCAGTCCATCACACAGATCCAAGTGGCTGTGATGAACCTGGGCCTCATCTAGTCTGACACCCATATTCCAAGTGGTTCCTTCTCGAGAAGGAGGGCAGTGGCGTGTAGGAATAGTGTCTCTGGAAGAAGGAGCTTTTTATAATAACTGCCTCAATTAGAGGGGACCTGTTCGGGTTGAAGCAAAACCCATCTATCTTTCTAGTAAGACCAGGGGACAGGAGCCCATGGAATACAGAAAAAAACTTCCTAACTGGGCAGTCAAGATCTAGTTCTAATTTCTTTGTCTAATCTTATTGTGTTAGTTCCTATGAGCTGCAGTGAAATTAACACAAGCTTCGTTCCTTAAAACAACAGAAATTTATTCCGGCATGGCTCTGTAGATCAGGGGTCTGAAATCAGTTTCGCTGCACTAACGTCAAGGTGTCGTCAGTAGGGCTGGTTCTTTCTGTGTGCTCTGGAGAAGAATCTGTTTCCTTGCCTTTTCCGGCTTCTAGAGGCCCCCAGAATTCCTTGGCTTGGGACCCCTTCCTACGGCTTAGGGGCAGCATAAATGCCCTGGGTCTTTGGCAAGATCAGGTCCAGGCAGAACTGGCGGAAGGGGGCCCTCACTCCATCCCAGGCTTTATCCCTTTGGCTCAGGACTCAGCGGGTCCAAGGCAGCAGGCCAGAGGTCTCCTACACGGAGACGCTGGAGAGGGCAAGTACAGGCGCCACCCAGGCCCTGAATGCTTATTGATTTGCCAGTGAGCTGATGCGCTGTCTCGCTTGGCTCGCCGTCCCCTGCATCCAACACAAGGCCCTCCATGCTCTTTTAGTAATAATAGCTTACATTGTTAGCACTGTCATTTCACTGAACCTTTCCAAATTCCCGGGACACGGGTAGTATTATTTTTTCTACTTTCAGATGAAGAAATTTAGACTTACGGCAATGACCTACCCAAGGTCACTTTGCAAGCATCTCGTGGCGCTGTGTGGTGCTCTCAACATCTCACTATGTAGTGCTCCCCTTCACCTCCACGAGAGATGACAACAATTGGAACATTCAGCGCATTTTGGAGGAGGGTGGAGCTATTGCTTGTATCGATGGCACAGGAAGAGCGACTGAGCCTTCTTTCCCGAATAAAAAGAAAACCAAACAAATAGGCCTGCATACAAATGCTCATACATGGTACCATGACCCCCAGGTATCCTCACTGGGAGATACCTGATCTGCAAAAACCTGTGTGAGGAGGGTGCTTGCCCTGGGATGCTGCCCTTACTCAGGATGGTCTTAGGGGCATAACTGTTCCCTCAAGTCCAGCATTTCAGTGCATGTTTTATATAAGCAGCCACTGGGCTAATGCTCTAGTGGGCTACTTTCAGCATATATAAACTGCTTGTATTCTTTTAACAAGAATTATCAGCCACAACAGAAGTTGGCTATTTAACCCACAAAATTCTATTTTGTATACGAGGATTCTAAGAGGCTAGTGAAAAGTTTAACAATATTTATTACAATTAAAAAATCTTACCCTAGGTATTTTTTAATTCCTCACAGTGTCTAGCACAAGAACCAGCAACAAAGCAAGTGAAATGATCATTGTATTTACTTAACTGGCTAAATACAGTTCATAATACTTCTATTAGTAAAAATAGTAGTTATCTTCCAAATGATGTATTTTTCTAAAATACATATCATAATATTACGTTTAACTGGGAATAAGATTCAAATTGTTAGCATGGTACTCAAAAAGCCTTTAAAGTCTTGCCTGGACGACCTTCCCTATGTGTTTGTCAATCTCATGCCCTATATACAGTGGCTATACAGGATTTTCGGATTCCTCTAAACTTCTTGAACTCTCTTGTCTCCACACAATCATTCATTTTTGTTTCTTCTGCCCCAAATATTCTTTTCCCCTTGCCTGCTAAAAATTCTCCAAAGCCAAATTCAAAGCCAGTTTCCTCTGTGTAGCTGTGTCTTTTCATTTCCACTCAGAATAATCTCTACCCTGTCTTTGGCACAGATAGCAAATTGTGGACAGCTCAGAGGTGGCACTACCCGTGCACTGTGGGTTCTAGTTAGGTGTCTGTATTTTGTTCCACATCCCATCCTTATTCTGTGTTTCTTCAAGTCGCTTCCTTCTACCTTCTGCCCTTTTGAATCTTCCATTGCCTTGCCTAGAAGCTCCCACATGGTAAGTACTCAAAAAACATTCATCTAATCAAGTGGTTCTAGTTTGGGCTGCAAAGTTGAAAAACATGGGATGCTTTCTAGAAATACTAAATGCATAGACCCCACCCAGAACAATTAAATGAGAATCTCTAGACTGGGGGCCCCAACTAATGAGGTTCCTCTGGGGATTCTAGGTCATCGAAGTGGGCAGGGGGTAAGGTGGAAGTAAGGGGAGCACGACGGCAGCCCTCCCCTGATTCACAGTTTTCCTGGGGCCTTGGTCCCCGGCATCTCTGAAGATTCATCATTGCACCTGGAAAAGGTTTTGGCTTCACTCTGACTTTGAAGTGAACTTTAACTTCTAAAGAAATCTGTGATGACAGGACAGGCAGGTAAGATGTATCGTTGAGAGATCAGCCCCCACATGTGGAAGTGGTTTGGTACACTCTGGAATGTACCTGTGAAAAACGTAGCTTTGAACATGTTAGTAGCAGTTGCTTCTGTTCATCTCCTGCAACTTACTGATGATGCTGGGCAATCGCTTCCTCTCCTGTTCCAAGCCAGTTGCCTTCCGCGGGCGTGTCCTGCAGCCGGGTCTGTGGTGCTGACGCATGGACTGGCCTTTTACGCTGTGATACTTTTTGCAGCCCTGCCCCCAGCTCTCCTGGGTTTCTCCCTGTCCTGTATTTCCAGTGAAGGGCGAAGGGATGAGCTGTTTTTTTGAGCCATCAGGATGCTTAGTTCCTAGAATCACCCAGAGGGCTTGTGAAAACTCAGGGTCACTGGGCCCCACCCTCAGAGTTTCGGATTCAGTAGGTCTGGGGTAAAACCTGGAGAATTCGCATTCTTCAACTGCCAGGTGCTTTCAGTGCTGCTGGTCCAGAGACCGCAGTTTGAAAACCACTGTTCCAGGTAGAAATGCAAAAAGGTAATGATAAAGGGAGTAGAAAAAATGGAATCGATTAGGTTTCTTAAGTGGTATGGGTGAAGGTAATAAGTGCTTTTATAAGGCTAAGCAGAGAGAGGAATGGTCATGACTCTTAGAGCTTTTAGAATTTTTCTGTGGCTAACCCATATTCCCCTCTAGTAACAAAGAATGAGGAGTAAATGAGCGGACCGCAGGCTGCCCTGAGCTCTGAGTGTGTGGGTGAAGTTATGCCAGAAGATGCGAACGGAGAGGGTATGTCTCTGCCACAGAAAGTTTTAAAAATCAGAAGTGTGAACTATATCACAGTGTAAACCAGACTTTTCTCATAAGAAAACCGGCTTTGCTGACCACAGTTTTTAGGAGACACACAAAGCTCACAGCCTCCTCTTAGCTACATCCAAAGAGCAGGGTGCAGCAAGAAGCAAAAACAGAGTAATGAAGAAAAGGAGGAGGAGGAATTGTTTTTCTCATTGACAACTTGCGTTTTTGCCTGTTGTTTTCTAAGTCTCTCCTAGCGTATTAAATGGGTGCTTAAAAAGTCCAAACACAGAAGATAGACCTGCCCTGTGTTTCCTTAATACCCCAACCGAACTCATCACCTGGTGTGCACTCAGTAAGTCCTGTGTGTGTTGGCCTTGATAAAGAGGAGAAAAAATAAGTTTAAGAGATGGCCCCACCCATCGAGAAGCTATAGACCAGTCTGAGAATTCAGGAAAGACAGAGCTGACAAAGCAAATCTGAACAAAACCTTAAGAGGGAGCAGACGTAGGGAGAAGTAGGGTGTGGGAAACCGGATTCCTATAGAGTAAACAACTATGCTGATGCCAGCCAGAAAATGAGACAAATCTTCAGTTTTTGAGACAGAAGAACAGGATTTCAGGCTTTGCCAAGGCTGGACTGGAGCTTTTCTGGGTTTTCAATGCCCTTTCCCGCTTTTCTTCCCAAACGAGTCCCCATAAATACCTAGCCCACCTTTCCTATCCAGTGGCATGTAGAGTGTTCCCTGATATGTAAGACGGGGCGCAAGCTCTCCTACCAAGAGCCCTGCACTTTGGGAATGATCTACTCCTTGGCTGCCCCCACCCATGTAACCTGTGGTCGGGGGGAATCTATGGTGGGTGAGGAGGGGAAGGATAGAACCTAGAAGGACTACAGGAGACAGCATTTAGCTTAGAACACTTAGGAAAGTCAGCTAAACCACACGACTCTACAGGACTTACTTTCTGGGATTTAGTGAGTGTCCCTGGAGTCAGAGCCACTTCAGGTCTTCTCTCTGCAGGTGAAAATACTCCCTTGCAGTCCCTACATAGGAGATCCTTCAGGTCTGTTTGTTTTACACACAGCAAGGGTATAGGATCTTTTAAAATTGCACTTTTAAATACTAGAGTGTTATTTTGAGGGCTCATTTGGGAAGATATTTAGATATTTTTTCATTGGTACCTTATGATCCAAATTCTATTTCTTTTTATCCTCACCTGAGGACATTTTTTCATTGCTTTCAGAGAGGAAGAGGGAGGGGGGAGAGAGGGGGAGAGAGTGGAAGAGAGAGGGAGAGAGAGAGACATTGATGTGAGAGAGAAACATCAAGGGGTCACCCGGCTGGGCATTGAACCCACAACCTGGATGTATACCCTGACTAGGAATTGAACACGTGACCCATCAGTCTACAGGACGGTGCTCCAACCGCCTGAGCCACACTGGCCAGGGCATGATCCAAATTCTTGCATGTTAAATACAAAAAAAGAACATTTCTAAAGAATCATTTCTTCAAAAGGACCCAACTTAAATACATCTGTGGAAACCAAGCACACTTTATTTTAAAGTTAGGTTAAAAATGCTTGCAGTGTATGCCCAAACTTTTCCAGATGTTAAAACAAGTAAACACCATTAGATCAAATTTAATTTGGTTTGGTGTTTTAATCAACTTTTACCTTGATTTTCTTTTCTTTTCTTTTCTTTCTTTCTTTCTTTTTTTTTTTTTTTTGCATATAATAAGGTTTACTCATGTGTTTGAGGCAATCTTAAAAGTGTTAATTTTAGCTTTTCTTTATAACACAAACACACACACCAAGGCATTTTCTTATTATAAACTGAGATAAACCCTGCCTCATTAAACCAGGAAGTTTATACACCCTAACAAAAAAAGCATGCATTTCCATTTCATGTTGGCATCCATGGTGATGCTGTGTATAACGTTGTTAGTACTGGTAGCTGGAATTCTCTGTGGGAGACTGATGAAAGACAGATGACAATAAAAAAAAGGGCATCAGAAACCCAAAATAAAACGTGAGACGTGGCTTTAGAAGCAAGGACGCTATTTACTAAGGCAGAAATTGTTTCTTGGTATGTGGCCTCCCAAGCTCAGAGGAGACAGACTGGGGCTTCCCATGTAACGTGGCCGGCAGTGGGGAGGAGAGGAAACAGCTTCCCCATCTCCCCGGCTTGCAGGGAGGCGAGGTGCTTTATGGAATGTGTGGTGCTTTGTGTTGTTCAAAAGTAGTTTTCTGGAGAATGTCATGAAAGGTGCTGATTATGCTCCCATGTAGAGGACTGAATGACACGTTCTAGCTTAGCCAAGTTAAATTTGAAGGGGTGTATGAAGTTGGTAGTTGACATTTGATTCTTATTAGAGCAAGGCTTGTTCGATTCTGTGTGTTAATAAAGGCAGTGAATGCATGTGTCTATGAGTGTACTTTAATTATGCATATCTATGTGCAATTAAAAAATAATAAAAGGTGATGTTAATGGTTTCCACCTGCCTTTTCACACTACAGATAATTTTACTTTTGCCAGTTCAATGCCCGGGGTTGTTACACAGATATGGATAATGGTTGAAATGGAGAAATAAAAGCAAGAGAGCCAATTTAACTAATTTAGTTCAGAAAGGACAGAGAAGGACTTGCAAAAAAAGAAGAGAATGGATTGTGAAGGTATGAGAAGGAAGGCAAGAATGGCGAGCTCAAACTCAGGACAAACTTTGAGTTAAGTTTCGGGGGTATGTTTTGAAAGAGAGGGAGAAAGGCTAGAAGAGATGTCGTGTGAGGATGAGAAGGACTTTGGGTATAAACAGCAAAGAGAATGATAAGTAAGTCTGTATCGTGTCAAGAATAGATTTTGAAAAGACTCACTCAGTGTACCCAGTAAACCCCCAATAACCTGGCACTATTCTTTGTTATTTTCCTATGAAACCTTTTTTTCCCATGTTTTCCATATGACACAGTAGATCAATCTTTGTTTTTGAAATCGTTCTTTGAATTTCCCAAAACTCTACTAGATTACAAGTTCACAAAAATCTGTAATAACTTCCCATCCCCTTCCATTAGGATTGCATCTGGCTGCATGTAACAGATAATCACCTTCAGTGGGCTTATTTTTTCCACATAAAAAGAAGTGCAAAGATTGGCAATTTGGGGACAGTTCAGCTGCTCAAGGGAATAATCCTGTCTTCCCCATCCATATGGCATTTTTTTCAAGATAACCATTTCATCTTCAGACATCAGAACTGTGTTCTAGGTAGAAGGAATTTAAAGAGAGAAGGAATAAAGGCATATACCAACTGAGTCTATCTTTTTTAATCAGGGGAAAAAAATACCTTTCCAAATCTAATAGACTTTTCCTTAAATTTTGACCATAATTGTATCACCTGGTCAGTCTCTAGCTGCAAGTTATCCTTAGAGAGAAGCATTTTATTTGCATGCATTGCTCCCCACGTTCCCCAAACAAAATTGGATTTCTATAAATAAGGAGGAAAAAGAAAATTAATATCCTCTAGGCTACTAGTAATACCTACCATATGTCCCACTTATTACATAAGGCTGAGTATACAGGAAAAAGTTGGTAGAGACCTATTGACCAAGTTCTCCCCACACTCCCTGACATTTATAAATGAGTCTGTGATCCTCATTGTCAGACTTTTCATGTTTTTTAAAGTATACTGAATGATATTGCTGATTCTAGGGATCCTGTGTTAATTAGATCAAGCTGGAGAGGGCTGCTGTCCTAGCCAACCTGAGGCCTTTTGTGGCAACCCTGGGAAAAGATGGTATTTCACGAGAGCAGCCCACATGTATGGCCCGTAACCCAAAGCACTGACTCTGTAGGCAGGAGACTGGGATGCAGTAGATGAGATAACTCACCGCGGTTGAGTGGAGAAGCTATCAGGGTCAGATCTCCTGGGCTTCTCCAACCACACCGTTAACCGACAATCAGATTTACTAACTTTGACGTTACACACAGTTTTCCTCTTAATTTTTTAGGTACAATGGACCTTTGTAACTATAATTTTGCTTTTTTATTCAGAGTAAAATATGCCACTTTTTTCTCGTGAAAAGTAGAGCCTCGTCTTTACATACACATTTGACTCTTTGCGTTGTCCCTTTCTCGTCCTCTTAAATAGATCAGGGCATTTTCTGGTTTTTAACAATTTCATTTTGTTTTTCTTTCCTAGTTAATTGTTTATGCTTTTATCTTTAGTTCTTTCCATCTTATTTATTTCATGTTGAGGAATTTATAAAATCAGAAAAAAGGAAACTCCAGCACAAAATTCATAGCTGCCGTATGTCACTACGTTTCCATCTACTTTGATACTTTTTCATAAACTGTCATTCGAAGTGGTGTTGTCGTTGCTCATTGCAAGGCGATGCTCTGAAAGACAACACTTAGAAAAGCTAGATAAAGTGCAAATACGGTATTTCGAAGACAGTGGAAAGCTCTGGAAGCCATGAGGACCAGATGGACTGCCTTTTCAGGCAGTGGGAAACCATTCGGAGGGCAGGAAAGAGCGGCCATTGCTCCTCCCCAGGCAGGGTGTGTCAGCCCCTGGCACCGGCCGGAGGCTAAGGGCCAAGGCCCACTGCTGGGGCACAGCAAATCCAGCAAAGCTTCATGGTCGCATGGGGCCAAAGTGGGCTGAGCAGGTGTCTTATGAGCCCTCAAACATAGGGCCGTTATCCCCATAACGTACCCGATGAATTTAAGGCCATGTGGAAGGCTAAGAAAAAGTCTTAAAGCTTCTGGAAGTTAGTAAGAAACTAATCGCAGTCTCTAGTTCTTAAAAGCAAAGAGCTCCTAAGGGGACTTAGCATGAAAATGAAACCAGCAAGAGCGAACCCCCTAGAAGGAGTGGTAAATTAACACTAAGCGTCCATAGGCACTTTTTCCTTGGTGACTTTCATCAGTCTGGGGCCCAGAGAGAGGCTTGAAATCCAGGCTTGGTTTCTGGCAGAAGGCCTCCACAGGGGACAGGAAAGCCACAACACTTTGGGTGATCACCTGCAGTTGGGAGTGTCAAAATAGGAGATTTGAGGCTTTTTAGCATGTGGTTCTACAGTTTTATAACTAACCCTTCAATATAGTTATAAAATTTTGAAGCACAAGGTGGAAAAAGGAAGCTACAGATTAACCTTTTATCTTTCCGAGTGGAGGAGAAATGGATTATAAAGCTCTTGTGATTAAGACTGTGGTATTTGCATTAGCAAGGAGACATTCAGCAGCAGAACAGAATGGAGAATGGAGTTTAGGAAGAGACTCACAGGTGTGGTCACCTGACATATAACCCATTTTATTGTTCCACCCAAGATTCTAAATGTATTCATTAGACCAAGCTTGAAAATCATGTTATTCAAGAATCCTAGATGTTTGCTTTTTTTTAAAATCGAAATTGTTTCTAAGAGAAATATGTTAAAATCACTCTCTCTGATAGCATTTTTGGTAAAATTTTCTTTATGATTAAGTCATATTGAGTTTTATATATTTTTCAGGTGTTTGGATAGGAATATATTGGCTCATAACTGTCTATTTCTTTATTTTTCTGTGTTACATGAGGGGGATAAAAACAACTGGAATGTATTTATAAAAAATCGTGTACTTATTCTTACTTATTTAAACTTCAGCCACCTTCACTGTACTCTCCATTTGATGCAATACATCTATTGAGATGTTTTTTCCACTGCTCCAAACAGTTTTTGAACTTGTTGATTTTGATACCTTTTAGTGCTTCTGCTGTCTTTTGTTTCACCTCTTCCACACTAGCAAAATGTTTCCTTTTGAGGGCCTTTTTCATTTGGGGAAAGAAACAAACAAAAAGGCTCTGGGGCAAGATTGGGTGAATAGGGAGGGTGGGGCACAGGGGTCCTGCTGTTTTTGGTCAAAAGCTGCTGAACACTCAGTGCGGTGTGGGCAGTTGTGCTCATAAATCACCCATCGTGAAATGGACAAAGGTGTTGAAAGAATCTTCAAAAAAATTTTCACTAAAGTTGAATGCAGCCTCTCACAGCAACCCCAGCTGGTACAGTGATACAGATGGGTTCCTAGAACACTCACCTAGTGGGGGAAGTTTATACTATAAGGGGCCTGACCTCCAGAAGATAATGACGGGTTTTTTTGGGGGGGTCCCTCCCTTGTATACCCTGGTAGATTTTCTCAGTTCTATCTTTCCAGGGAAATAGTCTTTCTTCAGAATAGCCTGTCAATTCTTTTTCTGATTTTTAAATTTAAGTTATAATTTTTTTTTTAAAGATTTTATTTATTTATTTTTAGAGATGGGGGGAAGGAGGGAGACAAAGAGGAAGAGCAACGTCTTATCACGTCGACTGCTTGCCTCCGGCACACCCCCAGCTGCGGACCTGGCCTGCAACCCAGCCCTGTGCCCTGACCAGGAATTGAACCAGCAACGTTTTGGTCCGAGCTACACCAACCAGGATTCTAATGGTTTTTAATGTCTATCTTTAATCTTTCATAACTTCTAATTCTTCCATGATGTTAGTTCCTCCTTTGGCTCTTTGAGAATTTTAGACATCCAATATTTATTTTAAAGTCTTTTCCAAATACCTCAATCATCTCCATATTGTCAGGAGTAAACAGTCCCATCTGTAGATTCTCTCCACTTCCTTTCTTGGCGCTGGCATCCCTGTACACTTTTCTTCATTTTTTTCCTCTCCCTTCTCTTCTGCTACTGAAACGATCAGGTTTTCTTTATTGCATCTTGTCTCGTGCTCCCTTGGGTTGAAAGTTTTATTTTACATTTTTATTTTTGAGATGGTCAGAGCTAAAATTTTAACATCCATGATTAATTTTAAAATGTCCAGTAGCGTCATCTCCACACACATGGCAGATCTGCATCACTTCAGAACTACCTAGGAACAGTTAAGCCTCTAGCCATGTTGGAAGCTTCGGTGGTAGCAAGCTTTCCCTCACCTCATAAACTGCTAGAAAACTGGGAAACATGTATGAAATAACTATTTTCAGAACAGTACTGTTCCTGGAGAGAAAGAAAAGAAACACATGAAACAAATGAGCATCCTGGTTTTCTTCCTGGAGACGTGTTCTGTCCTGAAGCACAGGAAGGGCACCCGAGCAGAGCAGGTGATTTTTGGGAGACAGAGATTAGAGCTTTGAAAGCCAATGCCGCTGGAATTTGATGGGCACACAGCAAGATGAAGCCACAGGTAGAAAGGACCGCAGATCTGCACAGCGTTCTCGTAAGCGCTTTCCTGGATGCTAAGCTGCACAGGTTGAATGAGACACCATAGAGACGGGCGCAGAGCAATTATTGCAGAGTTAGCGGCTGCGTAATCCCTAGAGCTCACACCGATCTGGGAGAATGTCAAGCTCCAACCGGCCAGGGTGGCTAGACCAGGTTGATGCCCAGTTCTTCAGTCTGTTTTTGTTTCATGAGTGATGACTTTTTATAAAGTAGCCTACCTCTGTGTGTTCAGATATTTCGCTAATAAAATGGCGACTGTCAGTGAAAGAGCCCACCTCAGATACACCCACTGCTCTGACTTCTGTTACCAACCATATGTGATGGGCCCAATTCACCTATTGTATTCCTTCCACCCAATTTAGCCATCTATTGGATATCTCTGCTGAGAAGCATCTCAAATGGATGAGACTTGTTAAATCATGGGAGGATGTATTAAATGAACTATAGCGCTGTAATATATGATTTACTAATTGCTTCACATATTTATATTTTCTCTCTCTAGCCACACTGAAAAATTTGGAGGTCAAACGTCTGGGTTATATCCTGGCTTTGCCACTGCCTGGGTCCCCTTGGGCAATGTTGGGTCTTCCTCCTTAGATATCGAGGATACATACTTGTCAAATTTCTTTGAGGACCAAGGTTTAAATGAGGTAGTGTGTGTTTGGTGCTTTGTGAGCTGTAAAAGAGTAGGAAAGTACCGTATTTTGCCTTGTATAATGCACAAAGTTTTGGCCCAAATTTTTAAGGGAAATCTAAAGATGCGCGTTACACATGGGTAGTACTAATTCTGTATCCACATAAATGTTTTAAGTTCTTTTTAAAATTTCTTGTACCTTGTATCTGGTCTTGTGTTTTGTAATTATTTGTTACATAAAATTTCTTGTACCATAATATGTTCAAAAAGAAATGCTAAAATTCCTTTAGAATACAAAAAACAAGTATCTTAACTATAAATAAGTAACTAATTGAATTATAAAATTAAAATGACAGATTTTTTTTTTTCCTGAAAGTTTGGGCCAAAAATGTGGGTGTGTATTATACATGGCAAATTATGGTATAAGGTATTATTATGTCTCTGCATTCCCAACAGCATCCCCCCACACCCCTCTGCATTCCCCGGCACCCATGACAGCACCAGGCACCGAATGGGCGCTCAGTAACTGGGTAGATTCGAGTGGATTGTTTAGATACTTCATGATGAGACTGGAGGAACACTAAGTCAAGAGGAAGAGGCCCTGGCATTCCTTTTTTCTTTTTTTGAAATTAATCTTGTACTTTTTCTGTTACCATTTAGTCCACTTTTAACCCCTGTCAGCAATCACCACACTGTTGTCTATGTCCATGAGTCCTTTCTCCTTTTTGTTCAATTCCTCCACCCCCTCGCATCCCCCACTAGCTGTCATCTGCTCTCCATCTATGGGTCTGTCCCCATTTTCCTTGTTAGTTCAGTTTATTCATTAGATTCCACATAAGAGTGAAATCATATGGTGTTTGTCTTTCTCTGACTGGCTTATTTCACTTAGCATAAGGTTTTCTGGGTCCATCCGTACTGTCACAAAGGGTAAAACTTTCTTCTTTTTTATGGCTGAGTGATGGTATTCCATTGTGTAAATGTAACACTGCTTTTTTATCTACTCATCTACTGATGGGCACTCAGGCTGCTTCCATATCTTGGCGATTATAAATAGTGCTTCAACGAACGAAGAGGTGCTATGTTCTTTCAAATTAGTGTTTTGGGTTCTCTTGGATATATTCCCAGAAGTGGGATCACTGGGTCAAAGGCAGATCCATTTTTAAGTTTTTGAGGTATCTCTGTATTGCTTTCCACAGTGGCTGCACCAGTCAGCATTCACACCAATAGTGCAAAAGGGTTTCCCTTTCTCCACATCCTTACCAGCACTTTTTTATTGGATACATCTCCCCAGGCAAGGGAAACAAAAGAAAAAAATAAACAAATGAGAGTACGTCAACCTAAAAAGTTTTCACACAGCAAAGGAAGTCATCTACAAAAACAAAAAAAGATAACCCACAGAATGGGAGAACATATTCGCTGATACATCTGATAAGGGGTTAATATCCAAAATTTATAAAGAATGTACAAAACTCAACACCTAAAAATAAAAGAACCCAATTAAAAAATGGGCAAAGGACCTGAATAGACACTTCTCCAAAGAGGACACAATAGTCATATGAAAAGATACTCAATGTCACTAATCATCAGGGAAAATGCAAATTAAAGCCACAATGAGAGATCACCTTACACCTGTCAGAATGTCCGTCATCAATAAATCAATGAGGCCCTGGCTTCAGTCTTGCCTGTACCAACTTTTTGTGTGAACTCAGGCAGCCTCCTCACCTCTCCGGACTTGTTTCTTTTAAACCCAGATAATATCTAAGAAACCTTTCTGTTTCCACATTAGGTTGCTCTGATAGTCCTGCTTTACAAGTCTCAAAATGAGACCCCCGTGGCTCTGCCAACCCCACACCCGGCCTTCACTGCCAGACCGGCATTCGGTTTTCCTCGTATGTCCTACTTTGTCCACCACCTCCAGTGAGGCTCTGGAGTGTGACAGCGGATCCTCCCACTAACTTTGGTAATACTAGTCCTGGCCTTTTCATCTCCTTTGCTCACAGTGGACAGCTGAAGACAGTTGGCTATTTTTTAAACTAATCAACAAGTTTCTTGACTTAGGTAGTTGCTTGTTTCTTTCTTCTGTCAACAGGGAGGGACTGGGACCAGTCTCCCCACTGTCCCACCCACCGGCATATGAGGTGCTACCCATTTGCATCTTTACACACTAACCCCTCGAGGCTCATATTTGGCTCTATCCAGGCTTGGCTGTGTCCACCCAGATGGCCAGTGACCAACTTTCTGTCTGACTTCTATTTGTACACAAGGTGGAAATGAGAGTCCCACAGGCAAAGCCTCTTTCACTTCTGGGGCCGTTTCCAAAAATAAAGTTACTGTAATACCCCAAAACACCAGACATAGGTCAGAGTCATCACAGTTGTTCAGTGGCCTTTCACCTCGTCGTGGCCGGCAGCCAGCCGACCGCATGGCCCCTGATGGCTGTGTGGTGAAATGTGGTCCCCAAGGTCCCCTCTCCGACATTTTTAGATTCATCATAAAATAAACCGTCCAGGATGCCACCTCACTCTGGCCCCTCCCAGGGCTTTCCGAGGGCACTGGTGACATGCAGGTGGCCCTTGAACTTTCCTCTCACAACGGCTGTTTGCCAGCAGCTCTGCTTTGGAACTTTTCCCATGAGCTTCAAAAGTATCCTTCTCGGCTCTGTTTTTAAACTCAAAAGCAGTAAAAATTTGCAAAACATTTTCTTCCACTTAAAGGCAAAAATAATTAATTTCATACATGTAATTTCCCCTCTGTCTCTATCATCTCTCTCGCTCCCCTTTCTTTCTGTTCTCTCTCACTCTCAGATGTTACCTGCACTCAGCGATCAGAAATTCTTTGAAGAAGGAATGGACACAGAATGACCGAAGTTGGAAGAAAAAAAGAAAGAGTGCCTCATTTAGATCTTGGCCCTAAGATGCCAGCCTCCCGAGAAGCCCAGGTTCTTGGCTGCTCAGTGTCTTATATTGACATTGACCCAAGTGTGTCTGCGCCCAAGCTCAGGGCCCCGCAATAATTTAAACCTGGCAGCAGCTTCAGCACTATTTTTCATGAGCAGAAACAGAATTCTCTTTGGGGATCTAGAGTAGGAATTTGAAACACACACAGTTCTGATGTCGATGGCAGGCTAGAGATGGTGTGGGGTGGAGGGGATGGGACTGACAGGTGTGCAGGGAGATGGAAATTAACTGGCTGCTCCTGAAACAGAGATGAATGTACCAGAATTAGCTAAAGGACTGACTGGGCCTGTGCGGCTGATAGGCCGCAGTTGTGGGAAGAGATGGTGAAGAATTCATCCCCATGGGGGTCCTCTCTGTACCAGAGTACACCCCGCTCAGTCATGGGGTGCTTTTGTGCATTGTTCTTCATATGTGAGAAAATTGTAACCAGAAGGGGAGCCCTTTTAGAGAAAAGGTTAATGCGTTCCTTTGTCTCCTAAGCCAGACAGAGAAAATGTGCTCAGACATTAGCATATGGCACTCTTAAGTCACTTCATGAAAAATGTTTCCGAGAGAAGTTAGAGTTTTCAGTAAAGCCTCGTTTTATCCTGAAACTCAGGGACTAAGGCCTGCACTAATGACTTAGTGGGTGCCTGTCCCTCCCCGGCCTGAACCGGACACATAGATTGTTTTGTTGTTGTTTGAACATATACCACCTTGCAAAGAAATCTTGAAAATATTTGGAAATTAAGTTATCAAAACTAACTCCAGATGAAGTAAAAAACCTACATAGACAGTAGCATTGCAGTTGATATAAGAAGCTGTCGACAAACTATACCACCCAAAAGAAAAATGGCCATAGGCCAAGAGGTTTTTCTAGTAAATTCTATCGCCTTCAGAAATAGAGATTTTTTTTTTACATACTGACTCAGCTGTTCCAAAGGATAAAAATAAAGTTCCTAATACTTTAAAACCAGAAAACCTTCATACTAAAATACAAAATAGGCCAAAAAAAAAAAAAGGCTATGGATCAATTTTAACTGTGAATATAAACTTACAGATACCAAATATCATATCAGATAATTAAATTTAGCCACATGTTAAAAGGACTATATACCCGTACCCAGTTGACTGTATTCCAGAAATGAAAAGATGTTTCCACATAAGAAATTAATTGATATATTTTGTTACTAGATTAAAAAAAAAAGCCACGTGATCATTTCTTGAGATGTTGAAAAGGCATTTGTCAAATATATATTTTTATAAAAATATCTTATTGAAAACTGAATGGATGCTTCCTCAGCATCACATAAAAATCTGAAAGCAATGGGGGGAATTATTTATATTTTACAATGAAAGCGAAAGTAATACTTTTTAAATGCATCCTCACCACTCATTTAATTACTAAGCCTTTTCAGTTACAGCTACATAGTGAATCATGTGCCTACCAATTTGTTGTATTATTATTGTCCCTTTCCTCTTTCATGAAAACTCTATTTGAATTAAAATTGATATTATTGCCTTAAATGTATAGATTAATTTGGGGAGAGAATGGAAATTTATAATATTATTTTCCTGTGAAAAAAGTTACTATGTTTTCCCATTTATTCAGGTATTTATCTCTTTTAAGAAGCTTTGTAATTGTCCCCATAAGTTTCTTAAACACGTCCTGTTAGATTTATTCTGGATAAGTGCTTTGTAATTTGGTTGCTACTTTAAATGGGATATTTTATGCCCTGTTACAGTTTTATTAGACATTGCTAATTTATAAGACTGCATTAGTGTGCTCCGGTTGCCATAACTCAATACCACGCACCGGTGGATTAAACAACAGAAGTTTACTTTCTCACAGTTCTGGAGCCTAGAGGTCTGAGTGAGATCGGGGTGTTGGTTTCTCCTGGGGCCTCTCTCCTTGGCTTGCAGATGTCTGTCTTCTCACTGCATCTTCACGCGGTCTTTGCTCTGTGTGTGCACATCCCTGGTGTCTCTTTGCGTGTGTCCTAATTTCCTCATCTTACTAAGACACCTGTCATATTGGAGTAGGGCCCATTTTAACAACCTCATTTTAACTTGATTACTTCTTTAAAGGCCCTGTCTTCAAATGCAGTCATGCTCTGGGTTACTGCAAGGTTAGGACTTCAATGTATGAAATTTTGGGGAGCACAGTTCAACTACAGCAGCTCTTTCTAGAACAGCGGAGAAGCTATACATCTAATGACTAGCATGCAAACATGGGATCAACCCATAAGAAGGACCATTATTTATTTCTGTATGTTAACCTCGCATTAAAATTAATAGTTTATATTTCTATTAGCATTTTAAACTGGACCATCACATTGTCTGAAAATAATATTTCTTCTCTTCCTTTCCTCTTATTATTACTTACATAAAATTTTTTTCTAGCCTTATTGCATTGGCTACAGTTTTCCAGGCAATAACGCTTACAGCCAGTGAATGTGATCACGCTGGTCTTTTTCTTTGACATTAATAAGGGCACCCCCAAAATAACATTAATTGTATTCATGGCAGTTTGGGATAGATACTATTTATCAAGTCAAGGCAGTTACCGTCTTTTTCTAGTGTAACTAGCTTGTGGAGCAGGCTGGGTTTAGCACTACATGGGCAGAAATAAATTTTACTTTTTTCTCCTCTCATCACTCTTGATTAATTTAGCTCTGTTGAATTGTTCTTTCCTACCTGGGATGAAATCATGGCCAGAATCCCTAGTTTTGCCAGTTGTCTCAGGTAATAAAACGTTCTCCAGCTACCTTAAGGTTATAAATAGTCAAGTCTACTTTAATATTAAAACTCCAGACTTTAATCCAACTTAAAGCTCACTGGCTCCACAGGCGGCCCATGTTGGGCTGCAAACACTAGTGAGAGACAGGGGCGTAACAGCTTCCTCATTATTTCCTTACCGCTCCTTTCCTCAGACTCACTAGCTGGTGTGGTGGTCTTTCCAGGATTGGCGTAGGGTGTGAGGAAGAAGAGGAAATATCTTCCTTGACTGTGTGAAGAAAACTAAATGCAAGAAACCCCGCCAACGATGCCACTTCAAAGAGCCACGAAACCACTCCAAGAAAGGAAAGTCAACTTTTCAAAATCTGCCATATCCAGAGATCGGCAGTGACAAATCACGGGACATGTTAGACTTTTCCAAGTGGCTCTCTCAAAGATCCTCTCATTTGGTTTGTGAGAGAGACGGGTGCCTTCTGCCTCCCCGCAAACAGGCACGTGAGATTGCACGGTACAACTCTGATGTTTTAGCCTTCTGGGTGAAATTTTAAAGTTCTTTCAGGTTGCTTTGAGATGGGTGTTGCTAATACTGACATCATAAGAATTTGGCTTTCCCCTTTCTAAGCCCTTCACGAGTGGTCCGTTGAGCAACTTGTTTTAGAATGTGAAGTTACTTAAAGCTTTGTTCTAAGCCAATGATTTTCAATCTTTTTCATTTCATGGGACACATAAACTAATTACTAAAATTCTATGGAATACCAGAAAATATGTTTTTTGCTGGTCTAACAAAAATAGGTATAATTTTCATTGATTCAAAAAAATAATAATAATAACAACCTACCCATTTTGCTCCAAAGTGACTTTTTAAAAACTCAGGTGCCTGTGCTTCTATATAAGGGTTTCTGGTACCAAGAATTAACCAGTCAGACACAACCTTATTATGCGATGTACCCAATAAGATGCAACTCTATTATATGACCAATATATTTATGGTTTAAGACAGGGCATTTACGCCAGACATCTATTGTTATCTTGGCTATTGTCATTTTTTTAATCTGACAATATAAGGGAAAGAGGTCAGTGCCCTTGACTAAACACTCAGGTATTGCATTTTTCCTGTCTAATGTGAATAAATATTAAACTTTATCAAATGATTTATCTGTATTTATGGAGATGATCATGTAATTTTTTTACTTTAATCCCTTAGTGGGGTCATTTACATTGGTAGATTTTCTAAAGCTGTACTGTCCATGTGTTCCTAGGAAAAACTCTATTTTTTCATGATTCATGTTTTTTGCTCGTTGCTAATACTCAACTCAGGACCGTTACATTCATATTCATAAGTTAGATCCATCTATAATTTCATTTTCATGTACTGTTGTCAGGTTTTTGTGTCATGCTTCAGCTAGCCTCACTCAATATAGACCTTAAGAAGATAGCCTCCTTTTTCTATATTCTGAAATAATTTGTATGATATCATAATTATGTTTTTAAATATTTGATGATTTCACTTATAAAATAACCTCAACCTGATGGTTTTATGGAAGACATTTCTACTACTGATTCAATTTATTTAGTAGTTATTGGTCTATTGAAATGTTTATTATGCTTTTAGTAAATTATTTTTACTTTTTTTTTTAGCAAGTTGTCCACTTCATCTAAATTTTCAAATGAGTGATATAGATTTATTCCTAGAAATTTTCTGAGATTACTTGTATCTCCCCTGAATCTATAGAAATGTTCTATTTTTTCCTAATTTTATTAATCTCTTCCCTCTTTTGTTAGAAACATGCCATCTTTATGACTTTAAATATGAAAGCATTTTCTCTTGTTGATCCTTTCTGTAATACCAAATTTGCTTTCTATTTGTTAAATTCTCTCTAAATGTAATATCTCTTTATTTCTAGTTTAAATTCACTATTCTTTTTATAGCTTCTATTTTTTGAGTACCTATAATTTTTGTTTTCTTGCGTATTAATAAAGCATTTGAACTTATAAATTTCCCTCTAAGTACAGCTATATTTCAACCACAAGTTTCAATGTCATTTAATTATTTAGTTCTAAATATTTCATTATTTACACCATTATTTTCCCTTTAAACCCATGAATTATTTAACAGTGTGTTTTTCATTTTAATTATATAAATTTTAAAATTATCTTTTCGATATCAGTTTCAAATTCAACAGAACTGTTAAATAAGAGAATGTGATCATTTATACCCTCAAAATTTTATAGTATTTTGAGTCTCTTTGGCTCAGTATATGGTCAGCCTTTAGAAATGTTTTGACCATGCCTAAACAGAATGTCTATTCTCTGTTTGTTGGTGTTCAGGGTTCTATATATACCTATCAGATCAACTTTTTAGCTTTATTGTTCACATTTTTTGTTCTCACTAATTTTGTATTCGATCAATTTGTATGGGTCTGAGAAAGGTATATAAAAATCAACCATGTTGAGTAGTTTGGACAGCCCCCTTTCCTTCCAGAAATAATCAAGTCACCAAATGCTGTTTGTACGCTCCCATTATCCTTCACATGTATCCATCTGTCTCCCTCCTGACTGCAAGACCTTTAGTCCGGGCTTCCCGCGTTCTTTGTCCATGTTTATGCTCTCACCTACCATTTCATGTCTCTGTTTTTAACTCTTGCCGCCCAAGCATAACCCATTGTTTATGCAGAACCTAGGTTGTTTTCTTTAACCTCTTATTACAAAAAAATTAAACGAGCAGAAAATCAGACAGAAACAAATAAAATAAAACCATATATTCAATATTTAGATGTATATATATATATGTTACTTTGAAATGGTTCAGAAAAAAATTATAGGCATCATACCATTTTGTCTCTAAATACATCAGTGCACATCTTAAAAAAAAAAAAGGTGTGCTCCTATATATAGCCACACTATTTCCATACTTAAGAAAATTATATATAATGCCCATACGTAATTTAGTAACTAGCCTATAGTAAAATTTCCCATAAGGTTTCTAAAATTTCTTTTATAGCTGTCCCTTATGAAGCCAGGAACAAACCAAGACTCATACTTTGCATTTCATTGTTATATCTTTTAACATTTTTCTAATCTCGCATGCTCCCCCACCCCTCCACCATCACCCCCCAACTTATACCTTTTTTGTGACATCGAATGTCTAGAGAAAATAGGCCAGTTTGTGTAGTGTAATGTTCCATGTTCTAGATCTGCATGTTTCCTCATGGTGATTAGAGGATAATTTTTAATGCAAATTTCATCTGCAACACTCCTGCTTCAGTGGTTCCCAGTTCTCTTATCATAAAGTCCACAAAACTTGATAAAGTCTGCAGAACCCACAGTGACCTGGTTCCTGCCATCTCCCTACTCCCCCAGCTTCCCCATTCCTCCTCTCTCTCCTTCTCCCTCCCTCTCTCTCTCTCTCTCTCTCTCTCTCTGGCAAATGCCCAGCTCCTTTTATTCTCAAGGCACCAAACGTCATTTCTCTGTCTAGGAAATGCTTACCACCATTCTACCTGCTTGAACTCTATTAATACTCAGTTGCCCCAAAATATCACCTCTTCAGACAAATCCTAATCTAAACTAGGATACACCTCCCTTTTTACCCATATGTGTTCTCATGGCACTTAGTACAGTTTCATTTAATTATTTGTTACTAATGATTTCATGTCTACCTCCTTCACCAGACGGTACTTCTTATGTACTTCCTATGAGAACTAGAGCTATTCCTATCTTATTACCTTTGTATCCCCACACTAATCACTGAGCCTAGCTCATAATAGCTGATCAAAAGTTTGAGCAAGTCTCTTTCTCTCTCTATTGTTTGTAAATATGAATAATAAACATAACACTCACAGGGTTTTAAGTGAACAAGATAAATCCTGTGAAGTCTTTCACATAGTACTTGGCAAATAGAAAGAGGCCAGGAATAGAAATTCATGGTAATGAATTTAGTAATTCTGGAAAAAAAGGCCATTTTTCAGAATTACTAGAGGTTGGTTATGTAGATCTTTGCCATTTGTAACATTAAAAAATTTTAGTTTAATAGAATGTTTACAATCTCTTACTCAAAGTTGCTGTTCAACTAAAATGTGTGTTTCAATATCTCCTGGCTGTCACATGATCTCTGGTTAGCCAGTGTTTCAGAAGAAACACCTGTAATTTGTGTTGAGAATAAGACAGAGACGAGGGAATAGGAAAGGTTTCTCTATTTCATAATTTAATTAATTCATGTGTTTGTTTGATTGCCAGGAGTATTGCATTCATGGCAATTCATCACTGATTGTATTTATTGATTATTTTGACATGTAGTTGACTTATCTCTTGAAGAAAAATAATACATTTCAAACTTAATTTCCCACTATGTCAAAATCTCTTAAACCTGGGTGCATGGGGACAAATTATCGACTTTGGAAGAAGACATGCTCTGTTGTACATGACGGTATCCCTTGATGGCTGCCCTCTCCTCAGATTGGAGAGTTTTGTAGGTAGCCTGATGCCGTTGCTTAGCACTGGGCTGCAGAATCCTAAACACATGGAACAGTTAAAAACCAACTCCCATGAATGATTTCATTGCCTCAACTCCATTCGTAATGTAAATCCTTCAGAGGTGCTTTCTAGTCTTAGAAGAAAAGTCACAAGCTGGAGGGTGCGTCACCTTCGCAATCAGCACCCCTTTTAGTTCCTAATGTGGAACATATGGTGGTTGAAGAGGTTACAGTGTTACAGAAATGTCATTACTGAATTTCTCTATGTTCGCATGTATCATCTGTCACGTAATTGTTTGTTTTACAGCCCATACCTATAATGGGCTAAGTGGGGACTATTTATATCAGTTAACAATGAGTGCCTTTAATTAGTATTTCATGCAACTGGAACATGTTAAGAAAGCTGACACAAAGCTGGCTGCGTTGGGAGATTCCATGTGAATTTCATTATGAAATTGCTAGGATATTACAGTTGTACAGGTACCAAGGTTCCTTCAGCTGCCACAAATGCTGTGAGTTCAACACATGTGAAAGTGACAAATCATCACTTTGGGTCTCACTCAGCTGATGGACATGTGCGACTTGCCCACTTTGTACCCAAACCCCAAGTTCCTCACGTTAGCTCTTCCGGGACCCTGCAGAGGCATGCAGAAACACATCACAGGGCCCGCGCAAACCTCAGAGAAGAATGCCGGAAAAAAAGAAACAATAGAGAGAGTCTTTGTGGTCCAAGTGCTTAATGCTAAGTGAGAGCTTGGCAGTTGGATAAAGTATTTTTGTTAACTGGCGCAAATGGTTTCATTTTCCCCATTCTCGTTGTAAGACACTTTTATTGATTCAAAGACTCCTCCTCAGCATCCTAGATGCACTAAAGCAAGGCTGGGTTTAGCAGACAATAAAGACAATAGCTACATGTCTAGACCTGTAAGAAAGCGTCTCCAGTTCAGTACATTGAAGGAGATAACCATGTCAGCAAAGCACCCTTTAATTCCTTTGAAAAGGAATCCCCGCCTTCGACGACAATAGGGGCTGGCAGGCCACTCTAAACAGACTCTGAGAGACTCCACGGCATGTGCCCTCTCCCCCGTTTAGGGTTTTGTGAGGCAGGCACAGTATATTCAATCTGTCATCTTGGTTTACAGAATCAGACAACATTTTCACATGTTGATCTCAACTTCTGAAAGAAGGCTAATTGTTTTGTCAAACTAAAATGAACAGTGAAGTTTCATACATTTTTTTGGTGATTTATTACTTGGTGGAAAAACAACTCTGTTATTTGACAGTGTGGCCAGTGTTGCTCACAGAAGTCAGGGATGGGCTCTATGAAGTTTTCTGTGAGCTCTTTACAGTGCCATTCGGTGATAATTTTTGGAAGCTCTGGTGGGCATATCTTTCCATCAGAGGCTGCTCATGTAGGGCCATGTGAGCCTGTTGGTAAATACGTTCAGGCCACCAAATACCCCTGTCCATCACAGAAATCCTGGAATCTGAACCACTGCAAAATGACTGGCAGGTCTCTGCTCCTTAGTGCCTGTGTTAAACCCTCAAGCACAGAGATGAGGGTGGCGGGTGCTATTAAGCACGCGTTACCCCTGCCTGACAGCAAACGTCAGGAGGCTTTATTCGTGAGTGTCCTCCTCAGCTTCATTTCCCGGGGCCATAAGGGGCAAGCATCCAATGCAAGTGTTCTTACCATTTCTTTCGCCATGATGGTCTCTCTGAAAGTATTTTGCTGTTGGTTTTATTTGTTCCCAGAGGAAACCATCAACCCCCGGCTCTGTATCAGTAGCTGGATCTTCACATGTAACCATGTATCTGCTTCCACATGGGCTAGCTGGACCTCATCTGCATTCGCAGAGACCCAGCTGAGCCCTGACTTTAGGCCACGTGTTCACTTAGAGTCTTTTTAGGTCTCAGGGTTTTAAGTGTGTTTGATAGAAGCAACAGAGAGTTGACTGTGAGTTTCTAGTACAATCAGCAACTTTGTTTTTCTTTTAGAAGTCGTGTCCTAATCGTATTTGCTGTTACTTTTGAATGATGGTTATTATCTTTGAATATTCTGCATTTGTATGATTCTTATACCTCTTTTTACGTAAATGGTATCCATAGTAACATTTATACTTTTCATTTCAATCAAAGTCATATATGAATATAGTCTTTATTTTGGTATTTTTCTAGTGTCGTTAGCATGGATTCTTTAATACAAATGCCTTAATTATTTCCTCTGTTGAGTTAAAGGTTACATTAAAAGGTTAATTGATTATGAAGTCCTACTAAGGGGATATATGGCATCTTGTTGCCTCCAAGTCAAAATACAGAATAGAACAAAGCAAGATAAAAATAAAACATTTCACATAAAGAGTTTATCCGAAGCCTGTGTTGAGCTCTGGGGCACTGTGCTGAGGTCACTCGGAGTCTCCTATGGCCCATCAGAGCCTCTCCAGCGTTCATGTATCCTCGGTGAAAGCAAGGCCTGGGGTTGCAGCCTGCACAGGATATCTGAGTTTTATTGGGTTTCTGGTGACATCAAACTAAATGCCACTGCCAAACTTGCCGATCGGGTGCATGCAGAACAACCCAGTGAGGAAAAAGGGACAGAGAGCACCGCCTCTGAACTGGCAGCTCTTGTTCCAGGGGAGGAACGTTTTTACTGGACAAGTGAACATCAGATTAGAATAGGAGACGGCTGCAGAAATGAGGGTACATCCAGGAAACAGGCTCAAAGCAGTAAGTTGGATGGTGTATGGGAAATGAAAAGGGAGAGGAAATAAACAGTGAGGGCGGTGGCCCAGGACGGTGAGTGAGGCACGCTAGGAATTAGCTCTGCTGCTACAGAGATAGGGTCTACCGACTTACTGAGTCCATGTACCAAGCTAGCATCTGTTCTCTGTGCTGACCCAGATCAAGGAGAAAAATTGTCAGGGTGTTTTGTTGTGAAACGTTAGGCAAACTAAAGAATCATGGCACCATGAAAAGACCCTCATAACTATTTGCTTAATTGACTTTTACTCCATTACAAAGTTCTAACCAAATAAAATGTCCTAGGCAAATGCTGATCTAGACAGAACTTTATGTCTAAAAAGAATTTAAAACAACTGTGATGGCACATAGAATAGCAGAGCATCTTCTACCTAATGTTTCCTCCGTATTAGTAAAGTTTGAAGGTCTTTAATTCTGAAGTCACTAAGAGTTGGATAATGAATAAGTTTGTCTTATATGTAAGTCAAAAAAGGATTAGGTGACATGTAAGCCCTTCAAAGTCTCTTATTGAATAGAAAAATTGAACCGGGAGGAGTTTAAGTGCTATGAAGATAAAAACATTCTAACTTGTTTCTTTTGCTTGTTTATAAATGTGCACACCCATCAACTAGATCGAATTGGAAGGAAGACAGTGTTGTAGATACCAATAAAGTTCTTTGCCAAAAATAGCCACTAGAAATACAGTAGCTTGTGAAGTAAATACACTTAAAGTAGCAGGAAACTGTGATAACTAATGTATTATATGAGAATGAATGATTAAATCTAATTGTGTGGATTCAATTATAATTGCAGATGTAGGAGCGGGTACATTGGCTGACAGAATTGCCAAACTCAGCTTGCAAAATAAAGTAACAGAATCTGGGGCCAGACCATGAAAAGAATCCCTCTTTGGTAGCATGCTACCCCAGGAAGCTATTGGGAGGTGGACGGGGGCTAGGACAGACTAGAATATGACTGGACATGATGATTCTTACATCATTCAAAGAGTGCATAACTAATACGTGAAATACCAGGCCCAGCAATGTCAGTAAGGCAGCACCCTGCGGCTTCGTTATTGCTGTGCTGATTTAAGACAGCAGAGCCCACCACTGTGCCTGCCACCCCGCTGGAGTAGTTCATGGCCCTCCTGGGGGCAGGACACAGAGGCGGGGAATGCTTGTGTGCCTGTGGTGATAAATGACTTCCTGGATGGGGTTCCCTTGTTTGGCTAATAAAACCAGGGACAGTTTGGGTTACCTAAGTGTTTGTTTGATATCCAAGAATGCCTAAATAAGTTAAATAGGATATTCATGCAGCATCATTAAAAAGTATCTTGGTTTTTTTTCATCGAAGGGCAAGTAGACCACGGCCAACAGATATTGAGTGCTTCCTATGTGCCAGGCACTGACTTAAATATGCTATATTTTCAGCTCACTTATTTCTTTCACCAGCGTTAAGAAGGAGACACTATTATTATCTAAAAATTTTATTGATAAAGAAAATGATGACTTAAAAATTTGCCTCCAGAAGGCCACCCAGCTAGCCAGGCAGAGTCTATGATGTGTTTTTTTTTTTTATCCATTTACTCTTGATATCTCTGCTATATGTTTTTGGTGATTCTCTTGCATATAATATATATTTTTATTTAATTTCTGTGACCCAATCAGTAAAGTTTTTGATAAGTTCGTTCTGTTTACATGTATTCACAGCATTACTGGAACATCCATATGTACATATTTTGCCTTAATTTTTTCACTGTATGCTTCCAGTGTTCAATGTTTCCTTGAAACCCGTTACCTAAGCTGCCTGTGGCATAGATTCCGTTATTCTGTAGTCCCTGTTGTCCTTTGAAAATAGTATGACTTTCAGTCAGCAGACTCATTATTTTCTTAATCCCTTGAATTTTTTCTTTATTAGGATTTCAGTATTCATTCTGTTTCATTCACTGAACTCTTCACTTCAGAGGTTCCAGTCATCTGCAGGTTATATTGTATCACCTATTGTCTTGTTGCTTTAATTACCTTATCTTTTCCCCCCTTCATATTCAGTAAGATTATTTTAAACATTTCTTAGGTGCCAGTAATTCAGTTCAATCTGTCACTATCTGTTTCTGTATCATAGAAAATACAATTAATTAATGTTCAGTGGTGCTTTGTTTCTTGGTTTGTTTTCCTAACCCCGCCAACTTCATCTTAATCTGGTGCTTGAACATCTCACCTCTGAGATAATCTTGACTGGATCGCTTGTCTTCGTTTTGCGTGTGGTGTCTCCTTGGTCCCCCATCTGTTATCATCAACTTTATCATCTCTTTCTATAATGTGTCTGCCTTCTCCAACTTTTATCATGCTGAGGTGAGCAGCTCCATCTAACCCTTCTCTTTGTGTTGATTCAATGTCAGAAACACACTCCCCAAGTCCGTTCCTATGATTGGCTGAAAAATATCTTCTCCCTGGAAGCAATAGTTCAGATGTGCTTTTCTGTGCCCTGAAGACCCGAGGAAGGAGAAAGGGGGGCAGGGGTTGGAGGAAAAACCTCCACCAGGACTATGGGCAGCCTCAGTTTGCAGCTGGAGTTTATCTTCTTGTCTGGGAACTCGTTAAATTGTATTTTCCAGCCAAGCCCACAGATAACATTGTGTAGAGATAGCCTCATGGTGTTGTTTTATCCACGAAGCTTTTCAAAGCTCCTGTAAAAGGGTTGAAGTAGGAGGTTATTGTTTGTATCCGAAGGAGAAAGAGAAAACTAGAAGCTCACGAGTAATGACTTGTCAATGGATGTCTATAAAATGCCGCATTATGCCAAATGTTTTCATTGTTGGCTTTGATATTAGTTTTCAAAAAATCCATTACACTTGAAAGGATCGTACATTCAATTTTCTTGTTTTATAAAAATTCCTGAGCTGACGTGATGACTGTGAATGAACCATTATGATTTTTACATTTAATAAACCACTGGAAACCAAAGCAGTTTGAAAAGCAAGATTATAAAGGAATTTCCAAAAAACTACAGGCAAATTTTTTATTTAACGGGGGATGTGGGTGAATTTTAATACATCTGTTGCACTGGAGTGGAGATTCCAAAGATCAGAGTTTCTGGAAAGACAAGCATCGTAAAGGTCCCTGCGTTCTGGGCTGCAAATGTGTTCTCAGTTCAGCCAGAGCACCCAGGGCCCTCTACCACAGTCAGGAGTTCCTGGTACCTGGCATCATCCTCTTACCCAGCTACACCTGTCTGATGCTGGCAGCCATTTCTGCTCCCTCCCAAGCAAAACAGGGGAAGAGATGGGACAAATGGCTGTGGGGGATCCGTTTTATATTTATGGTGGCTCCGAATCTTTTGAAGGTCTCTTCTATAGTTTGGTATTTTCCTACTTCATGGGTCCTGCCTCCCCAAGGTGGGAACCAGAAGCTAGTTTTTCTAGTCTTCCTGCAGGCAGGGCCCAGCAAGGTGACCACAGTGGCCCGTGAGTGTCCTCACCACCCCAGCTGCTGGAACTGAAGGTGGTCCTCCCTAGTGAACTCGGGGCTCTCCCACCGTCTCTGGCAGGCTGGTGTGGAATCGCTTCTGCTGGTCTGGGAGCACAGTGGCGCCCGACGACAGAGACACCGGGCTGGCAGGTGCAGTGATGTCAGAGGCCCTGGAGGCAGCTGCCCTGGGCCGGTGCCCGCGCAGAGATATGGAATCGCTGCCCGCAGGCAAGTTTTGTGATGTGCTCGGTGATGTTCCAGATGGCATCGCGGTCAGTCTCGGTTCCTGGCTCTCCTGGCATTGCTGTGGGTTTCCTTTAGGAGAAAAATTTTCCCATTAAACTAGTCGGAGCGACTGGCGGCCCTCCGGTTTTGGTGCCTGTGACGAGTCCACACTGCAGTGAGGGGAAGCTCCCCCGCGGTCCCGTGTGCTGCTCTGCCCACCTGCTGCTCATTGATTTCCCCTTCCCTTTCTCTTCAGTTAAAAATAATACTCATTGTTCTAGACGATAGACTCTGGGCTAAGGAGGTCAGATTTGGGAAATAAACATGCAGGATGCACCATGGACTGTATGATTCCGGTCTATAAAACGTACAGATAAGGGAGTGGGTAGGGACGAAACATAGATTAAAGGCACAAAATGAACAGCATGGGTTGCCCAGGCCTGTGGGGGCGGGGGGACAGCTGATGCGAAGTAACAACTGCTAATAGATGTGGGTCCTTTGGGACTGAAGAAAATTGTGGTGACGGTTGTCTAACTCTGTGAATATACTAAAAACCATTCAATTGTATACTTTAATTGGGTGAATTTTATCATATATGAATTATTACTCGATGAAGGTTTCCAAAAATATAAAACAGCTAATTAAATTTGAACTTCAGATAAATAATAAAAATTAGTATGTCCTATATAATATTTGGAATAGACTAAAAATTATTCTTTTAATCTGAAATTCAGATTTAACTGATGTCCTGTATTTTTTCTGGCAAACCTACTCTAGATATTTATGATGGCTTCACTTTTCTACCCCATTTCAAGTAAGGATCAGCAGAATAGCAAACCCCAGAAAATGTTTAACTTAGTTTTGATTTTTATTTTTGAAATGTCAGGCTCTTAGCTGTACCGAACAAAACCATGTGGGCTCTTGGAAACGCATGTCTTATGTTCTCTGTGGCCATCAGTCTTTCCTTTCTACGATTGTTGCTTTAATTCCCTGGAGATGTCTGGTTTACCATGCTCATCTTTTTTTGGCACTGACTCTCCATATCCCTCAGTGCTAGTGTATGTAGGGCTTAAAAAAATTATTAGAGACAATGTGCAGTTAACTTATAAAAAGTGACTAATGATTCTCGATCAGAATATTTTCTCAAGAAGAGGGATTAAGAAGTACAAATTGGCAGTTACAAAATAGTCAGGGGGATGTAAAGTACAGCGTAAGGAATACAGTCAATAATATTGCAATAATATGTGTGGTGTCAGATGGGGACTAGATTTCCTGGGGTGATCACTTAGTAAGTTATGTAATGTTCAACCCCTGGATGGTACACCTGAAACTAATATAATATTGTATGTCAACTGTAACTGAAAAATTAAAAAATTAAAAAAAATTAGTGATCTTTACGTACAAAGTAGAGAACAATTGCATTAATACTACAATTACAGAATGGAAATCCGGGGGGGGGGGGGTACATGAGGTAGCTGCGATATCCACCCAACTTCAAGGGGAGGGGACGCAGGCTCCACTTCTTCAGGGAGAAGTGACAAAGTCCTATTGTACTAAAGAGCATGGCATATAGTTATGGCCATCTTTGGAAAATACAAGCTGACACAGTATATTTAGTCATCAATCTTTTAATATAAGGCCAAGTCTTTTTAATCAACTATGGGTTCACTAATTGGAATTCCTTATTGTTTCAATGTATACAGGTGTAAACCATGCCAGCACTTGTCCTAAGACTCCAGTGTGTTAGGGGATAGATGTGTTGATTAACTTGATCTTGGTAACCATTTTGCAATGTGTATGTAGATCAAATCATCCTGCCTGTACACTTTATTTTTTCCTTTAAAAATTTATATATATATATTTAAATTATATTTTATTGATTATGCTATTACAGTTGTCCCAATTTTCCCCCTTTACCTCCTTCCACCCAACACCCCCACTCCCTCAGGCAATCCCCACACCATTGTTCATGTCCATAAGTCATGCATGTAAGTTCTTTGGCTACCCCTTTTCCTATACTGTACTATACATCCCAATGACTGTTTTGTGACTACCTATCTGTACTTCTTAATCCTCTTACCTCTTCACCCATTCTCTCACAGCCCCCTCCTACTTGGCATCCATCAAAATGCTCTCTGTATCCATGATTTTGTCTCTGTTCTTCTTGTTTGCTTAGTTTGTTTTTTAGCTTTAATTGTTGATAGATTATTTATTATCATTTTATTGTTCATAGCTTTGATCTTCTTTTTCCTAAATAATTCCCTTGAACACTCCATATAATAATGGTTTGGTGATGATGAACTCCTTTAGTTTTTTCTTGTCTGGGAAGCTCTTTTACCACCCTTTGGTTCTAAATGATAGCTTTGCTGGGTAGAGAAATCTTGGCTGTAGGTCCCTGCTTTTCATGACCTTGAATATTTCTTGCCAATCCCTTCTAGCTTCCAAAGTTTCTTTAGAGAAATCAGCTAACAGTCTTATGGGAACTCCCCTGTAGGTAAATGATTTTCTCTTGCTGCATTTAAGATTCTCTCTTTATCTCTAACCTTTAGCACTTTAATTATGATGTGTCTTGGCATGGGCCTCTTTGCATCCATCTTGTTTGGGACTCTCTGTGCTCCTGGACTTGCATGTCTATTTCCTTCACAAAATTAGGGAAGTTTTCTTTCATTATTTTTTCAAATAGATTTCCAATTTCTTGCTCTTTCTGTCCTTCTGGTGCCCCTGTGACATGAAATTGGACATCTTGAAGTTGTCCCAGAGGCTGCTTACACTGCCCTCATTTCGTCCTGTTCTGATTGGTTGCTTTTTGCTTCCTTATGTTCCAAATCATTGATTTTATTCTTGGCTCAATCCCCTTCACTGTTGTTTCCCTGTAAATTGTTCTTTATTTCAATTCATGTATCCTTCATTTCTGACTGGATCTTTTTTATTCTGTTGAGGTCCTCACTAAATTCCTTGAGCATCCTTATAACCAGTGTTTTGAACTCTGCATCTGATAGATTATCTCCGTTTTATTCAGTTCTTTTCCTGGAGTTTTGATCTGTTCTTTCATTTGGGTCATGTTTCTTTGTATCCTCATTTTAGCAGCCTCTCTGTGTTTGTTTCTATGTGTAAGGTAGAGCTGCTATGATTCACTGTCTTGGTAGCATGGCCTAATGTAGTAGGTGTCCTATAGAGTCCAGTGTCACAGTCTCCCCAATCACCCAAGCTGGGTACTCGAGGTGCACCCCCCATGTGGGCTGACTATACCCTCCTCTTATAGTTGAGCCTTGATTGCTGTTGGCAGGTCAATGGGAAGAATTTACCCAGGCTAGTCAGCTCCAAGTACTGGCTATGACCACTGATCACCAACCTCCACTGTCCAAGGAGGATCAGCTGTGCAGAGGCATGGTGGTGGTGCTCCAACATGGTTTGTAGCTGTCCACAGGGTGTTCAGGCTCTGAGGTTTCCTGGTTGTTGCAAGACAAGGTCAGCCGCCACCTGCGTTCAGCCCAGGACCACCCTACCTGAACTATAGAGTGATCTGAGATGATTGCTACTTGTGCTGGGCTTGGAGATTCCCAGGAGAAGCCAAACTCTGAATCTGTTGCTAGATCCAGGTCTGGGGCCACTTAGCAAGAGGTACTGGAGCTGGGGGCTCACTGAGGCCAGCTGCTGCTAGTTTGATAGGATTTAGGAATTTGTGAAGCATGAGCCAAGACCAGCTATTCATATGGAAAAGTCACTGTTAACAGTTTATGTGGGCCCATAAGTTGAGAGGGACAGAGTCTCAGGGGATCTCCATGGCAGGGCAAAAAGTGTTAGCCAGGTTGATGGAGTCTCAGATATGGCACCTACCTACTGGCTCTGTGGTTCTGTGGTAGGAGGGCTCAGAAAATTGACAATGGCCTCTGCTCGCCTCTCTATCTGAGAGGAAACTATGTCCCAGCTCTCGCCTTGATGCCAGGCACCTTAGTTCCTCCCTGTATGCCACTGGTGCCTTTCAAGCAGCTACTCCAGTGCTGGAGCTCAGGGGGAGTGAATCCGAGCAAGTCTGTGTGGGGGTTCTTTAAGCAGAACTGTTTTGGACTCCCGAAGTTCCTTCCACCCATTCAATCCCTCCTAGTTTTTGCAACCAGTAATTATGGGGACTTATCTTCCTGGCACTGAAACCCTGGGCTGGGGCACCAGCTGTGGGGCTGGGACTCCTCACTCCTGAGATATCCCTCCCAAATTTTTATCCACCAGACATGGATATGGGACCAGCCCATTCTGCATCTCCACCCCTCCTACCAGTCTGGATGGATGTGGTTTCTTTAATTCTGTAGTTCTCATATTTCCATTCAATTCAATTTCTGATGGTTCCAAATGATGATTGTTTTATATTTTAGTTGTAATTTAGTTGTGGTTGTGTGAGGAGGCAAGCCGTGTATACCTAGGTTGCTATCTTGACAAGAAGTCCTAAATAGATACACTTTTATGTATCAATTATTCAATTATTCTTCAATAAACCTGGAAGGAAAAGAATCATTAAGTATTTTTGTGGAGCTAGACAAATTGATTATAAAATTCATTTGGGGGAATAAATAAGCAAGAATACTGAGGAAACCACTGGGGTGGGGGGAAAGAAGTAATGCAGGAGGCCAGCCTGCTAAGTAGGTAAAACGTGCTACGTGGTTCAACACTGGTACATATATAGACAGAGAAGTAGAAAAGCATAAAAACTCCAGAAATATTTTTTAATTAGTAAACAATAAATGTGACATCTCACAATGGGGAGGGAGTGGTGGACACTACAGTGAATGGAGGTGAGAGAACCAGGTGAGCTATATGGAGAGGCAGAATTGGATGAAACTCTTACTCTGTGTAGTGGGAGAGATTACCAGGGTGATGTCTAAAATAAACAAACATTTAAGATGAAAAAAACTTTTAATGGAACCACAACAGATACTAAAAGGAGAGATGGGTAAACTTTCATACCATGTCCATAGGGAAAATTTTGCTAGCTAGGACCCAAAATTCAACAGCAATAAGCAATAAAGAAAAATTAATTTAATTACTTAAATTTTTCTAAAAATTGCATGATAAAAATAATTAAAAACCAATTAACAAATATTGGCAACTTATATTACATAAAGATACTATACTCTAATGTTGGGTTCAACCATGCAAAACTCTTCATTTGTTGATGTTCGAAATGGCAGTTTTATATTGCTTAATGTAATACAAAAAGAACATCTAAAAAGCTAATGATAATGTTAACAACCCTATAGAAAAAATGGCCTATAAATATGAACACACAGTTCACAGAAAAAATGCAAATGGCTTGTAATGAAAACTGTTCAACCTCACTCATAATCAGAATAATACATTTTCAAATTACAGGGAGATACTATTTCTCACCTATTTTATATTGGCAAAAATCCTGTGTTGACAACGTATGCTGTTGTTCAGGCTGTGGGGTCTAGGCACTCTCATTTGTTGGTGGCGGGGATGCAGATTACACGCCCAAGTGGAGAGGAGGAATTGGTAACACCTAGCAGAATTGTATACACACTAATCCTTTGACTTAGCAATCCTACTTCTTGGATCGTTGGGGGTTCATTATATTTTTCTTTTGTCTTATGAATACGTTTCAAACCTTCTCTAATAAAAGGTTGGTGAAAAAACCAGTAAAAAGGGAAAATGATGGGTGTTAATTAAACTGGCCAATTGGTGTAAAGGAAGTTGGTTAAGAATGCTTCCACTCCATTTTCTTGCAGTGCCATCTGGGTTTGCAGCTTCACAACAGATACACCTTGTCGGGGCTCTTCACAAGCTAAGAGTAAAGAGGGAGGCAAGATGTCACTGATTACTCTTTTAGAAACTAGGGTGATGAGCAGCTGATGAAGGGGAAGGTCAGATTGGCGGGTAGAGAGGCCCTACTGACTGTCTCTCCAAAACCATCCTTTCTTCTCCAGGAAATGGTTCATCTTTTAGCGATTCAGGGACTGAGAGTAGTTTTCAACAAGGCTTTGCTCTGTCTCTCCTCTGCAGTTAACAATATTGGATCAACCCAGGAAAATTTGTAGACGCTTTCAGAATTGTTCTCCTCGATGGTCCCTGCTCTCTCTGAAGCTGGTCAAGGCTTCTGAGAGTCTGACTTCTCTTGATCCGTCTGCACTGATGGACTGAAAGAAGCATGGCTGCCATTCTAGATGACTTGGTTCTTCTGATTCTAGATAAGGGTTAGGATCAGTCTGTTGTAGAGATATGTACTGCTTTAGGATTTTTTGAAATCCCAGATGAGCTTACATAAATGGCAAAATGAGTTTGCAAAATCAGGCGTGCCAAAAACATGACCAGCTTGAATTTTTCCAATAACTAAATAATTTCTTTCATGGAGCCCCATTTTGCTAGGTGGGAGAAGCTCAAGTCAATTCACCGCCCCTGTTCCTTTCCCCTGGACTGTGCAGAACTGAGGGGTTTACACACGTCAACGTATGAGGAAGATAGGGATGTTGCCTGTCCAGGTTTGTCTGTTTGTCATGTTGAGATCCCCCAAGACACCCTCATGGATCCATGCAGACCTCATTGTGCCTCCTCAGCAAGGCCTGCTCCAGTCAGCTGGTTCTCTGCTAAATTCATGACGAGCTCAGTGACAGGATACGAAAGATGCCAGTGGTGTGACTGCACCGCTCTGGACAGGAATAGCTCCTCAGGAGTTCAGCCCAGATTCACCTGCCTGAATCTACCAACGATTTCCATCCTAAGTCTTGCTCCTCCATCAAAATCTACCCATGGAGAGGAATGGGCATAGAATAGAGGTCCTCTCTACTATCGGGGTTACCCACCACCACAACCCACAAAGCCTCCTTTTTTCAGAGATCTACAGTTCCCACTAACTCCTAATTCCATTCTTTTTTCTCTCCTCTGAGCTCTGAAATTTTTATCTGAACTAGAGAAATGATCGTGAAGCCTTTTCCTACTCACTATGAAGCCTTCCAAAGAAATGTACTAGAACTTGTATTTCAAACTGTAAGAGGTAGAATTTAGGTTCCCAAACTCGAAATCAAGGGAGAGACATGAGTCTGTCAGAGATGAAATATCATATATATTACTCATATAGCTGACTGACAGAATGTGGTTTACATCAGTGGTCTAACTGGTCTACCAGCACTTTCCCTAAATTACATAATCTTGCATTGTTTGCTGGCATAGTATATACTTTTGAGCCTTGCTTGCAATGGTCAGACAGACATCTGTCAGTCCATTCTTTAGCAGGGCGCTGTGGGGAAACTGTGGAGCCTGTGTAGAATCAGACGTATAGTTCTGGCACTGTCCACACAGGCTTCATCCTCTTTCATGGCCACTGATAGACTGAAGCTTTTTTTTCTTTGTTAAGGGGATTTACATACAAGGCTGGGCCTGGGCCTTGGCAAGATGACATGGATATTCTTCGAGCTTTCTACCTCCCAGATTCAAGATGGAGTCAGAGGGGTGCTTTTGATGCAGTTGGTGAACCCACATTGACACACCATCACCCGAAGTCCCTAGTTTACATTAGAGGTCATTCTTAGCATTGTATCTTCTATGGACAAATGCATAATCACATGTATCAACTACTGTAGTATCAAACAGTAGTTTTACTCCTCTAAAAATTCTCTGTGCTGAAGTGTTTTGTAAGTTCCTCATTCGTGGGTCCCACCTCACCCTGCTCTGGGGCAGCCTCATTCCAGGTAACTGCTGTTGCTCCCTTCAGCTGGGTTTCAGTAACACAAAGGGCTTCAAAGGAGAGCTTCTCCCTCCCTCCCTCGTGGTGGCAGGTGCATTAATTCAGCTCTGACAGATCCCTTCTCCATAGTGGAAGCAAAGCACCATTGGTTTGATTTTATGAGGTAGGTTTTCTTGGGAAAGAGCTACTGGGCTAATTAATCAGAGAAGCCCACAAAGACTTTTCCTGTGAGTGCTATTTAGGCAACGTCCCAATGGAAGCCTTTTGCGTCCACACTTGCTTTCTTTAATTCTAATTCAGAACAGTTGCAATTTATGTTGAATTGGAAAAACAAAAGCGAACTCACTAAAACAGAGAACATGGGTGAGAACATATTCATGTTCTTCTGCTATGAGTATACAAGCCAACCTCTGAGTCTATGAGCAAATCATAGCTCTGGGTCTCCATTCTTTCACCTATAAAACAAGGGGTTTGGTTAAGATGATGTCAACGGTTCCTTCCAATGGCAACATCTGTAAATTCCGTGCAGCTGCCTCTATAGGGGTTTGGCCTCCGATCCATTAGCACTTGGCAGCTACAGTGAGACAAGGCTCGCAGTACCAGTGAGACAATGTTGGGTGACTTGCTGTCCCTATCTAGAATTTCAGTCATCGCTCTGACCAGCTTTGATAGTCTGCCCCAACTTAGAAGTTGCCCCACTCTTGAGCTCTGCTCAGCATTTCTTTTTTATGAAGACCATTTAAGTGTTTCTGTTACACATCTTGGTTGCCATGCAAACTTGGCTCGCAGGAGGCTGAAACAAACCCCAAACACCTCCTTACATACTTGCTTTATGACATTTTATTTGAATGCCAATATAACAAGTTTATAGTAAATGGAGGATATGGCAGGAGACTAAAATAACACCATAGTCTTTGAACACTCTAATCTGAGCTTAATAATTTTAAGATTTTTAGACATTTGTAACTCAACCTATGGGCATAATCTAGTAGTAATGGTACTTGGGTAAAGATGTTATGCATGGAGCTCAAAAAGATTGTACTAGATCAAATAACACAGTGGTTCCAAAGGAAACTAAATCTCTTAAAACCCCTCAAACATCAGTTTAAACTGTTAACTTTAATTTTATTTTAAATTCATGTTAAAGTAATTGCATCAAGCTGGGATTAGGTACCGTCTCTGACTCTCCTTCTGCAGAGTTAACCATTTCACATATTAGAAATGCAAATATAGTTATTTAAAAGGGGGCGGGGTATAAATAAGCTTGAGGTTCCTGCTTTCTGTGATTTTACATAAGCAATACCTCTAGGTACTTGTCCACCAGCCTCAACATCAGTCACCCATCTCCCCAACTGTTCAAAGAGAGAACATTCATTTGAGCAAATTACCTAGTGGAGAGACCACAAAGCAGTACTCAAATCCTTGGACAGAGTGACATTTTAGCCAGTACCTTGCTCGTTAAGAAGGCCAGTGTGCAAAGTTGGCTTGATGATGTTCTTAAGGTAACAACTCTTTCGAGGTGCAGCCTTGAAGAGCAGAGAGAGCACTGGGCAGGGAGTCACCCAGATCAGAATGCCAGTGTCTGCTCAGCCAGCCTCTAGTATCTTAACTTTAGAAAATTTATCTCTCTTGGTCTCAGTATTCTAAACTATAAAATTAGGGGCTTAATACAATCTCAAGGGTCCTGTCAAAGCTTGGTGTCCTGGAAATTTTCACTTAATAAAGCTCTTCGGAGCTGAGCAGTGAGAAGGGAGCTATCCATAGAGAATATGGACGGTTCCTTCCTTTCCTCCTCTTTGTTTTGCTGTGCATCTAGACTTGGCCACAACTTGAAAGGCCCTAGGGCCACCTGGGGCTGCTTCAGGGCAGTCTCCATGTTCTTATGTGGGAAAAATCTGGACACTAAGAAGGCCTAACTTCAGCTTTTTCTTACAAAAGCATATGCCAGATTCTCACCTACGAGGGGGCACTGCACCATCAGGAAGGGCTAGGACTCTCCAGCAGGGGCGCTGCTGCTGGGTTTCTCAGAGCCTGTGAGAGCAGACAGACCAGCATCGGGGTGGACTCCCTGAAATCAGCTCCTGGTGAACAGAGGGCAGCAAAGAGAGAGTGAGGTCAGTAATGCAGAAGAGCCGACAGGGCTCAAGGTCAAGGAACAGCCCAAGTCAGAACAGAGTGTCACTTCCTGACCTTGACCATTTGGGAGCGGAGTCCCATTTCTCCCATGCAGCTCATTCTGTTGACCCCAGTGGCACAGTGTAGACATGAGCGAGCTCCCGGGAGGGAGTCGGAACATGTTTACACCCCATCATTCCAAGTTCTGAGTAAGCGTCTACCTGTACTGGACAAAGATCACTCCTTGGAAACCAAGTATCTATTATTCCATTTAAAAGAATTTCCACATAACTTCTTTTTGTGCTCTTAAAATTTAAGTGTCCAGATGTGATCTTAGAGGCACTTAGCTACTCTGAGACTCATGCTTCACACAGAATCCAAAGTCTCTGATTTTCTTTTTTGAACACAAACGGAAGGATTCAAATTGGTAACATTTTCCATGCTGTGGCCCTCAACTTAATTTTCCCAAATAATTATTTTTTCTGTAAATATACAGCAGAGTTACCTGAAGAGTGGCTTTAATTTTTTTTTAAATTTGTAATATCTAGAAGAAATGGAACAGGAGTCTCACTTCAAATTTCTTGTTATAAATGGGTACTTTAAAATTTAGCCACATCAAAAAATAAGATAAATAGTCATGGTATTTTTTTAATGGTATATATTTCATACATCTATATAGCTGTATTTTGGCAGAAAAACCATGAAATTAGGGCTTGTTTAGTTTATATAATTGAGTATAATGATCTATTTTAGTTAAATACTTCTTCCTTTGTTAAAATAGTATTTATTCCACAAACTGTGTACTTAAGTGTCTTATGTCTTTGTTTAAATTTCTGCTCATGGTGTAGGGATCCAGGCTTAGACAACCCCATTCTGAGCGAACCCTGGTGCTGAGCCACAGTCCTCACTTAACAGAGAATGGTTTTTGTGATAGGTTTGTGGATTTGTTTAGTTTTACTCCTTATTGTAGAAATTAGCTGTTTTAGCCTCTTTCCATATCTTGTATACTCTCTATAGAGTTCTAACTTACCCTGACGAGGGACACTATTCCCTCTTAAAGAGATCAATAAATGCCTCAGGTAACAATGCTACCTGAGACCTAGTGGCTTTGTCTGTGAATTACGCAGCATTTAATGAGCTCAACCACGGGGGAATTGGCGTGTGTTTGGGTAGGAGGGGGACTCCCTGTCCTCGAAGAACCTAAGTCCATTTGGGAAAATAAGAATCAATCAAGAAACAGTAAAAATTCAAGGAATCACTAATATTTAGAGTACAAAACATCCCCAGAAATAACCCCTGATCCTATCCAATCTCCACCGTATCTATACTGACTAATATTATTCCTGCAGAAGGATAAGGTGGGATAACCTCTGTTTCTCCATGCCCCTAAAAGACCAGTTTTGCAGTGTTCCTCATTTTCTTCCTTCATCAACACTTTGCAAGAGACAAAACAAAGGAGGTGGGGGGTCATGATGGTTAATTTTATATGTTAACCTGACTGTGCCATAGGTCCCCAGACATTTGGTTAAACATTATTCTGTATGTGTCTCCAAGGGTGTTTCTAGATGAGATTAACGTTTGAATCAGTAAACTGAGTAAAGCAGATTGCGCTCCTTAATGAGGGTGGGCCTTACCCGATCAGTTGAATGCTGACTGGACCTGAAGGCTGAGCAAGAAACTCCTCCTGCCTAACTCTTTGAGCTGAAACATCAATCTTCCCCTGCCTTCAAACTGAACTGAAACATCTGCTCTTCCTGCATCTCAAGCTGACCAGCTCTCAGACCGGAAATTACACTGTGCTCCTGGCTTTTAGGAATTTAGACTCAGACTATAATCACACCATCATCTCTCCTGGTCCTCCAGTCTGCCAGCTGCAGATCTTAGGATGACTCAGCTTCCATAATAGGTAGATGGATAGATGATAGATAGATAGATAGATAGATAGATAGATAGATAGATAGATAGATAAGAGAGAGAGAGAGAGAGAGAGAGTCTTGGAGAACCCTAATACAAAGACCTTACTCTTACCAATGTCCAAAGAGTATCTTAGGCATTTGCTCAGAAAGGAAAAATTAGAGATACAGATGAGTCTGCCTCTTTGCGAGTAGCCCACCAATCCCAATGTGGACTGGGATTCTCCAGCTTTGTCTGAGGGTTCCCTCATTTGTTCTGAGCTGTTGCCGCCATGAGTTGCCAAATTTAATTGCCTAGGAAGTGCGGCTGACCGTTCTTCCCGCTGTGAGCCCACGGGCTGGTGCCGACTGTTGTCCATGGTCTCACCATATGCAGCTCAGGCCTCATTTCTCCGCCTCGGGAGGTGGCCTGACGCTCTTCACCGGAGGCCTCTGCCTGACTCCGACAAGCGATGCACTTTCTTCTGAGGTCCCACAGAGGCCTCATACTGCCCCGTTCTGTCCTGATTTTCCCCAGTCCAGTTCACATGGCTCAGACTCCACTGAGCACCAGTGTCCTGGAAGTGCACACACCACACAGTCCTCCGGGCGGGCACCCTACGCAGGCTTTTGTCATCTTAAACAGCAACTCCTCCCAGCCGACAGCATCCTTCCTGGCAACTCCAGGTTCACCAGGCCCTTGAGGATCTCCCCCGGGCTCAGCTCCCGGGTCAGGCAACCAGTGGCTCTCAGCCCAATGGCGCCCAACCTCCAGGAGAGACACATGCCTCAGGCGCTGGTTTAGCGCAGTCACTAGGAAGTGAGACCATTTATGGAGAAACTGTCAGTAATAAAGGAGATGAGTATCGCTAGTTCAGAGAATCCGCTTGGTCAACTGGGATAAATCTAGGTTTGGAAAACCCTGAGGCTTATCTAAATTGGAGGGCTGTTTTTAAGAAAAAGATTCAGAATTGCAAAATCAAAATGATTAGGTATGAAAATGCATATTTAATTAGGAGAAAAATCACAAAGTTATATGTTTTAAGAGTTGGAAAATATTGCACATATCACAAAATCCAGGAAAATAACTTAATATTTTTAATAATTACTTGCTTCCCATACCTCCATAATAGACTGTCTCTAATTTTTGTCTAGATACTCTTTGATGACCTTTTCATATAAGAAAAATTTTGGTATAGAGAGAATAAAAAGATAACTTAGTCTTTCCTCTAGTGTGAGTGGTCAAAATGCATTTTTTTACCATTTATGGTTTAGTCTTTTATTTCAGTTTTACAACTTGCTATTGGTAATATTGTAAATTTTTAAGATTTAGGAAAACCTCTATCAAGTGTCCTATATAAGAGTGAGTAAGATTTGGAAGAATTTCCCATACACTAGCTTCTCGCACCATCCATCCACTCTTTTTCTGAGAGCAGATGCATACTCCGACAGGACCCCCGGGTCCTCACCTTCCCTGGTGTCACACTGCCTGGACATTCTGCAAGGCGGGTCTTCCTGGAAGCCATCCTTCCAGGAAAGTGTAACTGATGGAAAGTCAGAGTAGAAAGAGACAGTAGTTTTAAGTGATCTTGGTTAAATATCTTACTTTCCTAAAATGTGCAGACCATGGGATGATAGTGTGCATGGCTAGACTTCTGCCGGGGCCTGGGAAGGGTCTGGACAGGCAAGAGGACCTGAAGCTCCACCCTTGTCCATTTCATGATAAATGTCTTCCTAGGCACTGTGGAATGAACTGAAACCTCAGACACCTACTTTCAGGCTTTTTATTATTTACTCCTTACTTGCAACATGCATCTCTGAATCTGATGTACCCTGGTCTGGGAAGACCCTCCTTGAACTCCTAAGACCAAGGAGGTGCTCCCCTGTGTCCTCCACTGGCGCCCCATGCTCCCCTCTGTGGTGACACCCATCACTCTGCGTTGCCATGACTGTGCACTGGTCTGTCTGCCCTGGTAGATTAGAAACCCGAGGAAGGATAGGGGCTGTACCTTTTTCGCCACTGCATCTCCGGTGCTTCTCACACTATCCCAACTCAGCAGTGCCTGGATAAATGAAAGAAGCAGCAGTTCTCTGATTTTCCCAGAGATTAGCCACCCTGCCAGTGGGCCACCCTTTGGTTTCAGGTCCTCTTATTGAATGCTTTGGCTGTGACTGCTCACTCGATTCAAACTTGACCTCCACCACTGGACGTCATTCTACCCAAATTTGCTTGGCCTTATGAAAATAGCTCCTACCTCCTGCTGCCACCTCCTTCCTGAAGGCCGCCAAGGTCTATGAAATAAAAATATCGACAAGCCTTCCTTTCCAATCACTAGACTTCACTCTTGTGCACTTTATAGTCTTCACAGTGTTTTCACACACATGTCATTAGACCCTCCCCCACAAAACTGGCAGCATGGCTGGGATATTTCATCTGATATGATGGATGAGAAAGGAGCAGGACAGGGAGGAGCAGGAAAGAAAGAGGAGAAGGAGGAGGAGGGAGCAGAGAAAAACTCACAGATGTGAAGTGATTTAGCCAACCTCACAAAGGGACCTGGAACCAGCATGTGAGCTTTATAAATCCCAGTGCAGGTCTCTTTCTGCGAAACTGTCCCTTTAAGACAATGCAGTAAAGTGCTGCACTGTGAACCACTCCTCTTCAGAGACTTAAGAGAGGGTCCAAGAAGCCAAAAGGGTAATGAAGCTCTTTAAAGGGGTGGGTGAGGTTTCAGTTGCGTTTTAGAATTTGTGGAGGTTTTGGAAAGGACACATTCCTGGGGCAGTAGTGACAGCAAACACTTGGGGGAATGTTAGAACACCCACTGGGCACTCTTCTCATTTGCACCCGATACCTTTCCTTTCCGGGAAGAGGAACTCACAACAATCAGATCAGCATACGAACTAGCCGGTGGGCAGAGTGCACTGTCAAGTGACCAGATGTCTAAACTGGGCACACTTGGCTTTGCACAGAAACCGTAAGCCAATAGTGCAGGGCCTTCTAGTCATCAAGTGCTGCTCTTATGGTGCTAAGCACGCAGGCTGCTCGTGGCCCTTGGCCCTTGCTTTCTTCTACATGTCGGTCCACAGCAGTCGCCTGCCTGCGTGTCGCAAAGGAGGGTGGAGAAACACCGTCTGCAGGGACAGTTGAGCTCCTCGCAGGAGCATGGGATTGCCTTGAAATACAAGGGCTTATGAACGTTTTACATCTCCTTTGGAAATCCCCCTAAACTCTCTGCCTCGCTGGTTTCCTGGTACAAGATCTAATAAATCTGCACACTCAGCTTAAACTGTGTGCCAGGCCTCATAATGGAATGATTACATGTGTTTTGTGTGTCAGAGACCTGACAGAAAGATTATACAACATAGTGAAGCAATCGTTGGGGTTTTGGCAGGGGAAGAAGGAGATAAATATGTGTCTAGGGGAGAAAAATGGCAGCTCATGGATTTGCCGCCTTGATGTCATTCAATCATTCAGCAGAAATGTATTAAGTTTAGGTCAACACACATTTATCAAGTGCCTCCTATGTGGACAGGCATTGTGTTACATCCTGTGAGCACAGAGGTTGCACAAGACACATCATTTATCCTTGGAGCTTATGGAGAAGTCCAACAGAAGACGCAGACGTAGAAGAGGTGATTTCGGTACAATGTGGTAAGTGCAGCGCTAAGAGTTGGGACAGGGTCTGAAGGGAGCGTTGAGGAAGGGGACTTAGCTCGGCCTGGAGGTTCAGAGGAAGCTTCTACAAGATGGATCTGGAGGGATGATTAGGATGAAGGGGAAGGAGAACTCCAAGCAGAGGGAAAAACGCGAGCAGTAGTATCGAGGTACCTGGCACACGTGGGTAGAAGAGAGAGATGGACATAAAGGAACTACGTAGGAGAAGTTTGATGCTACTAATGAAATAAAAGATTGAGAAGTGCTGTGAGGAATTCAAAAATGAAGTATAGACAGTTTTATCAAGGAACTTACCAAGTGGCCAAGTTGACAAGTTAAAGGTGCATTTAAAGTTGTAGGAGTAAAGGACCCCATGATAAAAGATACCAAACCCAGTGAGAAGTGGTTCAGTGCCGAAGTCAGAGAGAGAATTACACAGAATGGGCTTGCAGGAGAACCAAGGCACGAGCTGGGAGGACGGGTTCAAGGAGACGGTGAGACCGGAGCAGAAGAGAGGACAATCAGTGAGCAGGTTGGAAAGAGGGAAATGTCATTCCAAGAGGAGAAGACTTTAATCAAAGACTAGGAGTGAGCATTGATTTTTGTCACTGTAGGACTGCGTAGGAAGTGAGGCTATGTTTTATAAAATTAAAAAAAAAAAAAGATACTTGTATATAGAGCCTTAGAACTGGGAGAAATCACTTCCCAAGTAGATCAGGCTGGGAAGGGAGCATGAATGAAGATAGCCACACATGGGTGTATTTATAGAATTATAAGGAAGAGGTGGTTTGGGCAATATTTCTGTACTCCGATACTAATGGTTTGTATACAATTTTTGGGAACACCCTCTTCCAAAGTAGAGAATACACATATGACTCTGGATCAAAGAGAAAATTTTAAAATCTGTAGCAAAAAGCCTAATAAAGATGAATGTGTTTAAAGTCCTTCCCCAGTGGCCTGTTAAAAAGGACAACTATATTTAAAATGACCTTGCCATTTTTTGTGACGTCCAAGATAATTTTGTTTGGGACAAAGGCTAAGCAAGACAAGATGCCGGGGAAGCGGTGCAAATCAGGGTCGTGTAGGCAAACAGAGACCCGTGGTCCTTGAGTCATTCAGAAGCACAGCAGAGGCACGGCAGTCACAACACAAGTGCGGGAGATAAGGGCAAAGGCTGCGGTGATCAGAGCCCAGGAGCTCGGAGGACAGACCCTGCAGGGTTGGGGATCGGCCCTCCAGGGAGGGGTCACTTGCCTTCTTGCTTCTGCAAGGCTCGGGAGCTCGGAAGTGGAAAACCACGGAGCAGGGCTCAGTCTTCTAAGACCTCTTAGTCCTTCCCAGGACTTGAACCTGGGCTGGCTCTGGGAGTGCTGAGAAGTCCCGGAACCACCTGGTGATACTGAGTGAAGGGCAAACTGCCTTTCAGGCTCCTTCTTATGCCCCGTATTGGCAGTCTAACAGAAAGATCAAGCAACACTAGTGTCATAATGGCACTGTCTGACTATACTTGCAGCATCAGGTTTGGAATTGGCTTGATTTGGAGAGGGAATTTTCCCAAAAGACCACTCAGTTCAAGGAGTGATGAAACCATTCTCTGGTCCCAGCAGAAGAAGGAAATAACATTTATCAGTATTCCTCATGTGCCAGGAGCTTTACGTGTGCTGGTTCATGAATCACAATAATCCCACAGAGGAAGCATTCATCCTGTCGTGCAGAGGAGAATGCAGAAGTCCCCAGTGGTAGGGCAGTTTGCCCAAGACCTAGTCACATGTAAGAGGCAAGGTCAGGACTGGAAACCAGTTTTACGGGATCTGATCTACAGGTCTTTCCACCACGTCTCGGTGTTGGTCTTTTATGTGGGAGCTGCTTCTTCACAGGGCTGAGACCCATGGTCCTGGATGGATTCCCACGGCTGGACTACTCCTGGAGGTCCTGGGCCAGATGACCTCTGCCACCACTGGCCTCTTGCAAGCTCAGGCCCAGGAAGTCTTCCTTCCTTCGAGTGCATGTCTAGCCAGATTCCAGCAATGCCAAAGTGATTTACTCCTGCCCAGTGCTGGCCTCACTCCCATCCGAAGGAACCAGAGCTTTGAATGAGCTTGCCGCCTCTTGAAGGAAGCATCAGGCTACAGCCACCCGTAGCTGTGTTGTGTCATGACAACAAAGCATGTATCTGTGTGTCCATCCATGTATTTGTGTGTCTTACAAATTCAACCCTCCTCAACAGGATGACATTCTTGGATAACAGGCTCTTCATCCAAAGAGCCACAATTTGCAAAGGCGAGAGTTGTTTTTTTGGCTGAATCAAGTCTCCAGTCTTAGCTGAAGATAGAAGCAAATTATGCCTGTATTTTCTGGAAACACTGAGATGGGACCTTATTACGGAATTCACCAAGACCCAAGGGAACTGAGGAGATAAATGCTACCAGGCGGCTGCAACTTGAGCAAAATTCAAAAACAATAGAACGTCAACTTAAGATCATAGAAGGCTATGGTAAGGGTGACAGAAAGCAAGGAGAACGACTTGGTCCCGAGACAAACGAGGATGTGGATAATGGGTGATGGCACTACAAACACTGCTTTGAAAGGAAGCCCAACAAGCAGGAGGCAGAGTCGGCTCCCCTACCCGGGGACTCCAGCTCGTCACCGAGGAGGGGAAATGCCGCCGCGGTTTGGCAACGTGCCCGCCCAAACGCCCCTGTTCCAGCCTTCACCGTGGTTTCCCCGAGCAGCTAGGGAGGGCCAGGTATGGGTTTCTTCTGTTGTGCCAGTGTTTTTGCAGGGACGGCTCTCGGACTCTTTTGGAAAGTGACTTGGCTGGAGGCACACTCCTGCCAGCGTGGCAGCTGTTAGCACTTATACCGGGAACATCTGGCCTGAAGATTGCAGTAAAAGTGACACTTGTCTACAGAGAAAAAATGTTGAAGTATACATTTTGGACATGAAGAAATAAGTAATGACATTTAATGTTTTCATAAAGCTGCTACACGGAGCGGCCATCATCCAAACCCCAGGCTGAGGCTGAGGCGCATCTGGGCACCGCGGCGCGCCCGCGGGGTTTGTGGAGGGCCTCTTACCCAGAGCATCATTGCCGAATACGGGCTTTGTCCTCTGGATTTGTAGAACAAAGGGAGGCCCTCCGCAGACCCCTCCTTTTGAGACCTAACTCACAAAAATGGGGAGCAGGGAGCAAAATGTAATGAGCACGGGCCAGATGTCAGGGAAGCCAGCTTCGAGGTGCAGGCGGGGTACTGGGGAAAAAGCACATTTCGAGGTTCAAGTTTCTCATCTGTGAAATGGAGGTGTCAAAGATGATATGTTTGAGGTTCCTCCGAGAGTTTATTCTTTGTGCTTTTTGGAATAGAGGCGATTCCGCCATTTGTATGCCAGTCTCCTAGGTTAGACGTGACTCTTTCCAGGCCTTGCTCTTAAAATGCACATCTCCCTGGATGCGGTGATTCTTGCAACCCCTCCAACCTCAGACTAAGGGAGAGAGTCAAACCAGGCCAGGCTGGAAGCCCTGGGCTCCTGCAGGAGAAGACACCTAGAGAGGGAGACAATGCCACCAACACATGGCCCCGATGTCCCCTTGCCAACACTCTCAGCAGAGCTGGATGCGGCCACTGTGCCGTGACGGATGCATCTCTTGCATTTAATCTTGAAGAGAGCGGTTGAAGAGAAGATGGAGCACGCTTGCTGAGACCGGGTTCCTTTATCTTAGCAGAGCATCGCTGAGGATGATATGATAGCGACACTGGCTTTGGCAGAGACTGGCAGGATTAAGCAAGGGTGCACGGCTAAGAAGCTTGTGGTTCATGAGCGATCCACCGTTTGCATAATTTTAGCATGCTATCACTAATTAAGAATGCCTTTTGAACTTAAAAATGTTACCTCTGTTAAAAGGACACATGAACAAAGCATTATCAATGGGCCAATATCATCAATAACATGGTTACAGGATAAGTACATGCTTCACCAGAGAAGATCCTGCAAACTCTTCTGACTTTCTCTCCAACTAGAAAGTGAGAGGTAATGGCAGATACCATTGCTCCCAAAGTGCCATCAGGTTTCGTTACATCCCTCACCCCTTCCCCCCCGCCTCCCCCGCCTCCCCCTGCCCACCCAATCTTCAGAACAAGCGCGGAAGCCTACCTTTTCTTACAGAGGAGCTGTGCCCAGCTCACCTTTGTCAGTGGGTACCCTGCTCAGACATGGGGCCTGGGGAGGAAAGTGACCGTGTGGAAAGGCCAAAGCTGGTGTGCTGGCCAGCCCACACTGCTCGCTCCTGGGCCAAAGCAGGGTTTGTGGGCCCATTAGCCACCTGTGGTGTGGTGTGACAGTCTTTTCAAACTTTAGTCTGTGGGCCTTTGGTTTGATGTTGTATATCCAGCAGCTTGCTTCTTGATTCCAGAAGCTGAGATGAGATGCAGTGTGCGGAGCAAAGAGCCTGAGAAGGGCCTGGACCTAGGGGTCAGAGGGTACGTGTTGCAAACATTCATGTGCACACATCTGGGGTCAGATCTTGTTAAAATGAGCGGTTTTCCTTCGGAATGAGCAGGTCTGGGGTAGGACCTGAGCCTCTGCATGTCAAACGAGTTCCTAGATGACACTGGCGCAGCCAAAAGACCGCACTTAGAGTACCAAGGGTGTCTTTGTTATGAACTTGAGCTTTGGAATCAAATACACCTGGCTCCAGACTTACCCAGCTATGCGATTTTGGGACAAGCCATGTGGTGTTTTTTTAAGTCAAATCCCCTTAGACAGAAAGTGAGAATCATCATCGTAGCCCCCTGTTCAATTGTCTGTGAGGATTCAGGTACCTCACACAGGTGTGCAGGGCCCATGGCTCAGGGGAGGAGAGGGCCCGGGAGCGCCCTGTGTGCAGCCACACCCCCGGAGGCTTCATCTGCTCACTTCCAGGATTGCACCCATGAGCCTCAGTCCGGCCAAGGGAAGGCCCCATGGACCCCACTTCTCTGTTAATAAAACAGGAGTAACAGGAATGATGCCTCCTCCTAGAAGCACCCCACGACAGAGCCGTGTTTGCTCAACAGCTTGGCTCCTTCGTTACCCATGTCCCTCCGGTGGCGTTAGTGACTGAAATCAAGGGTCCTTCCCATCAAACCAGGGGCCCGGTATGCACCTAACTTAAGAAAATCAATGTAGACACTTTGATATGTGTGTTACCTCATGCATACATATGACAGGTCACTAAAATTGGTAGTACTAAAAAAAGTTTGCACAGTTTTTAAAGTTAACACACATGTAAATGAGTGTTTGCCAAAACAAAAGTGGAAAGTACTGTCAAAGTAAAAGAATTCAAAACAAAACTACTGACCAGCACCTCAGGTCCTGACCCCAGGTAACACGGGAGTTATCAGCTCTCATGATGTCACTTGTCAGCTGGCCAGACAGCTTCTGTGGAGAACAATCATCAGTCCCACACAGAGGGGACATGGGCAAACCAAGGATTCCTCGTTTAGCCCACAAAGCCTTCCTCCTGGCACCTTCTGATATACTCATAGGGCAAATTATGGGCTGGGAAAAAGGCCCACCTGGTGACTTTAGAGGCCTCATTTTCCTCCATTTACCCCAAATGTAATCAGCTCCCAAAGGCCAAGGCTAATTCCCTCTTTCCTGAAGCCACATGTCCCGTTGGCCTCTGTGTGACCTAACTTTAGAGGGCAGCTTTGCTCCTTTGGTCCTGTCCCGGTCCTCTGCATTCCCAAGGGAGTCCTCCTGCAGAAATGACTTCTTCCTCTGTAGGCCGAGGTGGACATTTGCCCCCAAACCCATAGCACGCAGTGGAATCTTACAGTTTAGCAATGGAAAATACTTCGGACGATCATCAGGTGCAGTGTGATTCTCTTCAAGGAAAGGGGGTTAAAGAAGAAACACCTATTTAAGTGTATAACATGCTATAAGGAAGAGCCATTTCTTTGACTCTGAACACCTTTTCAATCCTTGGAATTCTCCTGAGCAAGACCGGAGTCCGGGTTCCCAGTACGGATGTGCCCAAAAGACCACTAGCACCCCAACCTTCTGTGGAGCCTTTAAACCACACAGGCTCTCAGGGCCCACTGCAGTCCTCCTAAATCAGAAACTCTGAGGACGAGGCTTGGGACTCCACATGGTGACAGGCTCTGAGAGGGACTCTGTGGCACAGGACTTTTGAAAAGAACCTTTTAAAACCATCAACGTGTTAACCGCCAGCTGCCACCCCAACCGGGACTGGCTGACCAGCCAGCTCTGTCTACTTGGTCCTTCCTATACTTTCCTCATGGGTGGCCCTTGAACCAGGCTGACTGCGACTGAAATGCCCTGTGCTGGGCCTCCTGCGGTGGCACTCCAAGCCCCCTGTCACTTCGTGGCCTGGCCAGGACCTGAGCATTGAGAGGCAAGTGCCTTCCACTCATGTGGGCCTGGTGGCCTTTGGCAGCTCCCCCTGGCTTTCCTCTCAGAAAATTAAGAAAGAACAAGCCCCACTATAGTCTGTGGCTTATCCTTTTTTAGATAAATCATCCGAAATCTTTGAACAGACTCCTTTTTTTTTTTTTGGCAAACCAAGTCACAATTCCAGAAATTCTTTATCTGGAAAACATCGATAATACTTTTGTTTTAAGTTATCTCTCCATTTCTTTATTGTGGATGCGCGATATGCAAGCTAATACCTACATACACGGAAAGAACCCAACCAATGGTCATTTTGAAGTGAAAAATCATATGCTAATAATTTCTCTTTTTTGTACTGTGGATTTGCTCAGAGCGTTTCAGCGAATGCTTTGCAGAGAAAGCAGGGTCTGGAGGCATGGTCAGCCAGTGCACTGGCCTGGAATTGCCTGGGAATAGAGGGGGCTACATTGGGAGTCGGCATTCTCAGTGACCACACCGATGTCCGGCGGAGGCCATGGAGGAGGCTCCTGGCCCTCGCAGTTGGCTGAGAGGGGGAGTATGGTTTCCTGCTCTGGGCAAGAATTCCGCTCTGTTGTGATGTGGCTCAGATCCACAAACACCACTCCTGCTCTTCCTGAATGTAGTTTCATAAAAACCAGAGAACAGAGGGTTGTTCTAGCAGAAGGGGTGGTTCTCTCCCGGCTTGCTGGTCACTCTGGACTCCCCCAAGGGTCAGATATAATGGAACATTCTTAATTCCAATCCCTCACACCACCCCGTGTCTCCCAAAAGCTGGTGCTTGCGTTTCAGTTGCACCTCGTGGAAGAACACCATAGCTGAGAGCTGCATCGGGATGCCTCCCAAGTTCCCTCCCAGCTGGGCCACCACTTCAAGGACCCAGCACTTTTTCAGTGTGATAGTCTGAACTCAGGATCACCCCCCACCCCCCACCCCGCAGCAGCCCTGGATCCCCTCCCATCTAGTCAGTATCATTATTCATACATCAAGGTGAGGCACCCATGGCTTCACATCACTTAGGGAGTGTTGGTGGCCTTAGTAGTCCTTAGGAGTGTCTAGGTCAGGTCCCTTCCCTTTCCACCCTTCATTGCAAGATCAGGATGAGAAACTACCTCTTACTGGGGTAAAGAGAGTGATTAGCGGCAGGTGAGCCAAGCCTCCCCTAAGGACCTGGAGCAGAGTCAGGGAGTCTCCCTCCCCCTTGGTCCCTCGCTTGTCTTTTCTGTGTGTGTCTCAAGCCTTTGCTCCACGGAATGGTGTAGGAGCTAACCATTGGTCTTGGAATGCCTGAGGACAACAAATGACACTTTGCCCAGGAATGTGGTCAATATAGTGTGGCTGGGAGAAATCTCAGCCACTGTTTCCTTCCGCACTAGAAATCGTGCATTTGCAGCTCTGCACTTCCCACGGTGCCTGCAGCGAGTGGTGTATGGAAGGTGGACAGAGGCACGGCTGAAGCTCCTGGGATCGCCTACACCCTGCTCCCTTCTGTAGGCAGAGGACAGACCAAAGAGCGTGGTAACAGGTATATTCTTAGGACTTCAGTTTTCTGGTTCCTGTCTGGAAATCTGGAGCTTTGTGAACAAGGGAAAGACAGAAGTAGAAATGCAGCCTCGCTGGACCCATGAATACAGATATTAGGATGGTGGCAGGGGCTGGGAGTGGAGGAATGGGGAGGTGTTGGTTAAGGGTACAAGCTTCATACTAGTAGATAAGTCAATAAGGCCTGGAGATTGAATGCACAGCATAGCCATCATTGTCAGCAATACTGAGTCAGAAACTTCAAAGTTGCTAAGAGACTAAATCTTAAATGTTCTCACCACACACACACAGAAAGAACTATGTGATGTAATAGAGGGGTTAGCTAGTGCTATGGTGGTAATCTTACCGCAATATATAAATGCATCAAACTGACACATTGTACACCTCACACAACGTTGTATATCAATTACATCTCAATTTAAAAATGAATGAATTTAAAAAGATGCAGGTGTGTTGCCAAGGAGAAGAGGGGGTTCAGCTAAAATATTCGGTGGGGTAATTAGAGGAAGGAAGGCAGCAAAAGACCCGGAAGCCAATGTCCTCTTCTCCTGGGTAGGAAGCATCACATGTTTCAGGGAAACCCACTCACGGGTGGAGACTCCCTCCACTCCCGTGGCTCTTCAGAAAGTCCAGCAAGAATCCACCAGCAGCTGAGAGGGAAGCAGCAGGCAAGAGGGCCTGGGAGGAACAGGGAGGCGCTCTAACCCAACTCAGAGAGCGCAGGAAAGTTTCCCATTAGACCCTGGCTCACCGTTATTCCCAGGACCAGAACTAACGCTAGTCGATCGCTGCTAAGGATATCGGATTTAAAAAAGAAGAAGAAAAACCAAACGCACAAATCCGGATGGGAGCGGGGAAAACAAAAACCCTGTGGCAAAGGTTTCCTCTTTTGTTTATTTTTTGGAAGGGCAAGAGTGTGCATAGTTTTACACGAGTAAAGGCGAATTACGTAATTTAGAAAAGAAAGGATTTTTTTTTTTAAACCACTCAGGTAAGATTCAATAGGGATAACTGGATTTGAGACTTTTCGAGAAAGGAGCAACAGAAGATGTCACTTGCTCACCAGCAGGTGGCGCGTTGTCTTTAGGATTGCGCCCTCCGATCTCTCCATCAAACGGCTCAGCCAGACTTGCCCGAGTCCTCTCGCCGGAAATCGCTATTCAGATAATAAGCCTCCAGTGTCTGGAAATGTTTAATTACGCGAACGCTCATTTTTCCAGCGCCGACTGCCGCCGATGTAGCCCTTCAGCGCCGCGGGTGTGGTAAGGTTCTATCTGCAGGGTTACATCCTATCTACACAGGATCCAGTTAAAATAACTTCTTCACCATCCTCAGTTAGATTAGACACTACGTCGTTTCTAATACATTTATTTTCATCTTTAGGCAGAGGAAAAGTTCAGTAGTCTCTGAACACAAATCTGTTTTGTGTCGAAAATAATTCGGACAACTCCTATTTGTACAAAAAGTAAAAAACTCGCCACGTCTTTTACACACATTTTACATTTGCTCCTCACAGCATAAGTCTTTATCATTTCATTTCACCGATGATAGTATGCCCCGAGTTCACGCAATTCCACAGGCATATTTGTACCTCATACCTGTTTTTTCTTATAAGCCAAGGGTAGATGCATTTATGTGTGTACAGTTACATTTATTAAGGTGACAAGCAGTTACAAGATGCTTATGTGCTCATAAAGAACTTACGAAACGGGAACTGCTTGGAGAAACAGTTCACTTTCCCTTTCAGTTTTGATACTGTAACTTGTCTCTCGCTGTCACAATAAACACCCGCTCTTGGGTTCACCTGGGATTTATTCTAAGACCCTGGAGTTCCTTGTGCGTTATCAGAGCGTGTTATCTGCACAAGTGTGTGTGGATGTCCTGTTACCTACCTCCCCTGCTTGAAAACTTTCCCCCAAAGCTGGATTTTGACCTGATTGATCGTAATGGTTCCAGAGGAACTATTGAGCCATTACAATCCATCATCTAAATGATTACAGAGGGATACCCAAATCTCCCGGTTATTTGAAACCTCTGTACATGCATAAAGGGGGGTGGCTAATGAGCAGAGACACCCCCACCCCCAATTGTCCACAATGCAGTTACGAGAAAGTTTGCGTTGAAAGAAAAAACTCGCAAGTGCTAGGTAAATTTCATTTTTTAAAAAATTAAGCCATTTTTGGTGTGGCTAGAAAGTGGGGAGAGGTGGGGTTCATTTTTGATCTGTAAGACCTCAAAGCGATATAAGCCACATTCTAGTTAATTTTCTGGAAGCTGTTCAATTTTCACTCCGAAGACAGGCTGGGGCACTTTTCCTTCCCAGCCAACAGGAGTCAGTAGAGGGGCTGGGGTTGGGCGGGGAGACCAGCAGAAGCTGTCAGCACCCCATGTGTGCCCAGAAAAAGGCAGCGGCGAGGGCTCGCTTCTGCGCAGGGCGCAGGGTGGTTGATGACCCGGAGGTTCTCGCCCGCGCGGCGATCGCTCCCTGCCTGAACCCCCGGCACTGGGGGTGGGGAGGCAGAACCTGGACCTGGAGGCCTAGTCGCTACTGTGGGGACCCTTGGCCAAGGCTGCTTAGTGCCGGCCAGGTCTGGGACCCCCCCCACCCCCACCCCCACCAGGGCGCCGCAGGTTCCACCCCGTGGGCGGTAGGCGGGAGTGCCAGAAAGAGTCCGGGTGGGAGTTTGCGCCGGGTCTGGCCGCTGGCTGCAGCCCTGCGGGTGGCGGAGTGCGCCAGACGCCCAGGAATGAGATGGGCAGACCGGAGTTTGGCCACCTTCATGGGGTTCTGGGGACATAGGAGAGTTGGGTCCCGGTTGCTGAGGATGTTAAATTCAAAACCTGACGTTCTGGTGAGTCCTAAACGCGTAAGACATCACTAAAAAATTACCCTCCTGGCCCTTAGCGTGCCCCGGGGCTTGTCCTCTTCAATCCATCCAAATTGCAGTCCAGGCGCTGCGCTGCGACCTAAATCCTGCTGCTTAAGGCCCGATTAATTTCTCAGATAGGCGGGGGTGGGTTTCCCACTGTTGGGCAGAGGGGTTCTCAGCTTCCGGGACTTCTTCCTAGCGCCCCGGAAACCAGAACCCGGATGGCCTCCTGTGGACACTGAGGCCACAATGTGGGATGGAAAACACCTCAGCAACTATCAAATCTTGCATTTCGTTATCCCAGACTTCCGAGCACCTATGAGGAGGGAGGTGGAAGCCAGGTGTCTGAAACAGGCTTACCTGGCCCTGACTCAGTGGGGAGGTGAAGCCCGAGATGCTGTGCCATGAGGGGCCAGCCCCAGCCTTGCTCCTCCGTCAGCCCCCGCAAGGGCTAAGTTCCTGGATTTGGCTCGAATCAGGATCAGTTTTCCAGATAACCCGGCAAGGGCCGCATGAAATGACCAGGTTGCATAATCTTTTCATTCGAATCCCTAAAGACTCTCTCTATAAGGGCTCTTTCAGGACTTCTACTTGGAGTTTTCTGGCTGACTTTGAAGTATGTTGGCCAATGGTCCTGATTCCGAAGAAAAAGGCAAGTGGAAAGACAGAGGAAGTGCAGTTACCCTGTGCGGAGTTTTAAGCAGGGGATGGGATTCGTCCACCCCAGGAGGCACCGTCCCACCTGAATGTCCTCTTCCTAGGGTGCTTCTAACCTGCCTGGACAGCTGGGTGCCCTCCTGTGGAGCCCTCCCTGTGATTCTTTCACAGCTGCTAAAGGAGGTTCCCAGAGCGGTGTCTCCTGGGAGAGCCTGAGGCTGGCACAAGCAAATTGCCTCTCTCAAGATGGAAACAGGACCGGCCCAGGAATCCCCTGCTGCGTACAGGCCCTCCCCTGCTTTTGGAACTTGCTGCTTTGCAATCTCAGGGAAGGGAGTGACCTCAGTCCCTTTCTGCTCTCAAGGGACCTCACCTTGGCCAAAATATCGCCCCTTACTGGCAGCCCCTGGGATTCCAGCTGCAAACTTTCCTGGGTCCCTCCTGCCAGCATTTACCTGTGGCAGGGGGTGAGTGCAATCTCTTGGTGCAAATACTTCTTCCTCCTCCTGCTCAAGCCAAAGGTGACCTAGGGGCTGGAAGACAGGTTCTGTTCTAAAGGCCTGATGATAAGACAAAGGTCTGCTCCAGCTGTATCTTTTGGGGGTATTTCCACTACCATTTTCCTATGTCAGGGAGTGACACCCTAAAAAAAGTCAGAGAAGACTTGCAGACCAAAGTTCAACGAAGTGGCAATTCCTCTTCAGAGACACAGTACCGATGTGCTGCAGACCCAACGATGCCAGGATCCAGCCCCAAAGACTAGGGAGAGTCACTCAGCAGCAGCCTTGTGACAAACTCCAGGGGTGCGATGTGTGAATCTGAACCCACCCAAACTCCCTGGGGAGCAAGCACCTTCTCCCAAACCCAGGGCAGGGTGTCCCATGGAGGCAGCAGGGAGGAATCAGGGCTGGGGTCAGCTGAAGTTCACCTTGGGTTTGGGGTCAGGAAGGTAGTACTGGTACTTTCCCTCAAGCATAAGCCATGAAAACAGAATCTCTCTCAGCCAGTACCCTGACCCCCTCTTAGATCCCAAACTCCACCTGAACCAGCTCCTTGGACTCAGAGGTCCTGTAGCTGAGGAAATTTGCAGCTTGTCTCCTGTGCCTGAGCTGCTTTCCAAACTCCCATCCATCCTTCCAAAACAAATGAATGCGTGATTAGAGGGCTCGGCTCTTCATTAAGGTGGAATCCCAGAAAGATCTGGGTCGTCCCAGGAAAATAATTTTCTTTACCTCCTTCCACCTCCCCTTCGTCTCTGATCTTTCTACCGAACTCTCTAACCCAGGGTCTGGGTTACTGCCCTGGGACTGAACATTCTTGGATGTCCAAGAGCTGCACCACACCCAGGACCCTCGGGCTCTGGGAAGGGATTCTAGGAAAAGAGGCAACTCTGCCAGGGGCGGAAGTGTGCCGAGCCCAAGTTATTGCGCGTGGATTCCGGTGCGACCCCCATCTCCACCCAGCGCGGGCTGTGGGCACAGGCTGTGACCTAGGCTCACAGGGGTAGGGCCTCAAAACGCGAGGAGACCCATGTTCTCATCTGCTAGGGGCTGTTTCTGCTAGCTCGATAGGGGTGCCCTCTTGTGCCTAACAACACAGAAGGGGTCGCATGGGACTTAAGAGCTGGGAACGCGGGTCCCGGGAGGCCGGGGCTAAGCGAGCGCAGTTGCCAAAGTCGGCTGCCCGGGTCAGCAAAACTTTGTTTCTCAGTGCGCAGGCGCAGGGCAAGGTTGGGGGGCAGGGGAGGGAGGGGTGGAATCCCGAGGCAAGGGGAGGAGGGAGGGAGGAGGAGGGAGGGTGGTGGATTAAAATAAGTAGGCGGCTCGGTGCTAAGGGATGAGTGAGTCTGAGCTCCGTCTCTTCCCAGCACGTTCTCAGCCGCTCGGGTTCAGACCCAGCCAGGGAGCCGCGAACGAGGCTCACCATCCCCGGCCGGCAGGACTCCGGGGCCGCTGAGCGCTTCCCGCGTGTCGGGCGCTCGGAGTCCCAGCAGCGGGAGAGGGGCCAGGACTCTAGAGGTCCGGGGGTGCCTGTGGAATCCAGTGCCTCTGGCTTCCTGGGTCCCCCCGCAGCGGGAGACCCAGAGACGCGCTCAGCCCCGGACCGCCGCGGAACAAGGTAACTGCAGCCCTGGGCGCCCCGGCACCGCGAGGGGAAAGCGGGCAGTACTCCCGGGCTCCCTGTCACAGCGCGGCGGGTGTCTCCTCTCTCTCCATATCCCAGAAGGAAACTCCTCTTGCCAAATGAAGGCTGCAGGACCTTTGTGAAAGTGAGAGCCGCTGCAGCCCAGGGTGGTTGGGGGTGTTGGCTCAGGGACTTCCCGCGCGGGGTCCCCGGCCTCTGACCTCCGGGGAATGAGAGGGCGGGCTTCCACTACTGCCCCCAGCGGGGCCAGACTCCGCGGAATCCGGGGCGAGATGCCCACGGACTTGGGAAGTCAGCCTGTGGGCCCCCTCTAAGAAAATGAAGCAACTTCAGCGGGCACAAACTTTCCTGAGATACGCGCCTAGCTCAGCCTGACCTTGGCTGACGAAGAAGGAAGAGAGTGGATGGATGGCCACGGCCGCAGCTGATCGCGCCAGGGACAGGTGCATGCCCCTCCTGGGTCGTGCTTTCGTGCGAATTTTTCTTTTGCGGAGTTGCGCTCAGGTACGACCCGGGAGCGCAGGGCCGCGTGCCTGACGCCGCCTCGCACTTGTGCTTTGACTTGGGTTGTTTTCTATGGGATGATTGCTCTAAGTGATGAAGGCCTGGAGTGTAACCCGCCACTGTCCCGGTGCGTGCAGGGGGCGTGAGCACTGCCTTCCAATTCGAGACCGCACCCCGCAGCCGCGGAAACACTGTGGAGCGGCGGGTGTTTCCAGGTTGGGGCTTGGGAGGGAAAGATTCGTTTGCTGCTCAGACTATCCCCCAAACCCAGACTTCAGGAGAGGTGGGAGCCCGGAGATGAGAGGGAAAGAGATTAAGGGGTGGCCTGCTGAGCTAATTTCTCCCCAGAAATGCCTGTGATAAGAATGAAAACCCACATCCAGCACCTATTGGGCAGTTCCGGCAGTAGCGGGGTAGGCTCTCAGAATGTAAAGTAGCTACGAGGATTTCTTTGTTGCCACAATTTGGTAAATTTCACTCGGGCTAAGGGCTGCCTGCTGGCTCTTGAGAAGAGAAACCACGTGCAAGCCTAGTTTCCCAGGTTCGCAGCCACCTAGAAAAGAGAAGGGTTGGCAGAGACGGTGGGGGTGGGGGGGCTGGTTAGGGAGACCAGCGGGTAGATGTTCCATCCGAGGCGCCTCGAAGTAATTGAGGTTTCATTAAGATTTGAGAGCAGATCGCTAAGGACGCAACGGGCGTTTAAATGCTGCTGGATGGCCGTCTAGCTGAAGGATTCGTTCGATCTCGTTCGTTAGGAAAATTCAACAAAAGTAGCCGGGGCTGGTCAATCCTCCCGCCTGGGGTTTAAACTCCTGTCACTTGTGTTGGGGATTCGATGTCAAGGATGATTTTCTGGGGCTACCGCTGGGCTCCTCCAGGCGGAAGCTCGTGGAGTTCGCTCCCGTCCTCATTAATGCAAGTAGTTAACTCGCATACGGTCAATTAGCCCCGAATAAACCACTTTAATAGACTCGGCACACTTCATTAATGCCCGGCATAGGGCTGGCTGCAGACCCGGGATTGGCGCTCCACCGCGCGGGGACTCGGGCTTTCAAGCGCGGATTGTATTTGTTGCGTATAGTCGGAACCCTGAACCGCACCTCCGAGGTCGGGAGGCCTAAGCTCTTCGCCGAGTGGATGCCTGGCCTGGGGAGAGGGGTTCCCTTTCGTATTTAAAGATCTAAAGGGTTCATACTGGGGTTCCGGGGTCAGGGCAACCGGAGCTCATCCTCTCCGGCTGGTGAGCAAGTGTGAGGTGGTGTTTTTCTGTAAGCTGACCTCCAGAAGCCGGATCGTGCATTCGGCCCATTCTTGGTACTAGTGTAAAGAGCCACGTTTCTAACGAATTTCGTCCCCGGGAAAGTCGTTGGCGAGAGTCTGAGGAGCCCTGGCCTCGGAATGCGGCAGAAAATAAGAAACTGGCTGCGCCGCTGAGGAAAATAAATTGAGTGTTGGGGGAAACAAGATCAGGCAGATAGCCCGGAAAGGTTGGCTCCCACCAGCAGTGGTAGCTGTAAGCGCCCCCTCCTCCCACCGAGCCCCAGGTCTTCGCTCCAGGGGTGGGCGAGGAAAGGCCAGGTTAGCACGCCAGGTCGGTAGGTTCTCACGCCTGGGCACGGAGTGGGCTCCGGCCCGCGTGCTGAGTCCCACCGCCACCGCAGCTCACTGGGTTGCGGTTAGGCCCAGCACCGAGAGGAGGGAGCGGAGTGCCGGACCGCGCTCCGCCGGTACCAGGGAAACCAGAGATAAGGATCTGATTTCGAGCGCCAGGAAGGGGAAGATGAGGTGACAGCAAATCAAAGAGCACTCACCTCGTCTAAGCCTGGACCTACCTTTGAAGTGCGAGTTTTTTTTCCACCTTCTCCTCCCTCCTTCCCACCCCCCAGACGACCCCTGCTTTCTCTCTGGCCCAATTTTTAATTTTGCTTCGCCGTGGCCCCAGCGTTCTAGGATGGGCTTAGTTTGTCCCCGGCGCGACCCTAGCCGGGGGCAATAGAGTAGATTGGTGTGGAGGCCAAGGCTCTGCGCGCCCGCAGGCGCTCCTGCTCCGAGGGCGCGATCCCCGCAGATGTGTGCCTCCCCTCGCTCCAAGGCTGAATTAATTGCTGCCATCGGACTAGGCTGTCATTCGATTGCTAATTGAACCGACGCACGCAAATCTTTGCTGGTTCTTGGAGTTTTGCAACCCCCACTCCTAACTGAGCCTCTTTCTTTTCGGCCCAACACACTGCGAGTGACCTTCCTGCCAGCTTCCAGGGGAAAAGGTTCCTGGGTCAAGACTGTCCCCAGTCCTGTTGCCTGCAAGTGCGGCACTTCCCTGTGATTAAAGGCTTCACTGCAGCGAAAGGCAGCCGAGTGTAGGCCTGAGCCTTGAGGGCCTGGGCTGAGGGAAAGCTAGGCTGGGGAAGCTGCCTGGGTAGGTGTCAGTGTGAGCAGTGACAAGGAAGCAGTGTCCTGCATATCCCAGGGCAGGGGACTTATGCCCTTTAGAGGCGAAATCTGAGGGAGAGAAGAGGAAGAAGAAGGGTAAAGGAAGCGGGCAGCAGAAGATTGAGAGGGGTGAAGGAGAAGGGTGTCCCGAGCACCGTGCTCCCCACAGTGACTTCTTGCTTAGCCCTCAGCTCAGAGCCTGAGGGAGAGGGTGTTCGGCACTTGAGCGTCCCAAAGCTCCTTGCCTACTTTTGGCTTTTGTTCTTGTTTTTGCCTTCACGAGACAGACCTAAGTGTCTGGGAAGGACGGAGATAAAGGCCTTTCTGCAGAGCACAGACCTGTTCCCGCAGGCTGGAGACCCCGACCAAAAAGGCCAGGAGATGCCAGCCTGTTGGTCACTTCGGCACAGCCTCCCTCTGACTTTGCTCAAGCTCCCTGACACTGCATTTGAAGGGTGGCTGGATCGTAGGAGCTAAGGCAAGCTTCAGCGCTCTTTCGTGCCCATAGGCGTGCCCACCTGCCCACGGCTCACCACGCACCCACAATCGTCCTGAGACCCCTGAAGGCCTCGCCCCCATTTGTATGGGGTAGGGAGAGCACAGAAGCCCCCTGTATGCAACTACAGATGTTTGACTGAGTTAATGAAGACGCGTGTCAGTGTTCTTCCTAAAATCAAGGTGACCCCCAAGGGCCTCTGTTCACAAGAAGCTTCAGAGACGGTGTTGTCAACAGGGCTCAGTAATAGAGAGGCAGAAAAGCAAATTTACAGTCAAAGTTGAGAGTTTTGAGGAGAAAGATGACAGGGCTTCTAGAGGCCAAATGGAAGGTCAGCTAGTAGATCTTAACAGACAGGAGCTGAGAGATGTACGGATTTGTGTGTCTGTATGTGTACTGTCTGGCCGGAAGGCTATTCATGGGTGCCACATGATCCTGTGTGTATGTGTGTGTGTTGTTCTCTGCATTTTGTTTTGTGTAGCAGAACACTGACCATCCCGTCCCACTTAATCTTTGCACCTTGTTGTCAACTCTGCATCAGAGTGTGTGGATCTGTCAGGGTGCTTTTCTGTGTTTATCTGCACGCAGACATGTAAGCATGCTTCCGAGTTCTTGTTACCTTTGCAGGAGAGTTTAATTCTGTGTTGACACAGGCTTACCTGGATGAAAGTTTCTATATCATGCCAGTTTCCCTGTGATTCTGCCTTTCTCTGCGTCATGCATACCACAGTCCTTCCTTTAAGTTGGTTGCATTGCATTGGATTTAGCTTCCTGCTGGTTTATGTATCAAGTTGTGTGTCTCTGCCAAAGGTCATCTGGAGGAAGCCCTCAGATCAGAGAGGGTTCCCATCTCTCTCTCTCTCTCTCTTTTTAAGGTCAGTGGGTTCCATGGGGTGGTGTGTTAGACTTCCAGCTCCCGCTCTGGGGGACAGAAAGGGTGTGGCTGGGCTGGAATTCAGAAGAAAACCGACCTACCCTGAACTTTTCCTCTCCCTACTCCCTTCTTTTCTTTGCAGATTCCAATTGAGAACCCACCACAGTTACCACAATGGGCAGCAAAACCTTGCCAGCGCCAGTGCCCATCCATCCCTCCCTGCAGCTCACCAACTACTCCTTCCTACAGGCAGTAAACGGCCTGCCCACGGTGCCCTCGGACCACCTGCCCAACCTGTATGGTTTCAGTGCTCTGCACGCTGTGCACCTGCACCAGTGGACGCTGGGCTACCCGGCCATGCACTTGCCGCGATCCTCTTTCTCCAAAGTGCCCGGAGCCGTGTCCAATCTGGTGGATGCGCGCTTCCAGCTGCCTGCCTTTCCCTGGTTCCCCCATGTTATCCAGCCCAAGCCTGAGATCACCGCGGGAGGCAGCGGCCCCGCAGCACTCAAGACCAAGCCGCGCTTCGATTTTGCCAATCTGGCCTTGGCTGCCACGCAAGAAGATCCGTCCAAGCTTGGCCGTGGGGAGGGTCCCGGCTCCCCCGCTGGTGGGCTGGGTGCCCTCCTGGATGTGACCAAGCTGTCCCCAGAAAAGAAGCCCACGAGAGGACGCCTGCCTTCCAAGACCAAGAAGGAGTTCGTCTGCAAGTTCTGTGGTCGCCACTTCACAAAGTCCTACAACCTACTTATCCATGAGCGGACGCACACGGATGAGCGGCCCTACACATGTGACATCTGCCACAAAGCCTTCCGGAGGCAAGACCACCTACGGGATCACAGGTGTGGCACTGTGGGTGGCCCTAGAGAGAGCTTTCGGCCTCTGTCTTCCCTCACCAGCCTCCTCCCTAATGGGAAGGTTCTTGAGACCCCCTAAAGGCTCCAAGCTCCCCAGCTTCTAGGAATTAACCTAAAATTGTGAAGAAAACCGTACAAAGCTCAGGGATCAATTCTTGGAGCATGGGTGGAGAGAACAGAGAATAAATAGGACCTAAGCCTAAGTCAGGTCCCCATGGGCTCTGGAGGAGTGCGCATAACTCCCTCACCTCTTCCTGCATCTGCAGCACTGTCCCATATAAGTTCCTGTGACAGTGGAGAGTGACACGCGATACATGTGACAATTCAGCACTTGAAATGTGAAATGAGTGTGAGTGGCTAACTTTTAAGTTTTATTTCATTTTGATTTTAATAACCACATGTGGCTAGTGGCTACCATCTTGGATAGTGCAGCTTCAGCAAATTGTCCGCCCCAGATCCCCTCACTCACCCTCAGTGTTGACCCAGGCCTTATAAGGAGGCCATGCTGGCTCTTCCTCAGGAAGGCAGGCGGTTTGCCTTGCCGAACCTGTTAGGGATCAGAGATTGCCCAAGCCTCTCCTTGGCCTCCCTGCTCCTCCACAAACAGCATTTGCCAGCTCTCCCTAGGTACCCCACAACCCCCTTTTCTTTTGAAGGCCAGCGCCTCACAGCAGTGGGAGGGGATCTTGGGCAACCGTTTATAACATTGCATCATTTTGCAAGGATTAATTCTCTGTCTGTTTTTGCTCTCAGATATATTCACTCCAAAGAAAAGCCTTTCAAGTGTCAAGAGTGCGGGAAAGGATTCTGCCAATCCAGGACTCTCGCTGTCCACAAGACGCTACACTCACAGGTGAAGGAGCTCAAAACCTCCAAGATCAAATGCTAAATAGAGCCCCCGGGTCAACAGGACCCTGGGTCACGCAGACCCCTCCTCCAGAGGGACCAGAAGCCGGAAGGCGACTGTAGCAGACCGCGGGAGGGGCTCCCGGACCTTCCCTGGTCCCAAACAAAGTCCCCTGGGTCCCGGGCGCACGCAGAACTCCGGAGCCCCGCCCGGGGCCATGACTCGGCCGCCCGGGCGACTCCCCCAGGACGAGGCTAAACTCTTGGCCAAAAGGCGGTACTCACGTGGCGGAAGGGAAACTGCATTTTAAAAAAAGAAGAACTAAAGCTCCGCGGAGCCGCAGCGGCGCCTCTCCCAGAAGTATTACTTTTCCTATTGTTATTTTATACGTTTTCTTTATTATTTTTTTCTTTGACCATATAAGCTTGTAACTCTGACTGCGGAGAAAGAGGGGAGAGGAAAAGAAGCTTTGCGTGCTCGCAGCTTCCAGCCCCCCCCCTCCCGCCCCATGCCCACCCCCGGGAGCCTGCAAAAGTGTAATCCGTGTATCTGCTTCAGCCGCCCGGCCCCAGGACAGACCGCGGGACCGACCGCGGCGTTCCGGCAGCGCCAGCTCCCAGTTCCCGCCCAGCAGGCGGCCGAGGACTCCCGGGCTCGGCCGGCGGAGGCCGGTACCGCGGCCCCTCGGGCTGGAAGGGGCCTGGCCTCCGGCTCCCCCTGCTCTGTTGCCGGTTCACCGTGAGCGAGCTGCAGGCTAGAGCAGGGCGATGTATTGCGATTGGCACTTTATGCTGACCATCGGTAACGGACATTTATCACTGGAGTTTTTAAAAATATGAAATAAACGGTTATTTTACAGGCATTACAAGATGGATAATTTCCTCCCAAGCGCAGGAAACTGGGCGGTGCCTTTCTTTGAGATGAGCAGGTTTCACTGCAGGCTCCAATCCCCACTGCCGGAATCTCCACCTTATTGGAGCGATAGGGATGAAATGGTTGAGAAAACCCTTCTTTCCCGTGTTGGTCTACCTCGGACCCCATCCTATATTTACTTTTTACTTTTCTCTTCCACTTCGGCCTTAGGATCTCAATGCCCCCACTCCTTGTCTCCAAAGGGCTTTGACTTTACGAAGAAGCCGAGCCTTCCGCCAGTGTGTTGGCGGTGAGATATCTCAACATCTCCGGGGGCTGGGGTCGCCTAGGGTCCACTAAGGAAATAACAGAATGTCACCCTCCTCCCTACCCCCACCCCCAACACACACACTGGGCTCTTGCTACTGCTTTAGGGAAGGAGGCGCCCATAAAGACAGCCTCAAACTGGTACTGTCCTGTCCCCAGGGCCCCAATACTTGGCTACAAATACATAATCACCGCTGTCTTCCCAAAGACCCAAACCTACATCCCTCCCCTTTGGATTCTCCAGGCAGAATTCCACACCCGCGAAGATTCCCTATAGTTTTTCAAGCCTTTTCAGGAATGGCGGGGGCGGGCGCCCTGGGAAGCCCGGGAAGTTTAGGAGAAATCTGAGTCCACCCTTTACAAGTTGAACCTTCTCCGGGGCGTCTAGTTTTCCCACAATTAGAGGCCAGGCTGCCGGGGGCTCCCCTACTGGCGCGAGGCCGGGCTCCCCCCAGCTCGAGCGCCCTGACCGCTGGGCAGAGCATGCTGGGGCGCCCACGGCCTTTCCCCGGCCGAGTGCAACTTCCCGGGCTACTGTGACCGGCGCGCAGCGGCCGCAGAGACGGCGGGGTCGAGCTTCCCAGTAATACGAACCGCAAATTCCAGTCTCTGGCACAGCCCAGCAGCATGAACGGGTCGGGGTTGTCGGGGTGAAAACCCTCTAGCGTTTCACTGCGCTATCCCCTCCTCTGCTGGGATTGCCTCTTGGCCCTGTGCGGGATTGAATTCCGCAGTTCGGGAACCCAACTTATCCCTGTGGCCTCAGCCCGGCCAGCACTGATGATCCCTGCCCTCCGCGTTTGGAGCCGCGCTGCCCCCTGCTGGACAGGCCTGGATGGGCCGTCCGGGACTCCGGTGCCCGGCCCACAACCCAGGGTGACTCGCTGCCGCAGCTCCTTTCGGTCACTCCTACAGATCAAAATCTTAACTGGCCCCAGGGTCCATTGCGAAAGAGGGGCAGGGTGCTGCGCGGTCTGGACCGGCTTGTAAGAGCTCGGCTAGTCGGGCAAGATCCCAGTCTCTCTTCCACCCGGTCCATAAGGACTCGTCCCAGGCGAGAATGGAGGCCAGGTCCCAGAGAACTGTGACCTCGGGGTGCATGGAGAGGGTTAGTCAATGGGTTTAGATTTCCACGGCTTGGGCCCAACCAGCGAAGGCAGTGGTATGGTCTGCTCTTGGCCATGGCAGGAGGCACATCAGTTCTTTAACTAATCCCGCGAGATTGGGGGTACATGATTGTTGCAAGACGTCGTGAGTGCGTGGATACACACAGACACACACACACACAGAGCCACAGCCGCAGTGGAGAGCTTTGGGTACATCTGAGAACCTGAGAGAGAGCCCCATCCAGTCCCTTTGCTCTTTCTGGCGTTCCATCTTTCCCAAGGATTGACTACCACTGCTGCCCACTCCTCCCCCAAATTCCTTCATCTCCCATTCCCCTCCGGACACAGCGCCTCTGAGGTTAGCCCAGCCTCAAGGACGTGGTCGTAAAGGCTGCGAAAAGGGGTGGGGGTGGGTGGCTCTTTCTAGCCTACCCCACTTCTGGTACCACAAATCCCCACCCTCCAAACCTAGGCCCTGCAAGGGACTTTCAATATCAAGTGTGCGTGCTTGGAAGAATGGATTCCCAGCGTAGGGTTTTCAGGGGGTAGTAGGGAGCGGGACCGGTCGCTGCTCAGAATCCTCCAGCGCATTCACATTGCCTCTGCCGTGGCTTGCTTTACTGACGATTGCTATCGTGCTGGTGGAAACAGAAGCCAGTTCTCAGCGCAGCTCTCCGCGGTCTATACTCATGACAGCGATTACATGGATTGTGCAGAAACAGCAACTGCAAGTGGAAGGGGCAGACGAGGCCGCGGGCCACCAGACCCCACACAAGCTACAATTACCCCGCGACGTGGTTGGGCATTTTCCGCTTGTACTCATTGTGGATAGCACGAAAAGGGCAATGACAAGATCAGAAATTTTGGGTGGGTTTTCTTGCCTGTCCATTCTGTAAGGGCTAATTCCCTCCTCCTCCCCGCAACCCCCCCTTGCTACATCCTTAGATCCATCCCATTCCACCACCCCCTTTCCCTGCCTCCTCTGTCTCTGGGCGGGTTTTTGGGAGCGAAAGAGGTCTGGACAGATGGAGTTCAGCAGGGGTCCTTTCCCAAAGCTGCGAGGCCTGCAGTTTTGTGCGAGGCTGGGGTTGGAGGAGCTACTGGCTGGACTTCTCTGCTGGACGGGTAGAAGGCGCGAGAGATCCTAGGCGCAGCCTGGGGCTTCCTGGGGCTAGCTCTGGGAAAAGCTTAGGAGCTACCCGGGGAAAGAACAACCTGCAGGGGCTTCGCTCTCGTTGGAAGAAGTTCGGGTTCCACCTCCTCCATCCGGAACGTAGCTAAGGGCACGAAGGGACGTCTTCCTGCGAACCTCTTTGCTGCGGGACTCAGGGCTCCAATAGGGCCCTGGGGAGAAGGAGGGAGAAGCGCAGCGGGGTATCTTGGGGCTTCTTGACGACACGTCAGCTCCAAGGACGTGGACCCTGTGATAGCTTAACCGTTCCTTTCCCCCTCGGCGGAATCTTGGTGCCCTAAGTGTTGGCTCAAAGGCACATCCCATCGCACATCCTAGAGCTCTATGGCCCTGTAACGTCACGGCATCCTCCCGTTGAAACAGTGACGTTGCACAACCCCTGGCAAACGAGTCGGAGATTTGCGATGTCTCTCATTTACGTAGTTCTATGACGTCACAGAAGGGCCCCACCTGGAGAGGTGACACCATGACTCCCACATTTCCCGCGACGCCGCCCCCCCCCCGCCCCCGCTCCGAGAACCCTGCCCATAGAGGCGTCAAGACTCTGTGTCTTATCTCCACCTATAGGATCCGCAGACCCCAAGCGTTGGCAGTAGTCCTGAGTGAGGCAGGGTGTCTGGTAGCGTCGGCCTCCGGACGCCGGTGGCTTAGAACGACCTCCTTGCCCGCAGGCTATGGTAAATTAGCCGCTGGGGGGAATTATACTCTTCCATCCCACCTGGCCCCGCCCTACTCACGGCCTCCCCGCCCACTGCGCAAGCTCCAGGCGCAGGCGCAGCAGGAACTCGCCGCCTGGAGGAGCGGGCGCTGGAGTGCTGCTCCGCGGCAGGCTGCGGGAATCTCTGCAGACTTTTGTGTCTCGCTTTCAGGGATCGCAAACTCAGGGTGACACTGGCCTGGAGGTTGCATCCAGCCATCGGCGTATTTGAGCGCTAGAAATGGCGACGAGGAAGAGGCTAGCTCCGGGTTAATGAGGTCTGGACACCCTCTGGCGTCTCAAATCTAGCGCAGCCAGCGTCCGACCGTGGCCCCTGGAGTTCGAACTGGCAGGGACGTACTGCTGGCTGGGCCCTCCCTGCCTTAGATGAGCAAGCCCAGTGCAGCCCCAGCCTTTTGGGGCAGGGTCTCTGAGGCAGAGGTCTCAGCCCCCAGCCGGGCGGCGCTCTTGAGAGACACAGACTGGGCCACCTACGCCTCCTGTTCCGCCGGGTTTTCTGGGCCGCGGGTAGTGCCAAACTTGTTGGGCCCAGTTTGCATATGTTTCAGATGAAAAGTTCACTACGGACAGGAGATGTTAGGTAGGGGTCAAACCTCATGTCGGCGGCAGAGGAAGAATTAGAAGCTGTGTTTCCTGCGAGGCGAAGGGCCAGAAGACCCAGTTTTAGCTTTTCCTGCCGCTTAACAAGCTTTGGGCCAGTCCCTGCACTTCTGTGAGCCTCAGTTTTCTTTCTGTAATGGGGATAATGCTCTTCCCACCTACATCATTCGGTTGATGTAGAGGTCAAAGGCATACATATTTTCTCAATCATAGTCACTACTTGAACCAAAAAACTGGGCCCTAATGTGTTACAGAACAACTTTGGCATTTATGAAGTGCCATGTGAAAGTATTATTAGAAATGTTTGCTCAGCATCTTGAAGTTGCCTGCCTCCCAGGCTGCCTTATTCCTAGGAGAATCTTCTCCTGATCTTCACTTTAACATAACTCAGAGACCCTGAATGGGAATGAAGAAGGATATCACCTGGACTGGTGGTCTTCTCGAGACCTCCAGGAAAACTTGAAAGAAGCCTTTTTTAACTCCATTCGGATCAATGGATTAATCCGTCCACGGATTGTTATGTTTGGTTAAGAGAGGAAGTCAGGTGACAAAATGTAAGTGCCCTACTCACCACTCCTTTGTGGCATATGTCTAGGGAGAAAAAAAAACCCCAACCTGATGCAGGTGTGGGGCAGGGGCGGGGCCTATGTATGTGGCAGGCATGACTGCATAGGTAGTATGGGGCTTTCACTCTGCAAACACCAGCCTGCAGAATGAAAGACCCCCAGTATAATGTCCTTTGGGGGGTGCTTTGCCTTTTGCTAGTGCCTCCTAGCCTAAAGAAAAGCTGGTCACGCAGTGCTGTTACATGGATACATCCTCAGGAATGCTCCGCTCACTCAGTCAGCCACCTGTGCCCTGGCTATTTGCTGACTCTCTTGGCCATTTTTCCCTGGCCAAAGCTAGTTGCAGTTCCAGCGACGCGAATACAGAAGGACTAACCCAGAAAAGTGGGGTGGATGGATGGGCGAATGGGTCGAGAGTTTTGTTTCTCTTTTCCAAACACTGAGCTGGCTCTTTGCAGCTTAGCCATCTCTGGGGAGGTATAAAGCATAATTAATTTATTTTCAGTGTTTGGTTAGATTGAACTCTTTTGCTAGTGAGATAAGATATGGAGTTTTGTCATGATAAGGGCAAGGATGGATTGCTTTTTGTCACTTGCAGGAGTGGGTACCACTTGGACCCTACAGGTAGATTGCGGCATGAGACGAGAAACTTTACAGAGGATGTGAAAGAAAGCTAGAGGAGCTGGGGCAGTAGAGGCTAGATCCTTTACCTCTGAAGGGACAAGAGAGGCAATAGGAGCTTCCAGAGAATTCGGGCCTTGGCTTAAATGAGATTTACTTGTGAGACTGATTTACTTCTTATTAACCTGGGTCAAGGGTTGAGCATCTTTGTGCAGCCAGATTTCAGAATATCTTTAGTATCTCATGGCATACACAGCTCCTCCTATAGGTCTGCAGTAGGCCAAGAACCAGAGCAGATGTGGTGCTGAAGCTTTCAGGCACAGTCTGTGTGGCCTTGTCATTGGAACGATCAGTCAACACCGAAATAATGAGCGTAGACTCTATGGTGGGTGGGGTACCAGAAGATCCATCTTTTTAATTATAAGGTTTATATCTTCTATATTCTTTAAAATTTTTAAATTTCTTTGTCTATTCCTAACTTAGGTACTTTAGTGTGTTAAAAACTCCCATGCTAATGGTAGTTTTACTATGTATACATACACATATATAAAATATACTATATATTTTTTCCAAAATATATATTCTTTATTTTGCCACACTTCTGACCATTCCTGTGCCTCAACTGCTTACATAAGTGGCCTTATTATTATCAATTCCTTTGAGCTTTAGGTAGCTGCTGGGAAAACCAGGTAATCCGTGAGCACGGCCTTGTCGAGTTCAGGTCTGTGCCTCCTCGACAATACACAGCACTCATGGGGGACTCCTCAGTGTGTTGGTGGCAACGAGGGTAGTGGCTGGGGCTGTACCACCGTGGGACAAGCGTGAGGCGTTGCTAGATCTTCTGCAGCCAGGAAGTCAGGCAAGCTTTTCCCCTGGCAAATAAATTTTATTTTAATTATCATAAGTATGTGTTTAATGGGCCCGGGAGGATTGGGAGTGCTGGGGAGGGCATTGGGTTGTGAAATGTTCCCTCAGCTCTCCCCCCATTATTTTAATTTAAGTATTTCCAGACATTCATAAAAATTAAAAGAATTTTATAGTAAACACTGAATTACCCACAACCTAGGTTCTACAGTTAATATTTTACTATTCTTCTTTATCACACATATCTGTCCATCTCAATCCACCTCTCCCAACTTTTTAAAAATGAAAATTTACAAACAGACAGAATAACAGAAACAATAGTACAAGGAATATCCTCATATCTTTCTCCTGGAGTCAATAGTTGACAATGTTTTGTTATGTTTGTTTCTCTCTGTCTTTCTCCCTGAAGCATTTGAAAGTTAGTTCCAGACTTCACTATATTTCATTCCTAAATACCTCAGCATATATCTTTTAGGATGCATTATTCTATATAACCACAAGATTATTACCACACTGGATAAAATTAATCATAATTTTATATCATTTAATATTATCAAATGTCCCATCTGTATTCAGATTTCTACAAACCTTCCAACATTTTGATTTTTTAAAAATCAGAATGTAATCAGAGATTTTCACATTGTATTTATGTCTTTAGCATCTTTTAATCCAGAACAACTTCTGTATTTTTTTTAAAACTTCTCATTTTGAAATAATTACAGATTTACAGAAAGTTGCAAAGATAGTACAGAGAGTTTCCATGTACCCTTCACCCAGGTTTTCATAGTGTTTACACCTTCCATAATGATAACCCAATGTCATAATCAGAAAATTGATACTGGTACAGTATGTATGAATAGTTTTATGCTATTTTATAAATAAAAATAGCAAGAGGAATAGCAGATTTTTATAACCACCACCACAGTGAAGATACAGAACTATATGATCACTACAAAGATCTACTGTTGTCAGCATTTTATCAGTTTGAGGGAAGTGTAGAAAACTTACCTCCTGCTATGAACTAAAATATTTCTGTCCCCCCGAAATCCCTATGTTGAAATCCTGTCTTCTAAGGTGAGATATTAGGAGGAGGAGTCTTTGGGAGCTAATTAAGTTATGAGGCTTGGACCCCTTATCAATGGTATTGGTGCCCTTCTAAGAAGAGTCACGAGAGAGCTTACTTCCGCTCTTTCTGCTCCGTACCGTGTAGGGAGAGAGCAAGCAGAGGGCTGTCGACAAACCAGGAAGACAACCTCACCAGACTGTGGATCTGCTGACAGCTTGACCTTAGACTTCCAGCCCCCAGAAATGTGAGAAATAAATGTCTGTTGTTTATGCCAATGCGTCTATGGTACTCTGTTATAGCAACCTGAACTGGCCAAGGCAGCTTCTTTTCATCCCTTGTATTTTGCCTGTGTGTGACATTATAGTCTTAAATGTTTCCTTTACACGTATTGAAGACCCAAGTCAGACAACTCCATACTTTTTGCTTTAACCATGAAACATAAATTAGACAACTCAACAGGAGAGGGAAAGTCTACTGCATTACCCATGCTTTCGCTTTTTCCATTGTTCTTTCCTTCTTCATGTTCCAGGTTTCCTTTTTTATTATTTCCTTTTTGTTTTGAGAACTTTTTTAAAGCCAATATTTTAGGGCGGGTTTGATGGTAAAAAATTCTCTTAATTTTTCTTCATCTGACAGTATTTTAATTTTTCCTTTATTCCAGAAGGATAATTTCACCAGAGTTGACAGTTCTTTCTTTTCAGCACTTGAAAAATGTTGTGCTACTTCCATTGGCTTCCATGGTCTCTGATGAGAAATTTGCTGTCATTTGAATTGTTTTGCTTTATATGGAAGGTGTCATTCCTATTGCTGCTTTCAAGATATTTTCTTTGTCTTTAATTCTTTAATTTTCAGAAGTTTGATCGGATGATTCTTGGTATGATTTCTTTGGTTTTATTCTTTCGGGGATTTGCTCAGATTTTTAAATCTATAGGTTTATGTCTTTTTCCATACTTGAAAAAAATTTAAGCCATTATTTCTTTTCCATATTTGGAAAAGTTTACTCATGATTTCTCCTAAAATATTTTTAACTCCACTCTTTTTCTTCTCCATTTCTTTGACTCCAATGATATAAGTATTACACCTGTTGTTATAGTCCCACAGGTATTTGAGGTTCTGTTTATTTTTTCTCAGTCTATTTTCTCTTTGTTGTTTGGTTTGGGTAATTTCTATTGTTCTATCTTCCAGCATAGTAATTCTTTCCTGTATTCCCTCCATTCTGCTTTTGAGGTTTTTAAAAATTTCAGTAGTCATATTTTTTTAATTCTAAAATCTCCATATGGCTTTTCTTCCTATATTCCATTTCTTTGCTAAGATTTTCTACTTTTTGTTGTTTCAAGGTTTCCTAATTGCTCACTGAAGCATTTTTATGATAGCAGCTTTAAAATTCTTGTGGATAATTCCAACATCTGTGTCATCTTGATGTTGATGTCTGTTGATTATCTTTTCTCTTTCAAGTTGAGATTTTCCCAGTTCTTGGTCTGACATTTGATTTCCTATCGTATCCCTGAAATTTTCGGTGTTATGTTATGAGACTCTGGATCTTATTTAAATCTGGTTTAGTAAGTCTCCTCTGACTTGCTGTGCTGGTTAGGGAAGAAGGAAGTGTTCCTTTGTCACGGCCATGTCGGGGTGAATGTCCAGGGTCCCCACCTGGCCTCCCTTGACATCCTTGGAGGAAGCTGTGCTCCATTACTACTCTGTGGAGGTGAGAGTTTAGACTCCCCTGCACCCGCCACCCAGGCCTCCACTGACACCTCCCGGGCCGGGAGGGGAAGGGTCTTTTTTTGTTGCTATTGCTCTGCGTGGCTTCTGCTGGTGGGCAGGTAGGTGGAAGACCTTGTTACCGCTGGCGGCTGGTATCTGTTTGGCTCCCCACTTGCTCTTCTCAGAAGGGCAGGAGGACCAACTTTGTAAAGCCAGGCCAAGACGGCAGTCCAGGCTTCCCATCCAGTCTTTGCAGACTGGTAATCCGTGGCTTTTTGAATCACTATTTTGCTGTGTAAGTGAACCAGTATTGGCCTTATGAAAGTATACACTAAGTGCCAAATTTCTCCACAAATTCCTGCCTCCTGAGATCACTTCTCACTTTATTTTTCTAAGGTGGTCCCGGGGTTGCCCTTCTAATGCGTTGTGTGGTATCTTTAATTTTGTAAGGGAAAATGATCACTTCATGTTTTGACATAAAATGCTTTGGAGTGTTTTTTTTTTAATTGTAAATTTATAAAACTTTTATCTACTCTCAAAAGTTGGCATGTAGAGTCCCTGTGGACAAAAAAGAGCCATCGATATTTTTAGATTAGCTGCAACCTCTGGAGCTTTGACGGAGTAACATTGAGTCTTTTATTATTTTGTTTGTGAAAAGAAAAAATCTAATATATCTGGTGGTTGGGAGCATGGTTTTCTTTTTCACCCTACTCCCTTGTCTGGTTTTCAGATCATAATTTTAATATAAATTTGTCCATAGAATTTTAAGCCTCATTAAATTTTTGGCAATGGAATTTCAGGAATCTATCCAAAATTTCCTAAAGTATTAGGTTAGTTTCCTTCACTGTCAAAGTATTTCCTAAACGGATAGGATTTTTTTTTTCTCTTCTAAAATCGTGCCTTATAGATTTCTCATCATTATCTTAGAAAGAGATATGATTGTTAAAGTGAAAACTTCTCTTTAGTTTATATTAGTCACTGGTTATGATCTGACTTATGCCCGAGTATGGGCTAAGTGTGGACATCATACAAATTGAAAGAAACAGTTCCTGCCTTTTCCAGATACATGTTGTTACAATATGACATTTACTTCAGTAAGTCTGGGCAGACCGAAGTCGGTCACTGGGGTAAGAGGAACGATGAAGCAGGAAACATTCGTCTCAACACAAGCTTTATTGCTGAACTTTGCTGGGTCACCTTAGTCAAGTCCCACAGCATCTCAGGGCATCAACTGCTGAGTAGACTAAAAATACTTATTTCTTCTAAGTTCTATGGTTTTTTTAATTAAAAATTTAAACTCGTGCCATACACATAGATAATATTGCTAAATACTACCTGCCTCTTTTTGTGTAGTCTTCAAAAAGTTATCTGCAGAGGCTCCCAGCTTTTCAGCTGCTTTCGGTCTCAAAAACGTTTTCGAAAAAAAGAGAATCAAAGAGTGCTTGGGACAGCTATAAAAAAATTTCAGACTTCACTTCCAGCGTTGGCTATCTCCATTTTTGCTATGAGTAAAAACCAAATTAATGTTTCCCTCCGGGATGCTCTGATTCTGTAGTTGTCAGGCAGCTGGTGATGTCATCATGCGGATGCAGGCAGAAGCCTTGCATATGGTTTACAGGACTGTGTGGCAGACGTACATGGACCGAGAGGGTCATAATTAGAAAATCAATCTCACGTTTAGGAAATATGCCGAAGCATGTGAATATTCTGTCTCGTCCCAGAAGCACAATAAAAGTAAACCAACTACCCTCGAAATGAGACCAATTACAAAAACACTAATTTCGAGATCATGAACACAAAGGTTTGAGTTGTAAATATTTATTTCTAGAGAAACAATTAAGGCAAACTCATTTCACATTTCAGAGAAAGAGGATTATGGTGTTAGATAGAGCACACCAACCACACTGGCTAAAATGGGGATTTCTGCATAAGGCCATCTACAGGGGACAAGAAACCCTCCTGCCACCCCCAGGGTGGGCAGGATCTCCCCCTCCGGCTTTGGACTGGTTCTTAGATGTGTCCAGGAACTGACAAAGACTCCCTGCAGATTTTATCTTCTATTCAAACGCTTTAGAATCTGAAATTAGGTATTGAGTCAGAGCCAGGCGTTACACGGGCCGTAGCTGAGGACGGGGTGTCCAGGTCATTTCCCAACTGGCTGCAAAGCACCATTTTGACTGGCGGGAGAAGTGCAAAGCAGCGTTCAGTGTTTCCTTTGTGTGTCCAATGCCAGTTTACTTCCCTGCCATATAAATGGCTCTGAGCAGCACAGTAGGTGCGAGCCAGGCGGGCACGGGTCTGGGCGGATCTGTTAGTGCAGCCCCCGAGGAGGCCAGGTGAAATGCGTTCTGCCCTTTCCAGCTTGCTGGTGTCATTGTTTTCCACAATGGGGCAATTGTCCTCAGCGGCTTGGCTGGCACCGGGCCCTCTGAGGTGCCCAGAAAACCCCCGTATAACTGCAGTCCGAAAGCTGGGCGCAAAGCTGGCTGTGAGCCTCGCGGGGCCCTCGGGGCATGCTTACTTCTGGCCTGGCAGGCATGTCTGTAGGTGCTGAACAGAAACTGCCTTACTTGAAAATACTGCTGTTGGCAGGGCGATTTCAGAGACACCAAGGAGAGTCCCCCTCCCTTTGCAAACAAACAAATCCCTACCTGCTCCCCAGGGGCCTGGACTCCCTCACTTTCTCATGAGAACCCTTCATTCCTTCATGGCAGCTGATGCTTAGAATGCAGACCTAGCGGGAGGAGATATTGTATAGCTATCATTTATTGAGTTTTTACCACATACAAAACACTGTACCAAGAGATTGACATCGCAGATGCTATTTTTTTTTTTTTTTTTTTTGAGGAAACAGAGGCTTAGAAGTGTTCATTTGTACAAGGTGACAAAATATGTCGTAGAACCAGCCTTTAAATCCAGATTCTTCAGACTCCAAAGTCTCTGACTCACCGGGCCCTGGACTGCCTCCCAGTAACCTCTAAGGGAGAGGCATCAAGGGGACGCCCTGCCCTGTAGCTGGAGGGGTGCTGGGCTTTAACCCTTCCTGGGGAGGGAGGGACAGCTAAGTCCACGGGCTGAGGAAACACTGGGCCTCCCAAGGGGTACTGAGCATAGACCCGGGAATGATGGATGCTGGGGTCCTAGCTTCCACCTCTAAGCACAAGGCAGAGACCTCCTCCTGCTCCATCGGGCCATCTGCCAAGGTGCGTCATTCAGGACGGAGGCCCTCTGGGAACAGGGGAGCAGGGCTGCGTGGCTGGCGCCTGCCTGCACTACGGTTCTCATGCCTCTCTCGCATCAGGAGCGGGTGCCGCTGTGTGATGGGGCAGCGTGGTCTCTAAGAAGCTCCTCCAAATTCCTGCCTGTCCCTCCAGCTAGAGTGTAAGGTTGTGAGCCTGAGTGACATTGTAGTACCTAAGCTGGGCATGTCATCAGGGCCGATGGCAGTGTGGAACGGGCAGCCTGGGTCTCTGAGCGTGGGTCTCTGGGTGCTATTGTGATGTGACGTGACTGAGAATTTCCATTGCCCTTCAGAGGGTCACCTTGCAGTCGAGACGCCATGACACCCAGCTGGAGAAGGCAGTCCGAGCGAGGTCACCCAGACCAGACTCTCTCACCTTCACAGTCTGGCCTGGGGACCCCTCCCATGTGCTTCTCCTGAAACCCCAGTCATTACACTTCTAAAATGGTATTACACGTCTGTTTACTTGTGGATTACAGGCTCCTTGGGGACATGGGCCAGTTCTGCCTGTCTCAGTGTTTCCAGTGTGTTTTATGGCACCTGAGCCTGAGGAGACATTCCTAGCTAAGCTAGACCCCAGAGAACGACCTTGGCCCAGTTACAGGAATGAGGGAAACTTCCTGGGAAATGGGGAAAAGAAGGTAACTGGTTAACTGTCTTTCTGGGATAAGCATCCTGATCGCTTGGGTGGCAAATGAGAAATGTGTGTGAACTGGAGGAGAAGGAACTGTCTGCAGCCGCCTGGGCCCTGGCGGCAGCCAGAGTCGGCAGGACCACTAGAGGGGACTTTTTCAGAAAAGGGAACAGCAGCCTTGCTCTGGGGCAAATCATATATTGCTTCCCGCCCCCCCCCCCCCATAATTATAATCTGCCAGCACGAAGGCTGTACCTTTTATTTTCATTGTACCTTGTATATAAAATGAAACATTTAAAATGAACCCCCTGAAAATTTAGAAGGCAAATAAAGCAATCCTGCTAATTTAATGAAGACGAAGCTGTAAATGTGGCTTTTATGAAGTGTCAACCACTCGCTGAGGAACCCGGTGGGGAGAGGGGAGGGCGGGAAGGGCTGCGCTCTGACTCAGCCCCAGAGGCCAGGACTTTTCCTAGTTTTCTGTAGCACGTGGGGTCTCTGAAGGGGAGGGGAGCTCTGCTCTTAAGGAATGATCCAGAAACCTAGTCCCTGTGAATTCTCCCTTCTCCTTGCCTTGTTTCCTTTCTCCGTGATGAGACTCGGGGAGTGACAGGCTGTCAGAAACACTCTCCCCTCCAGGGGTGGGTGAGTGTCTCCCTCCAGTACCTCTGTGCCAAGGGGTCCCTATTGAAGACAAGCTTCTGTCCGGTGCCCTCTGTGGTATGCGACCTATCTACAGAGCCAGTCAGAATGTAGTAGAGGGAGGGGCCTGCTGTCCTCCCGGGGTCCTTTCAGTAATCCCCTTGTCACAGCCACCTCTGAAGGCTGCTCCCTCTGACAGAGGGGATGTGATGGGCAGCCTGTCAAATAGATTGTGAGTGCATTAGCGGGATTAGCAGCGAAGGCTAATATTGCAGCGTTTCCAAAGTTCATTCGCAGCAGCTGAGGCTGGTCTGCTCGGCTGCCAAATGGGGCAGACGCACACAGGCTTCAGAATTAATGTCACGTCTGGGACCAGCCCTGAAGTGGTCCGAGGCACAACAGTCCCATTGTGTTTGACTTGTGTTTATGTATTTTTATTCCACAACAGAGCTTAATTTATAATATTCGTATAAAGATGCTGTCTAAGTGTTCTTTCCCATCTTATTGATAAACTAGCTGAAATACTTTAGCAGCTCCTCAAAACCAGATGCTCTGTTCTTGGCATTTGTTGAAGTATTGCTGATTTTATTTCTGCTTGTTAAAGTAATATACCCTCATTTTGGAAATATTGGATCAGAAAAGTATAAGGGAGAAATTTAAAATAATCCTTTTACCAGATATTACCTCGAATGGCATTTTGATGTATTTTCATGCAGCCTTTCTTCTATGCATACAAAACAGAATTGTGATTATACTGTATATTTTGTTTTGTTTTCTCCCTAATAAAACATAAGCATTTTGTGCTTTAAAAAAATAAAGCATAAACATTTCCCAATTTTCTTGTACTTTTCACAAAAACATCTATGAGATACTTTAGGTTTATATATATTTGTGTTAATTTTCTATTGATGTTAAACATATTGCCACAAACTCAGCAACTTAAAAACGACTTATTTATTAGCTCCCAGTTCCATAGGTCAGAAGTCTTGCCCGGCGTTGTGGGGCCTCTGCTGAGGACTCGAGGGACCAAAATCGAAGTGTCAGCTGGTCGAGGTGCTGCTGCAGGGACTCTGGGAAGGGTCACTTCCAAGCTCTTTCGTGTGGGCCGAATTCAGGTTTTCAGGACTGTCAGGTTGAGGTCCTTGTCCTTGCTGGTCGTTAGCTGGGGACTACTCCTGGCATCTGGAGGCTGCCTGTCTTCCCTGACATGTGGTGCCTCAGTCTGCAAGCCAGCACTGATGCATTGAACCCTTACTGTGTTTGGTATCTCTGGCTGCTTCTTCTGTGATCAACCAGAGGAAAACTTTCCTCTCCTGAAGAGGTCATGTGATCAGGTCAGGCCCACCTGAATAATATCCCTTGGTCGTGGGCCCTGAACCAAAGCAGATGACACAGGTGCAGTTATTTCAACAAAGATTGGAAAATCTGGCTGGGCTGTGGGGCCAGGGCACGATGCCAAGTTTGACTGCTAACTCCTGCAGATAGGAATACAGGGACACAGATATCCTGGTGTTGAGGCTGTGCCTGAAATTTCCTGACGTGGAATCTTTTGTGCGAGCGTTGGCTAGTGGCCCCAAGGCTCAGTGAGCTGGGTGCCACAGACAAAGGGCAGAGAGAGCTGAGGCTATGCTGACAAGAGGTCATGGAAGAGTGTCTATGTATAATGTTGGAAAATCGGTCTTCCCGCCCCCTCAATCTTTCTGTGTTGTGTGAGGATAATGTGGATAATTGCTTTTTCTGTTGACTTACATTTGCACAGTTCTTTTTAGTTAGGAGAGTGGTTTCACAGTTATGGTCTCCCTTCATTTTTGCATAAACTCGCTGAAGTTGAAACTACTATTTCCTTTTAGGTATGGTGAAGTTCAGTGTTATTATTAAGTATGAAAATAACTGCCAACACGCTAAACAGTAGATACCATTATGAATTTTCATTTTACAGATGAGGAAATCGAAGCTAAGAAAGGTTAAGTGATTTGTCTAATGGCACTTTGTAAGCTGTGGAGCGGGGACGGGACTCAGGTCTGTGTCCTTCCTGGTTTCGTGTGTTGCTCCTGACACTGTGCCGTCAGACTGACCGCTGCCTTGGACCTTTCTAGTCAAGGTCAGCGTGGGCATAGATGATCTCGACCCTTTATTTCTGAAGGACAAATTTGCCAAGTAAAGTAATTTTGGTGGGCAGGTTTTTCTTCCAGCACTTTGAATATATTATCACACTCTTGCCTGACCTGCTAGGTTTCTGCCGAGAAATCCCCTGGTAACCCTAAGGGGATTCCCTTGTAAGTGAGGAATTCTTTTTTCTCTTATTTTAAAATGATCTCTTTGTCTTTGATTTTATTTTTTACAATTTTTTTATTGTTATTCTATTCCAGTTGTCCCAGTTTTTCCCCATTTGCCCTCCTCCACCCATCCCAGCCCCCACCCCCAATTCAATCCCCACACCGTTGTCCATGTCCATGGGTCATTCATGCATGTTCTTTGACTAGTCCCTTCCCCTTCTTTCCACCATTATGTCTTTGATTTTAGGCAGTTTCCTTATAACGTGTCTTGGAGAAGACCTTTTTGTGTTGAAATTGTTTGGAGACCTGCTTCATGAAGTTAGATGTCTGGGCTTCCCCAGTTTGGGGAAGTTTTTAGCCATTATTTCTTTAAACAAGTTTCTTGTGCTTTTCTGCCTCTCTTCTTCTGAGACTCCAAAAATGCATGCCTGTTTCTTTTATTCCACAGTTCATGTAGGCTTTCTTCAGTCTTTTTTACTGTTTTTTCTTTGTTTTCCTCTTACTGAATAATTTCAAAAGATATGCCTTCACCTTAAAGATTATTTCTTCTGCTCAATTCAGTTTGCTGTTCATGCTTTTTATTGCATTTTTAATTTTATCCTTTGCATTCTTTAGCTCCAGAATTTCTGTTTGTTATTTTTAATTATTTCTAGTGCTTTGTTAAACTTCTCTTTTTATTGTTTCCCTGATTTTGTTGAGTTACCTTTCTCTGTTATCTTGTAGTTCACTGAGCTTCCTAAAAATGACTATTTTGTATTTTTTATTGGGCAAATCTCAGATCTCCATTTCTTTGAGGTTTGTGACTGCAAAATTATCGTGTTCTTTTGGTTATATTGTGTTTCCTTGATTTTTTTTTTTTTTAAAGTTTAGTGTTGCCGTCTTCACACTTGAAGAAGCAGTCACCTCATCCAGTCTTGACCGACTGACTTGGGGAGAGAACCACCTTCCATCCTTGTCAGAGATTCTGAGGCTTTCTCAGATCTTTTCTACTGATGCTTCTACCCTACACCTCTTGTTCCCTCTTGACGGTGAATTCTTAAGATTGTACACCCTCTCCCTATCCCGCAAAGCCAGACTTAGTGCTGACAGCCTCCCATTTGCTTTCCCTAGGACTGTGCTGAATATTCAACTTTGTGTGCTTTCCTACCGTCCTGCAGAGTTGGGCTAGATTTCTTCGCACTCACTAATCGTCTGCAAAGGCTTGCACTTGCGGCCATCGGGGGCGTGCCCAGGGAGCTGACCAGAGGGTGAGGGGTGTGTGATCGAGGCCGTGAAACACTGGGTATGCCTTCAACCCAATGGGTAGGGCTCCCCGGCGGGATTCCCAGTAGCTCAGGGGTGGGCTTCCCGGGGGAGCCCGCAGCACAGTTTGTAGGATCCATGTCCCTTGGGTGCCCTCCAAGAGCCCTGGTTGCTGTTTACCTAGCTGCTCCCCAACCCCCAGTGCCACAGCACACTCCCGCATTTTGAGTGGGGTGAGAAGGAACTGGGTCTCTTTGATGGTGCCCCACGCAGCTGAAGAAGCTGAGCATTCACTTGCATAATCTCACCCTCCCTTGTGGGAAAGGTCACGGGCCAAGGTTTCTCTTGGCACTGAACCATGCCACCTTGGGGAAGGGGCGAGAGAGGTGAAGCGAAACTGTTCCCGTACCCTCTTTAATGCACCTAATCTCAGATGTTCTTTTGGTCCAGTGTGTGCTGGGACTCTTGGACATGCACAGAGGCACAATCGTCCACAAGTGATTGTCTGAATTGGTATTCTTTGTGGAGGAAAATGGTAGAAAGCCTTTATTCTGCCATGTTAATGATGCCACTCTTCTTAATGATTACTTCTTGAGTACCTATATGCCAGGCACTGTTCTGGGCTCTGGAGTCATAGCCACATAAGATGAAGTCCCTGTGGAATTTGTCTTCTAGAATTGTATCAGTTTCATTATTTGTAAAGTAGGAATAAGAAAACTATATGCCTAATTAAGCGGTGGAGAGTAAATACAACCCTTCACATAATAAGCTTGGCCCAGTGCCAGTCCCATCATACTGTTTAATAAGTATCAACCATTTATACAGAGATCACACACAGTGGGAAGTGAGCCTAACTCTCGTGTCCTTTAGAACTGCAGTTCTCTGACACGGGGAGGGCATGCTGAACAGTCCAGGCCAAGGTGGAAGTCCGGGGCCTTGGAAGCCTGCCTTTTCCAGGTCGGCGGTTGAAACACAGGGCTGGGATACCGTGATGTCATGAGGGTAGTGGCAGGGCCTCCCAAAGAGCAAGGTGTGGGCGACACTCACCAACCCCATCTACTCCTCCAGCGCACGCTTCTCTGCCTTGGTTACCCAGAGCCGAGGCTGGAGGTGAAGGGTTTCACACCGCAAAGCCGAGAATCAGTGAGGACGCAAAGCAATGTAACGTGAGTGGCACTACGTGGAGGGCACTGCTGTTGTCCATTTTGGTTGACCGAACTGGCTCACTGTATTAGATGCCTCCAATAGAAAGCGTGCAACCAGCCCAAAGCCAATGTAGTGTAAGCAGTGTAATATTTTATATGGGCCACATTTTAGAAAGCTGCTTTTTGTTGAGGAATGAGGTAGCCACTACCGGGCATTTTACTTTGCCTTGGGGATACAACTGTGAGAGCTGGAGTTCACAACATAGTTTGGCTAATCTTTTCAGACAGCCTCTGTACTCTTTTAAGTGGCATTTAATAGCATGAGGAAATCTTTACTATCATAAAGCAACATTACTGGACTGGACTGTGCTATGTGTTCACGTGGGCTTACCCTCTCTGATGGCCTGTGGAAGAAATGGAAATACAGCGAGTGGAGCAGGGACGCTCACATGCTCAGCCTGGCATGCCACTGGGTCACAAGCCTGAAACCTGCATGTTAGGCCTTCCGACCAGGGCTCAGATCTTTCTGGAGCTCCCTGAGATGGAAACAATGATTTCTCTCTCTCATGGTCATTGGGATGCTTATCTGGGACCCTGTGCACAGTAAGCCTGGCATACGGTAGGCAGTTAGCAGAAACAGTTTACCCTCCTTTCTCATCTCCTGCGTATGAATTCACCTTTCTTCAGTGTTACTTAAGAGCAGTTATAAATGAAACCTCATTACTTTCTTGTTCTGGAGGGTCTGGCATGCAGAAGAAGGTGATCGGTGGGAGTTTGTGGGGGAGTCGTTTGTGGTGGTCGGTGTAAAAGGCATTTCCATTGAAGTCCCTGGTTGGCAGCAGAAGGGGTGGGTTTGGCGATTTGGTGCTGTCTCTGGAGCAGCACACAGAAGGGGACAATTAGCTGGTTGTGTTCTCCTCAGATAAGGTTCATGTGAGAGTCACTCTCGTGTCCGTATTTAAGCCATTTAACGCAATGCTCTGCCTTTATTTGTTTATTTATATTCCTTCTGGCATCTAAAAATTGGAGTTGACATACAATATTATACTGTGCATGACACAGTGATTCCATATTTAAATAGCTTGCAAAGGGGTCACCACGATGAGCCTAATAACCACCTGTCATCGTACACAGTTATTACAATTCCCTTGACTATTTTCTGGGCTGAACTTAATACTGTACAAGTGGAACTTTGTACCTCTTAACACCCTTCACCCTTTTTGCCCCCCCCCCCCGCCATCCTTTTCTGCGCTGGCAATCCTCCGTTTGTTCTCTGTATCTATGGGTCTCTTTTTCCTTTGCTTGTTTGTTTTATTTTTTAGCTTCCACATGTAAGTGAAATCATATGGTACTTGTCTTTCTCTCTCTGATTCATTTCACTTAGCTTAATATCCTCTAGGTTCATCCACATTGTTGCACATGGCAATATTTCATTCTTTTTTATGGCTGAGTAATATTCCATTGTATGTATATGTGTGTATATATAAAGAATATATATCTCTATCTCTCTGTATATCCATTCAGCTACTGATGGATACCTAGGTTGATAGGTTGATTCAATATCTTGGTTATTGCAAAAATGCTGCAATGAACATAAGGTTGCATATGTCTTTCTGAACTAGTGTTTTCATTATCTTTGGATAATTACCCACAAGTAGAATTGCTGGATTGTATGGTAGTTTTATTTTTAACTTTTTGAGGAGCCTCCATACTGTCTTCATAGCGGATGCACCAATTTACAAACCAAACTAACAGCGTACAAGGGTTCTCTTTTCTCTATATCCTTGCCAACAGTTGTTATTTATTGTTTTTTTGATAATAACCATTCTGCAGGTGTGAAGTGGTATGTCATTGTGGTTTTGACTTGCATTTTCCTAATGACCAGTGATGTTGAGCATATTTTTATATATCTGTTGGCCATCTGTATGTCTTCTTTGGAGGAATGTCTCTTTAGGTCCTTGGCCCATTTTTTAATCAAATTGTTTGCTTTTTTTTGATGTTGAGTTGTATGAGTTCTTTATATATTTTGTGTGTTAACCCCTTATCAGATATATCATTTCCAAATAACTTTTCCTACTCAGTAAGGCACCTTTTCATTTTATTGATGGTTTTTTCTTTTTTGCTATGCAAAAGCTTTACCCATTTGTTTGATGAAACCCATTCGTTTATTTTTTCTTTTGTTGCTTTTACTCAAGGAGGCATATCCAAAAAGATAGTACTAAGACCAGTGTCAAAGAAAAATTAATACTTATCCTCCTCAAGTTATTCCAAAAAATTGAGGAGGTAGGAGCACTCACTCTACCAGGCCAGCACTACCCTGATACCAAAACCAGATAAAAATACTACAAAACAAGAAAATTGTAGGTCAGTATCCATGTTCCGCTTTTGAATCCACCTTTCAACTACCTGGCCACACTCTACATGCCTAGAGAAGCACCAGAGTTTAGAAATTCAGGGGAGAAGTAGACACATTCCCTACCTTTAGGAAGCCAAGAGTTAAGTAGCAGAGAAAGTACTATATAGACACAGATACTTGTATACACACTCATGCATGTGTTTACATATGTGCTTACGTGTGTGTGTGTGTGTATTTTGGGAGGTAGTGTCCTAGAGTAAGGGGAAACGGTGTGACTGTGGTAACCACAATTTGTCTGTCAAAATTAGAATCCATAGACTGATAAGAACACAGGTCTCTGAAAAGTCAAGAGAAAGATGCTTAAAACGGGGGTAGTCCCAGAATCAAGGCTGCCTCCTTAAGAAGTGGTTCTTGTCTTCAGTAAGTTTACAGTCTAGTCGGAGAGATAATCATGTGCATATCCCTAGATAAAAGAGAGTGCAATCTATGGGATGTGTTACAGAGGCAGGAGGAGGGCCCAGAGAGGGATGTGGCTGCTCACAGGTGTGGGGGATAAAGAAGGGCTGGGAGAGCTTAGAGCCAGTGAAGAGCAAAGGGAGGGATCCGGGAGAAGGGGAAATGCTGGGCCTGGGAGGATGCTATAAGAAGGACTGGCTGCAATCTTGTCGAAGCAGGGAGATCAAAGGGCCTTCACTAGATTTAAGACAATGAGGCACACATCCTTGGGGAGCCAGGTGCTTATGTGGCCAAGGACTTTGCAGTTTGGCTGGCTCTCAGCAACATGGTTGAGAACAGACATGCGGGACTGATTAGAAAACTGCTATGCTTGGGGAAAAATGTCGACATCAGAGACATGAAAATGAAAACATGCAAGTGTGTGTAAATGCATTGTGCTTATCATTGTGGTTTAAGTGCCCAAACCTTGTGAGCATCCTGTAGCTGTGGCTGGGGACATGTCTTTGGAGGCCCCTTTTAGCTTCCTTGCACTGTGATGGCTTTCTTTCCATGGCACCTGATGGTTATCATGTTTTCTTTTATGAGGTGGGGGCCTTCCTCTCATTGGTTGTTATCAGGGAATGAACTGGTGGTCCACTAAACTTGGGCTTCATCAGACTCTTGGGAGGAAAACTCCTGTGTGTATGTGGGAGTGCAGATGGCACAGCAAAGGGATCAAGGACCCACTCTGGAGGCTTATTAGTTGTTGACATTTGGCAGGCTACTTAATTATTCCTCACCTTAGATTCTTCATCCATAACTGGGAACAGTAATACCTATCTTGCAGAGTTCTTGAGAGGACTAAGCATAGCATAGTAACACATAAAATAGATTAGTACAGTGCTTGGCACATGTTAGATATTCCCTGTATCTCACCTGTTATTGCCATGTTTGTGTTTTAACATGCTGATGTAATATGGGTGCATTCTGGGTATAGTTAAAGCACATTTAAAATCTTGGGGGTGGGGTGTTGAGGCACACAAGTACGCACATTGCTGTCCATAGTGCTGAATTATCATCGCACTGGTCATGGCTGTCACTTCTAGTGCCAGGCCACCATTGATGGCTGGCTGCTCAGTCTCTCCCTGGACTTCTGAGCCAGGAGTGCAGGAATGCTGAATGAAGAGAAGCAGACTAACAGAGGCTTTTGGGTAAGTCACTAAGACATGTCTAGGGCAAGAAAGAGAGACATCTTGGTCTCAAATATTTATATTAGCAAAGAATAAATCCAAACATGGCTGAGATTGCTGATAAAAGTAAGACATGTGTATTATGTGTTGAAGGGCTGTACAAGTGTGAACATGAATAATGAGTTGGGTTAGGTAGCAGAGCCCTAAAGGGTTAGGGGTTGTGTGAGTTATCATTATCAGTCAGATTAAAACTGTTTTAATAGGTATTTGAAATTTTGATTCAGTAAAATATATGTGATTTTCACAATGCCATAGAACAAATAAAATGATTAATTTATAATACATGTGTTATATTTTAAGTAAATTGAAAATTTAAGCACACTGCTGAATATAGTAAATTTTTTGATTGTTGGATGTTTGGAGGGGCAAGCGTCTCCCCCATTCCTTTTATGGGGTACTCTGGTGATGACTCTGGGTACTTTACTTTCTCTGGGTCCCGTTTCTCTATTCTCCTCTTCTCCTCACAAAGACCCAAGCTCTTGGAGCAGCTTGGCTAGTCTGCCTGTTAGTCAGTCCTCTCTCCCTTCCTCCTTCCTTCCTTTCCTTCCTTCTAGCAAGCAATTAGCCATCTCCAAGCATACGGTTATTGAGTATCTAGTGATCTATTGCATATCATATTCTTTGGTGTTCTGTTTTGTGTTTTACATCAAGAAAGTAGCTTGTCTAATCTACTTGCTATCATGACAGACCCTGATCTTTGGCCCAGTTCTTCCAGTATCTGTTGGTGCTATTCCTCCATTCAACAACATTCATTAAGCACTTACTATAAGGCAGATACTGTTCTAGGCAGTGGGGATACAGCAGTAAATACTGATACCGCGCATCTAGATTACTGAGATAGGCTGATTGGTTCCCTGTTTTTGCCATTGACTTCCTACGGTCCACTATTAATATAGCCAGAAGTCCTTTTAAACCTAAGTCATGTCATTTCTCTTCTCTGAATAGCTTTCACCTCACTGAGTCAGTGGGCAGTGGTGAAGGTGAAGAAATTCTGTTCTCTCTCTATATTTTGAAGGCACAGCCCTTGGGACTCACAGATCAGACGTTGGGTATGAGTGAAAGAGGGGTTGATAAGATCTCCAAGGAATTTGTCCATAGCAACTGGAAAGATAGAGTTGCCGATTACTGAGTTGGTGGAGACTGACAAGAGTGGATATAGAAGTAAAAATTCTAAGTCTTGTTGGAGACACAACAAGCTTGTTGTACCTATTTGGCATTTAAATGGAGTTGCTGAGCATGTCGTTAGAGATACAAATCTCTAGTTATGTCTGCAGATGCCCATTTTGAAGTCATTAAAGGGCATTTAAAGCCATGAGTCTGTACAAGACTGCCAATTTAGAAAAAAATAAATAAAAGGCCAGAGGACTGGCTTCTGAAGCACTCATCATTTAGAAGGTGGGCAGATAAGGAGGGCCTCAGGAAGGACCCTGAATAGGAAGAGGAGAAGAATTTGGAAGTGACCCAAGTGAGTTATATCAAAGGAAAATGTATTTCAATAAGGAGGGTAGGGTGAGGGCTAAAAGTTGACTTCTGAAGTCACAGGAGGCCTTGATAAGAGCTTTTTTGGTGAAATAGTGGAATCAAAAGCCTGGCTAAATTGTGTTCAAAAGCGAATAAGAAGAGAGGAAATGAGACAGGGTAATGACAGCTCTTTTAAGGTAACTTGAAATATGTCAAGGAATCTCATGATTTTTCAAAGGGCCAGACATGAATAAGCCATGGATAGCTTTGTTATTGCTGTGTGGTTCGAACATTTCCAAATACTGCATTGGCCTAAAGAGGGATAGACATTAAGGTGTGAGTGTGTCTCAAAACTGGCTGGAAAAGAGTCAGCAAAAGGCTACACTAACTATAGCTTCTCTAGAATCAACTCAAGGCTTGTCATGCAGAACCTCTTAAAATAAGGTAACAGCAGTAACCGTAATAGCGAGAATAATGACAGCAACAGAATAGGATACCTGAGTTCTCACTCCATGCTCTCAGCCCAATGAGGCTGATACCACTGTTGTTTCTGTCTTACAGACTCAGAAGCATACAGACAGAGATATAGTCCTTCGGAATATTTGGTAAGACCATGACTTTTATTACTTTTTCCATGGAGGCATTATTTCAAGACCCTGCTGAAGACCAAGGATGTGAAATGATTTTTCAGAATCAAAGGAGGGAATGAGTAAAGGCAGTTTTCCCCAAGGGCTACTGTGGGGATCGAGACCTTATTCTTCCTTCCTACTTTATTTCCCACTCATTTCTCTTGGGTGTACAGGTGCCATTTTTAATGGATGCTGTTGGGCCATTAATAGACCAAGCAGGCCATCTTCAAGGGCCTTGCGTTACTGTGGAAGAGTTCCGCCTTTGTCGTGGTCCATCTCCCGTTTGACTCCCCTGTCCCAGGTCTCCAGCTCTCCTTGGCACTCGTTGAGTGAAGGACTTGCTTCATTCGGAAGGAAGCAAAGTGCAACGTGAGGTCACTGGTTCCTGCTAACTCTTAAGACCTTAACTTTCAGAAACATTTCAGAAATGTTTCCTAAACATTTACAAGAAACAAGAGGTATTTTGATAGGCTTATAAACTTTATTTAGTTTTAACAAATGCCGAAGTTACTGGTTTACTATACCAATAGGAATTACATGTTGTGCTATAAAGTCAAAGGCCAAAATAGTTCAGATAGCTACGGTTCTAATTAAGACTTCAGTGCACAGCCGAGTGTGGGGAAGGCAGCACTGCACAGCCCATGGTCTATTCTTTTAAAAACAGTTTAGCTACTCAAGTTCCATTCATTTAAAAGAGCCTTTTATGGAAAACTTGGAGAATATTGGATTCATTAACAACAATTGTAAGTTTCCATGAGTAGCAGCTGGATCCATTGAAAGGGCCGGATGAACAAATATGAATTGACCATGACCTCCAGAAATTAGGGGTCTGTTTGAAGCCTGTTAGTGTAACAGTATTTTGTACAGTAGCTTTAATCTTTTTCTTTCTGGATGGAATTAAGTGCTCATTTTTTTCCTTTTTTCTTTCTTACTACCCTTTTCTCCTTGGTTTGCATCCATACACACACAATTTCATATCTATTCCCATGGTATAATTTTCTTTTTACTCATATTTCAGTGCATGTTCTTGTGTACCTTTTTTATCCTGTAATAATAATAATAATTATTATTATTATTCTGAATGGAAATGCACCTGTAGGTATTGAGTGCTATTTCCCAGTTTTATCAAGGTGTAATAGAGAAATAAGTGTATATATCTAAAGCATTCAAAGTGATGATTTGATATACATATCAATTACACATTCAAGCTAATTAACACATCCATCACTCCTCTTAGTTACCATTTGTGTGTACGTGTGGCAAGAATACTTAAGATTCACTCTCTTGGCAGATTTTAAGTATGCAATAACTATAGCCACCATGCTGTATGTATGATCTACAGAACGTATTCATCTTCTAAGCGGAAGTTTGTACCTTTGATTGATGTTACATTACTTCCACTTCGCAGCCCCTGGCAACTACCATTCCACTCTCTGGTTCTACAAGTTTGACTTTTTCAGATTCCACATATAAGTGAGATCATAGAGTATTGGTCATTTTGTGTCTGGCTTATTTCACTAAGTATAATGTCCTCCAGTTTCATCCATGTTGCTGCAAATGACAAGGTTTCCTTCTTTTTTACAGCTGGCTAATTTTCCATTGCATATGTAAATGACATCCTCTTTATCTCTTCATCCACTGATGGACCCTTAGGTTGTTTCCTTATCTTGGCTGTCGTGGGTTATACTATTGTGTGATCTTTTAAAAAATTATGTTCGTTGATTTTAGAGAGGGAGAGAAACATTGATGTGAGAGAGAGACATCGATGATTGTTTGCCTCTCATGTGTGCCCTGACCAGGGTTGGGGATTGAACCTGCAACCTAGATATGTGCCCCAACTGGGAATCGAACCCCCAACCTTTTGGTGTCTGGGACGATGGTCTGACCAACTGAGACACACCGGCGGGGACAATGCTGTTGTGTGATTCCTAATGCTCCTCCAAGGGACTGCCTTGGACTTCTCATCCTCTACTAAACCTAGTAGGACCAGGATCAGAAGATAATTGAAATATTTAAGGAGGATTTTCTGTACTTAAACTCTGAAAAGCTTTTGGAGATCAAAACAATGAAAAGCACAAAGAAAATAAAAATGCTCTGTGTGATTCCGGTTTCCCATTACATAATCCTTTACAGGCTTTTCAGGAGCCGTTAGATGCTTGTTATGAAAATTATGAAATAAATTATTTTAGCACCATTATTGTCTCCTCTTCCTTTCTCCTCTTCTTTTCTTTTTTTCTTCTTCTTATTCATTTTATTTATTTATTTATTTTAGAGACAACTACCCTCCCCCTTCTGGATCTCTTCAGCAGACCCCTGAGTGTAAATGATCTTGTGTGAAAGCCTCCTCCAGAATTGTAGACGTCTGCTCTTTGAACACAATCATGTCAAAAGTCTTTTTTGGCCCTTGGCACTGATCGAACACTTTCCCAGGGCGTTTAACAATTGCCTGATGCCTCTTCATGTGAGGCTTACCATTCATTTATTTGTGTGTCTCTACTCTCCACAACTCCGGTTGAGGGAGAAGGAGCTCTGAGGGTAGAATTTGAGAACCTGCATGTGAATCTCTTTTCTGCCACTTACTAGGTGCATGACTTGCACAAATCTTTTAATCTTCCTGGGCACCCGTTTCCTTAGCTATAAAATGTGGATAATAATACCTGGCTTATATATTTGTGCTGATTAAATGGGATAAATTTGATAGAAGGAAAGCCCATTGTAAATTGTAAATTTCTATTTAATATTAATATGTAAATCGTAACGGTAATAATTTCGTTTGGAAAAATCCTCCTGTTGTGGCCTAGAGTTTTTCACATGACACAGCTTGTTTTAAGTCATATGGTATAGTTAGGCCATAATTTATGCAATCATCTTCTATACTGGGCAGTTACATAGTTTTAGCCTATCGGGGCCTGTAAAGGCCACTCCAGTTGGCGTGCTGATGTGTAAATACTGTATCTCCCTTTCTGAGTCTCACTTTGGAGTTTGGCTCTGGAAGGCCAGGCCCCTCCCACCCGGGCCGCCACTTCTCTGGGCTCCTGCCTCATGGGTGCTGCTGCCGTGCTCTCTGGAGAGCTCCTTTTCCCAGGCATTCACTCTGGACTCCAGAAGGGCCTCCAGAAAGGCCGGGGCCTGAGTGGGGTTGCAAGAGGATGGCTTTTGTGGCTGCTCATTGGATGAGAAACTGGACTAATAATGCCCCTTTGTTATGGGGGATCTTTTTAGGAGAAGAATAGGCTCTGCCCAGGGATGGGATGGGCAAAACAGAGACCAGGAGAAGGGAGGGCATGTATTATACAAGATTCCTGCCTGGGATCCCTGTGGAGGTCCCCACGATTCTCCCAAGCGGGGCCTTACGTTTGAATTCACAACCCAGCCTCTGCCAGCGAGAGCAGCTCTGTCTGCACCACCCCTCACCCCCACCAACCAGTGTTGTATCCAAAGCAGAGAGTGGGGCAGCACCCCTCCAGGCTGTTAGCAGCTCTGGCTTCGGCCGAGTGGTCTGTGAAGCGTTAGGGAAGACCTGCAACCCTCCTCCCTGGGTGGATATCACCTTCTTCCTTCGGATTTTATAAAGAACCTGATCCTCTTTGCCTGAATGCAGCCAAATAAACGGGAGTCTCCGAGGAGGTTGATGGCTCAGCCATAGAAGTCCCACAGCGACGTCTGGTTTTGATGTATTGCTGATGGATACGATCATGCTTAGGGAACGAGATCGCTTTTGCCAGTTTGAGAGAAAGGTCATGTTTTTAATTTAACTTAATTTCCTACACCAAAGAGAATTTTCAATAGGATATTCGACTTTTGCACCTTTAATGAGACCAGATGCTCTGGGGCCCGCAGCAATGAAGAGAAAACAGATTTTCTAGTTTACACTTCCATGTCGTGCCTTTTCTAAATTGAGCATGTGCAGTTCCTTTAAGGATGCCATTCCTCATTGGTGTTTCTTTCTTCCCGTTCTTTCCTCTCTGTCTCTCCTTCTCCATTTCTCTCTGCCTTCCTTTTCCTCCCTCTTTCCCTCCCTTTCTTTCTCCTGCTTCTCCTCCTCCTCCTCAGGGTTATCTTCGATTGAGCACAGAATGTGGGCTAAGCGGTGTGCTTGCAGCTTCACAAACGTATATTTAATTTCTGCTTTACAGGTGAGGGAACCAAGACTCAGCTAAGTAGGGAGTGTAGCATGAGCTGCGTAGTGGCACGATAGGCTGCCTGACGGAGTCATTACAAGGTTGGGTGCTGAAACTAGGTCATCTGGGCTCGAGTCAGGCTGTGGTCATTTATGTGTGGATGACCTGGGAAAATTACTTAACATTTTGGCCACTCACTGGTCTATGTTGATTGTCTTAAAATTTTAAATTTAATTTTTAATAATAATGATTGTACATACAAAAGGGCACATGTATAGTTTATAGACTAATGAAATGGATGCCTGGATAACTTTTAGCCAGATTAGACATAGAACATTGCTCACACTTTGGGAATCTTCTATGTGTGCCTGTCCTGTGACAACCCCAGTCCTCACTAAATCCCCCAAACTAACCATTACCTTATATTTTGGTTTTTTGTTATTATTTTTGTGTTTACATAATTGCACTACACACACACACACACACACACACACCTCATTCCTAAATAATATATTGGTTATCGTTGCTTGTTTTTGTGTTTTATTAAACTGAGAAACACTATAATGTACTTTTATTTGACTTTTACAAAAATCTTTTAACTGTATTTGTGAAACTTAGCCATGCAGTTTTAATTTATTTATTTCCAGTGCTAAATCAAATGCAGTTACATGGCTTTCTCTCAGTTTACTTAGTCTCTTCTCCATGGACATTTCTGCTGTTACAACTTTTAGATATTAGAAAAAACTTTGTAAAGCATGTGATTAGACTCGTCCGCTGGGGCACACCTGCTGAAGTTTCTCTAGGGTACATGTCTAAGTTTGGGATGGTCATAGTTGTGTATGTGCAGATCTATGCCCAACTGCTTTCTAAATTTGTTGTAACCCATTTACTCTTTGGCCGGTAGAAGAGACAGTTTCCATTTCTCTACTTCTTCATCTACAATATGGTGAGTACAAAATACATCTTACTGTTTTGACTAGCAACGTTCGTTTCCAAAGAAATTGAGCAACTTTGCATAGTTTATACTTATTTGCATTTTCTCTTAGGTAGAGTGCCTCTTTGTGTTTGTTTGGTTTTTGCCCCTTTCTCCTCTTACAGTCTCATGTTCCGTTATTTATTAAGTGGGGGACTGTTCTGGAAGCTCTCCAATGGCCCTTACAGCTCTGTGCTCTGTGATTCAAAGACTGATGTTTTGATGCAGCTAACTCTCTGCTTTCACACGGTGTACTCCTCTCTCTGGAACATGCTTGCGTGTCTTAGGTATTGATGCCAGCTCATGGCCCTGGCTCCTGGATCAAGGACAGTATAGAAAAACTCTCCCGTAGAATAGCCCACGAGAATTTTCTGACTTTTGCTGATTATTTTAAAATTCCCATTGACAACTAAATATAAGGTCTCCTTTTTCTTGTTTATATTCTGTTAAATATTTACAAGTTGAGCACATATTTATGACTGGCCAGAATCCAGATTTTTCTGTCAAAGGAAAATCTCTTCTCTTTTTCTGGTGTTGCTCACTGGTAGAATCAAGAAAAACATTTAAAGCCAGGAGATTAATTCTTCCTGTTTCTACAAAGTTAGCTACATGATCATAGTTTATTCTTAGGATAATTTATTACATGCCTCTTCATCGCTCTGTTTCTAACTCATGTTTTCCTTCAGATCAATGATTTCAAAAGCAACAACAAATCAAAACAACACAGAATTCCCCCAAACCAATAAACCAACTAACCAACACAAACCCAAATCCAAATCAGCACACAAAACCCCCAACCAGCATTATCAAATCTAATATTACCCTTTGATTAAGATCAGAAACTGCACAGGAGGAGCTAAAATTTCTCGCATAATTGCCAATGTCTGCTCCTGCCTCACCGTCTCATTTACCAGAATAGGTATCCCTGAACCAAGGCAGGAAAATGGAATGTCAGCAAGGTGATGCAATTGGAGATTCCCCGCTCCTATCCCCCCATAGCAGCAATAATTTGGCAGCCACTAACAGACCAAAGTGCCTCTGTGGAAGCACTGGGATCCAGGTAGAAGGCAATGAAACCCCAGTGGAGCCCAAGACCCAGGAGAGCCATCTTGAGAGGGCGGTTGCACACCAACAGGGCAGGCTCACCTGCCATGGACCTGGTTACAGACTTGGAAACAGCCGCATTCCCCTGCAGACTCGACGACAGCCTCAGTTGTCCTTGGTCCTGCCCATGCCATCTGCCAGCCCATGGCCTGGCTCCAGCTCCTCTCAGCCATGGTCTGGGATCAGCCTCTCCTACCCAGTGATCCAGAAGGATCCACAGTCCTCTGTACCCCTTGAGGCAGGTCTGCTGACCTTTGGGGCCTGGCTGTGGACCCCGAAGGAGCTCTGGGACTTGGTTCAAGCAAAACCCAACCGTGGTCTGAGGCCAATCTACCCACCCAGGGATCTGCCCAGTGATCCGACTACAGACCCTGAAGCGGATTTCTGTCCCAGCACCAGCCCTCCTGACCAAGGTCCTGAAGGCAGTCCTGCCTTCCCGGGGACTAGATAGGGTCCATACCTGTCTGAGCTCCTGGTACCAGGCCTGCCAACTGCGGACCCCACTGTGGGCGCAGCAGCAGCCCTGTAACTTGGTTTTGACCCAGCCAACTGCGCTACCGGAGACAATTCCATCAGCCGGAGATATGACAGGAGAAAACTTTTACCTGACAAAACCAGTCGATAAAGACGGGAAGAGGTTGTTTGCTCCTTCAAATGCACGGATGAAGACACCAGTGCACGGCTACACGGATCATGAAAAGTCAGGTAAATGTGACACCATCAAAGGAAATGAATAAGGCTCCAGTAAGTAACCCCAAAGAACTGGGGTTGCAGTCTGCAAGATTCCTGACAAAGAATTCAAAATAATCATCTTCAAGAAGAAAGACAACAATATAAAGAAATTAAAACCATAAAAAAGAATCAAACAGAAATTCTGAAGCTGAAGAATATTGTGACTGAACGGAAAAAAGCTCAGAGTTTTAATACCAGACTTACTCATGTAGAAGAAAGAAGACAATTATTTTGAGTTAGCATGGTGAGTATAGTTAATTTTACTCTGTTGTATATTTGAAATTTGCTAAGGGACTAGCTCTTAAGTATTCTCACCATAAACAAAACCATGTCAAGTGATAGCACACATTTCACAATGTGTACATGCGTCAAATATGATACTGTATACCTTAAATATGTACAGTTTTTATTTGTCAATTATACCTCAGTAAAGCTGGGGGAAAACAAACAGGAAAAGTGTGATGTAATGAGAAGTCAGAAGGTTCAAAGTTGGGCCACTTCTTAAGCATCCAGCAATGCTCTCATGTTATCAGAGGCTCAGCTCAGTATAAAGTTGCCGAGTGGCTGTGCCGAGAACTTTTGAGTCATAAGCAGTAGAGCAGTGTCTGAACAGGGTGGAGATGGAGGCTGTAGAAGTCTCGTGAAAGCACATCACCGTCGTTGCCTTTTTGTCCCACCTGAAAGTGGTCAGTGGTGTGTAGTGTCTTGCCCCTGTATCCTGCGGGCCTCGGAACAGAGCTCAGGGGCAGACCAGAAAATCAGACCCAGGCTTCAGGGGACTGGATTGTTGAACTGTCTGTCCAAGGAGGCATGTGAATGTGCTGAAAGTGGCAGCACGTGGCTTTCAGGGAGGTTATAAGAGATGATTGAAATGACTGTGGAATTCGCAGCCTCTATTTTATTTCTACAAGGCTGACCAGGATGGAGCTGGGATGGGCAGGGAGTATGTGTGGGTTGGTTGAAGACAGTGAATTAGAATGTTTGAGCTTCATGGTTTAAAGTCCCTGGGAATCTTGCTGAATTTTGACAAAGCTGGAATCAGAAAGGTTTGGAGGCACAATACACTTCTCAACTGGAGTAGCTGGCTTACCTGTCTAATGCATTTGATCCCAGGTACATTATCATTTTAATAAAGATGTATTATCGTATAGGTTCTCAGAGAAATGGAGCCAATAGGATACACACACACACACATATACACGTGTGTATATTTTGTATATTTATATATACACGTGTATATATGTGTATATATTTATATATACACGTGTATATATGTGTATATTTAAAATACACACATATATACAAATATAAAACTGTGTATATTTATATATAAATATATACAAATATATTTATATTTTATTATAAAGAATTGGTTCAAGTGATTATGGAAGCTGAGAAGTCCCCAGATCTGCAGCCAGCAAGCTGGAGACCCTGGAGGCATGATGGTTTAAGTTCTAGTCTGAGTCTGAGTCTGAAAGCAGCAGAAGATACTGATGTCCCAGCTCAAGGACAGGCAGAGAGAGCATTCTCTTACTCTGCCTTTTTGTTCTAGTCAGGCCTTCGATGGATTGAACGAGACCCACCCACATTGTGGGGGGCAATCGGCTCTACTCAGTCTACAGATTCAAATGTTAACTGTATCCAGAAATGCCCTCAGAGACAAACCTGAAGTAATGTTTAACCAACTATCTGGGCACCGTGTGGCCCAATCAGGTTAATAAGTAAAACGAAGCATCATACTACTAGGCCTACCATGGCAATCACATCCTAAGGTAGATAAATGTCAAATCACTGTGCTGTACACCTGACACTAACACAATATTGCATGTCAACTATATTTAATAAAAATAAATAAAAGCTAAATTAACCATCACAAAAGGGTTTCAACATTCAAAAGCCCAAGAAAGTGAAAACGCTTGGTTCATAGCATAGGAAGGTGGCAGTGATGGTTGTGGGCACACGGTAGAGACTGAGACAGGGGCCGTGTCAGCCAAATTCCTCAGCCATGCACAGCTGTAGTCTATCCTCTAAGAGTCGAGCGGTCCTTGCATGACATTACATATTAACAGCGTCTAAGAGTATTAGTATCCTCATGCATAGTCTCTCTGATTTTCCAACGCTTTATCAGTTCCTCTCTTTGCTAGCGGTCACTACCGTTAATCCCAATCCACCACCACCAATGAATGTCATGATCCTGTGTGACATGCACTGGCCAGTCTGTCCTTCCTGCCTGTTTCTCCTGGTCCCCTGGAAAAGTCCAGCTGGGTTGATTGGGGTGATTTCTTTGCCTGGGATCGGTTTTTGTTTCTGTCTATATTCCAGATCATTGCTTCTGAAGGTCTGGTATCACCTGAAGAGTTCCTTAATACACAGGTCCCTGGGACCAATTCCCAGATAGTAGGTCTGGGGTGGAGCTGTGAGAGTTGTATTTCTAACAAGATGCCAGAGGATGCTTGCTTGGGGGGCCTTAATTAGGGTCCTATGGTTCTAGATGGTACTGTTTACAGTTAGGATAATACATGGTAGCTTTTTTATTATTGTCTGTGATTTCAAAATAAATACTATTTTATGTTATTTGAATTATTTTCAGCAATTGGTTATTTCTCATTAAGTTATTGGCTCTTTTGAGGACTGACCCTTACTCAGATTTTCGTCCATTGTGAAGTCAGTTCACGCCATGCTCAGCATGTATATTTTGATGGACTATAGAAGGAAGAAAAAAATGATCAGTTGATGGACGTCCCCAGGACTCAGGGCTCCAGGCTCAGCCCTCACACCCTTATGCGACATTTCATCCAAACCCTGGAAATTGTGATCTCTCTCACTTCCTGTAGCAGCTCCCTGGCAGCCTCTAGACCACCCTGCCTGAGGCTGAGAAGTGAGAAATTCTGAAAGCAATCGAACACTGTAAATTTTCACAGCAGTTCCACTGAAAGCTGTTGGGCACAGATGTTTCTGTAATTGTGATACGCTGGGAACATTCTCTGGGCTCGAGGCACACAGGGCCTCAGCCTCGCTCTTCCACCTGGGTGCCTCCGTGGGCAAGTCTTACTGCATCGAGGCTGTAATGGGAACCAGGTGGCAGCATGTGTCTGTTTTAAAGGAGCTGAGCAAGCTTCATGCCCTGGTCCCGGTCACTCCTTCCCGCCGGATCCAGCTCATTCCTGGGGAGCCGGCTCTGGTGACGGCGCACCCCTCTGCTCCCTCTTGGCCCCTTGTCCAAGATGCGACTTCAGTCTCCTGTTTGCTGTTGGGTGGAGCCACCAAGGCCTTCCAGCTGCCCTCCGATAGGCTGCAAGGAGAAAAGAATCCGGAAAAGGCTGGGGCGGTGTGAAAGGACTCGATGATTCCACATGACCTCTGTGTGCTCAGGATCACTTCTGTCATTTAAAAACACACAGTAGGCTTTTGAAACTTGTGACCTGTTCCTTCCCAACTGGGCTTGCCTTGAGCATACGCTCTGCACTATGCGGGCCCTTACCTAGAGATAGCGCTCATTTGCCCCGGGGCTCTTCCTGCTTGTGGAAACATGAGGAAGGCTAGGAATAGCACAGGGGAAACATCTGCCGCTGCCTGAAAAGTACACAGCAAAACTGACAAGAGTTCAGTGGACAGGGGACATTTCTCACAAATGTTTCCAGTTGGGATAACTTGAACCTCTGCCTACCGTAGCCAAGAGTCAAGAGGTTAGGGGATGAAGGATGCAGAGCTGTAGACCTGGGAAGGGGGGACAGTGTGGCATCAGATACATCATGGGAGGACCACATGCTGCAATCTGGGACCTGTCCTGGTGACTCAGGCTGAGTAACTGTCCTCGTGCTTGCAGTGGCCAGTGTTATTGCATAAAAATGTCGCCCCTCTTATTTTCCCAATTTTCTTAACACAAGCTGCTGAAAGACCTGTTTTTATGAGCCCTGGAATAACCTTTATGTCTTAATTTTGTCACCAATGTGTAACATTGTGCTATACAGCTATCAAACAAGTTTGCCCCAAACAGTATTCACCAATCTTCCAAGAGTCAAGAGGAGTATATACTTTCAGCTTTAACTTATATTTATCTTATTCATCTTTTAAAAAATTCTCACCTGTGCATATGTTTATTGGAGAGAGAGAGAGAAAGAGAGAGAGAAACATTGGTTACCTCCTGTACGTGCCCGGACTGGGAACTGAACCCACAACGTTTTGGTGTCTGGACGATGTTCTAACCAACTGAGCCAACTGGCCAGGGCTCTTATTCATCTTTTTGAATCTATAATCCTTGTATACAGAAAGAAAAAAGATGGTTCCAAGAAGGAACATTTTCTGTAACTCAGGAAGGTAAGTCAAGATAAAACTAAAAGAGACTTCCATCAAAACAAAACAAAACAAAACAAAACAAAACAGAAAAAACCCTGGCAAACTATTAGAATAAGAAAGCTCAATAAGCTTGTTGGATCCCAGATCAGTTTAAACATACTTAAAATTATTTTTATCAGCAGTAACCAATCATCAACGAAAAATAAAATAAGAAGGTACCCCTCATAATATTAGTAAAACGATGAAGTACTTAGGAATTAGCTTAATCAAGAGCACACAAGATTTCCACAGAAAAAATGTTCAGTGTTGTTAAGAGTACAGCCTACTCCGGGACATGGCGAGGAGGCAAGGTTCTTTGGCAGAGACGATAATGTTGAGAACATAAAAGGCAGCAGGAAAAGGGGAAGACTGGGTGGGCACAGGTCTGCAGGAGCCGCGCGGGGCTGTGGGGGCGGGGCGCTGTGGGCTTCGCTCACCCACAGAGTCGCCGGGAGCCAGAGCCCACTCAGCAGCATGGAGCACGTGTAAAAGATGGTTTATTGCATGGGGACACATCTGCCTCGCTCTTGTACAGAAGGAGACAATATTATCAAGCTGCATTCTTCCCGGATTAATTTCCAAATTCAACACAATTTCATTTAAAATTCCAGTGGGATATTTTGAAGGACTTGATAAACATACTCTAAAAATTATATAGAAGAATTAAGGTCCATGTATAGGTAAGTGAACATTAAAAAAATAGAGAAAAGAAGGAATATTTTTTCACCAGATATTAAGACATGTCACAAAGAATGATATTCATGTAAAAGAGACAAATAATCTAATTGAAAAGAATAGAGAACTCAGAGACAGGCCTGTATCTATGTATATATCTTTATCTAAAACATCGATAGCCCTGTTATCTGTATCTATATTATATCTATATCTATATTATCTATATGTATTATATCTATGTATTATCTATCATCTATACCTGTATTTTCTGTACGTATTATGGACATATCTATTATTTGTGTGTGCATTATGTATATATCTATCTATCTGCATATATATTTATATCTGTATCTTTAATATTCAAGAAAACTGGAACAACAAATCAATGCAGGGGTTTGAGGGAAATGAGTAGTTTAATAGTTGGATCTGGGAAAACTGCCTCACAATATGAAGAAAAGTAAACTTGAGAACATACAAAAGTGAATCTCAGATGAGTTAAAGACTGAGTTATTGAAGGAAGTACTATAATGTTAGCTGAAGAAAATAAAGGAGAATACTTTAAAGGCCTAGGAGGGAGGAAGAAATTCTTAAAACATTACAACACATGACCTGGGTAAGGATCATTGATGAATTTGATCATGTCAAATTTAAGAACATTGTGAATGATGTTAGTAACTATCAGGATAATATTATTGCAATGTCTAGTATGGACAAGATATTTATATATAGGACATAAGAAGAACTCTTACAAGTCAACATGGAAAAGAGAGGAACCCCACTGGAAAAATGCTCCAAGGATATGAACAACCAATTCAACAGAAAAAATACCTAAAAGGCTTCCGTGCTCCAAGATCTATTTGTGAGGGAGATCTATGTGGCAATGACAAAAGCCACGGCAGTTGAAAACTGAGGTTTTAGCTGTGGACAGATTAGATTCTCTTATTCTCACTTTACTTGGAGTTTGAAAGTTGGCATAGTCCCTTTGGTTTGAATGAACACTGGATTCATTGACAATTCTAGGTGAAGGAAGTCCCGAGAAAGAGAAACATCCTGATAATTTGGATATGATAGAGACTTAAGTAGTTAATTTGAATGTTAAAAAGAAAAGTGACAGTGTTTTGGTGAACTGGGCAATACCAGTTACACATCCCCAACTCTAGTACTTGTGTAAACAGTTTAGAGCTCCCTTTGTGTGCCAGGCATTATGCTAGAACCTGAGGTGGATTCAAGATGACTAAGACATACCTTTCTTCTAGCGATCCCAATGAGATGATTTTTTTCTATAACGAGGAGCCAAGTTCTTTGGTGTTCCTTGCAATCTGATTTGTAGAGTGAGAATAAGGACTGTTGCCCATGGGTTATTGACCTGGAGTGCACCCCCAGCAAAGATTAGCATGACCATAGATCCCACTGTGGATATCTGGTAGGGAATTCAAGTACACTTTAGAAATAGTACAACCATGATTTCTGAGTTGTTCATTCAGATGAGTCTGTTGCAGGGCTCTGTGCCTGATGTTCTGAGATGCCTGGGGAGGCGGTGTGGCCTTGCCCCACTTAGGTCCTGCTTGTAGCTCTGGGTCAGGACGGTTGTGGGAAGAGTGTCTGTCGCTGGACTGTTTCTTCCTGCTGGGAAGGAAAGGCCTCACCTTGCAGGGACCTCTGAATTTCTCTTTCCCTCCGGTCTGTTTGTTCTCTCCTTGCCTGTCATAACCATGTTTACAAACCACCCAACCCTTCCCCTTAAAAGTCATCTCTCTTCATAATTTCATTATAATTTGAGCACCAACAACATAAACAATAATAGTTCTACTGAAATTACGGGTAAATTACTCACTACTTTCAAACTGGGCTTGCCTATATATGTATCATGCTTGATCATGTAAATAAATATTGTACGTAAAAAACATGACAGAGATCATGGGGCCCAAATGAATCACTTTCTAAGCATCTCAGTCACAGTGATCAATTACAGCTCCCTGTCACGAGGACAATGATCTCTGTAAATTGGTGATCTTTATGTGTGCTTGTTAAGAGAGCCATTAGGAGAGGGTGTGGACTCTTTCTCTCCTTTGATATATTGTTCCAACAAGAAGCCACATGCTTATGAGGCCCTTCACTGGCAGGGCTTGAAAGCTTTGAGTCACAGACTGGCAGGGTGCAAGTAAAGAGGACCTCTGGGATTTAGCAAATTCGGCCCGACAGAAGGTATCAGACTGAGTTGAAGGGTGTTTCCTTCCTGCACCTTGTGGGGAAGGCTCAGTGTTTGGGGCTTTGCCTTCTTCCTCTCCATGGACAATCTGCCCTTTCACCTCATCTCGGCTCATCTCTAGTCAGGGCTTAGATAGACTGGTAGAGCTGTGGGGTGGGCTGAGTCCACTAGCTGCAGTGGTGGCAACTAGCCCAGGGCAAAGGAAAACTTAGGATTCCACTTAAGGAACAGACCCCAGCGGGGTTGAATACAGGGAGAAATTTCTGTAAGAATCATATACGCGAATGGGGGCAGGCAGCTGTTTTAATTTGGGAAGAAATCAGAGAACACGGAACTTTGATCTTGAGCAGGAGAGGTACCCAGAATCCCATTAATGAAGGGGCGACTTCAGGGTGTATGTGTGTTTGGGACGCAGGGTTGGGGTTGACATCTCTAAGCCCCATTACCCTGTGTGCCCCCTTTCTGCCTGCTCTGCTGCCCTCTGTCCTCGGCAGACTTGGGAGGAGGGCGAATAGGAGATGTCTAACAGCAGAAATCTCCGTACAGAGCCATCTAGGAAGAGTGACCGCTGGGGGACAGAAGGCCTGGGCCTCCTTGAACTTGCTGTGTTTGCTGGCAGCATCTCCTAGTCTTCGTGACCCTCAGCCTCTTGCTTCTCCAGTGTTTCTTTTGGGTTCTGTCTCTCCCCTGTGTCAGTCCCCATGGAGGCAGGAGAAAGCAAGTGAGCCTCGCTGTTCCTACCCCTTGCTCCCCACCTGATGAGGGGCTGCCCCGTCCACGCCCTCCCGGTGAGGATCGGGCTCCGCGGAGGCAACCGCCAGGCCCCTGCGGGCCTTCCCGCAGCCCCCGTTGCTCCATCCTGTTCCTGGTTACCGAATGACCAGGCTCCCACCCCCTGCATCTCATTTAATATTTGCAACAGTCCAGTGAAAGAAATTAGTATCTCGATTTTATAGATAAGTACGCTTAGGCTGAGAAATTTTAAATAATTTGCCCAAGGTCACATAGCTAATCAATGATACATCTGGGCTATTGTCTGGAACCTGTCAGACTTTACCTTTTTTGCTTCCTTCTGTTAGCCTTTTAAGGTATTTTATGATAGGGATTTGGGAGCTTCTTTCTTCTGAACTTGAACTCTGGGGTTGTTCACCAGTTCCCCACCAGAGGCCTCTTTGGCACTTACGTCCACTTCACATAGAAAGAAACTTCTAAGCCAGGCCAGCTAGTCCAGGCTTCCAGCCCGTGCCAGTCTAAGAAGTCAGGTCGCAGATGTTAGGGGATGTTCTTGGCTGGGGATTTTTAAACCAAAGGAATCTCTCCTTTCATGCTTATGCAAATTTGATTTATTCTTCAAAATGTTTGCAAATTTTTTTAAAGAAGGATTTCAGAATAAAGTTTTTTGTACCATTGCTGTCTCATTGAAGATTTTTTTTTTATCGAAACACAATTGTTTTAAAAGAGCTATTACTATTTGCAACAATTTGTCTCTGTAACCAGGATTCTTTTTCTTTTGAAACTGTAGAACCAAAACAAAATAGTGAATAAATTGGACACCAAGGGTGACAGAAAATGGCAGTTGTCATCCTCCATTTCAAGTTTTCATCTTAATAAAATTAACTTTATTGTTCTTATGAATTGTTTTTATAATCGGTAAATGTATTAATTTAGTAATAACTGATTTCTTAAAATCTGCATATTTGTTAGGGATGCCTAGCTTTTATTTATAAAGAGAGTTTGTTTACTGAAAATGTTTGAAAAGCACTGTATAGACAGTCGCTGTGAAAGCCTTTCTTTCTGCCTCATTTTCACTACCCGCACTTTTGTAGACCCCCCGCCCCCACCCGCTTGTGCTCCAGTCTTCATAGCCAGACTTTGACCCCTGGATTTGGGGATTCCTGTAAGTCCTTTCATGCTGTTTTGAACCTTGCATGAGGTTTTCAGCTTTGCAAGTCCCAGCATCTGCCATTTTCTGAGGTCAGGACTGAACGCCTCCAGGTCAGCCCTGCCGAAGTAACTTGTTCTGAGGCCAAGCCTGCAGCTGGGTCCCGGACTGAGTCCCGGACTGGGTCCCCTCTCGGGAAGTGTGTGCTAGTCAACCCTCCATTGATTACTGTCTGAGTGGGCAACCCAAGTCCCAGAGTCGAGCACCTGAAGTCTATATCATTCTTGCGCACACGTGGCAACTCTGAACGTGTGCTGAGAAGCACACTTCTTGGCAACGGCACCTCCCGCCCACTGCCCAGCCATGTTTGCAGCCATTTGAAACACAAACGTTTGCACTCTTCAAATAAGGCAGTACTGGAGGAAACACACAATTCCTGACTCTATGCCATGCATTGTGCTAGGTGGTTCCCTGTGCATTTTCTCTTGTTTGCTTCTGCCTTGAACTAAGTGGAATAAACAAAACAAAGAACCCATTAGAGAGCACTTGTGAGATTGGGTTGGAGAATTTGCTTTTATAGGGGAAGAAGTAAAGGGAAGTGTTTGCCACGAGGGCAGGGATTTATTTATTCTGCTGGTGGTTCTCAGATTACACCTAAGGGCTCTGATGCTTTTGGAGAGCCCTGCAGGATTCTGTGTACATGGGTGGGATCATTGGCACTTTGAACAGAGCTAGGGGGATGATTTTTGTAAATGTTCATTTGCCAAAGAACAAACAACAGGCGAAGGCGGCATGATCTCTGTTTTCAAGGGGCTCATGAGCTGGCTTGAAAGGAAAGGCATGATATGTACAAGATCATTAAAGATACTAGACAGTGTGTCTAGTCATGCAGGGCACAGACCGCCAGGGCCCTTCAATGAGTGAGTCCTACAAGCTGGAGGTCTAGGAAGCCACTTGGGACACTGGGGCTGGTCTTGGACCGTGTTTAATGGGACACTTGTTCATGTCCTCTCCGTCTTACACATTTTCCATGTCCTGTGTGCAGTCCTTGTCTCTACAGAACTTTCTGATCCTGTTACTTACAAGGAGAAGGGACTTACCCATTTACTTAAGTCATGGGTGGTAGGTAAGCATAGGGGATAGAAGGAGGGTTTATTGTAAGGAATTGAGGGGACAGTAAGGGCAATGGGGTGCTTATAGTATTTCCCATTGCGAGACTCAATTTCTTCTTCTAAGGGGACTAGTAATAGCACCCGCTCAGGGATTTTGGAAAAAAAATAAGGTAATTGGTGTATTGCTTAGCTTAGTGAGTGGTACACAGTAGACCTTCAATACATGTAATTTCTATTTTTACTAATAATTTCTCATAACTTTTACTTGCTGTGGGCTTCTGTGACCTGAACACAAAATTCTCTTCAATGTCTCTGTCTTGACTTCATGGCTTTAAAACTCCTTTCAATTTCAATTGGCCTTGCTTGATTTTCTTCTTGTTTGCAACAATGTTCTTAACAGAGGGTCTGGTTGTCCTAACTCATGTTTTTGGTTGGGCCATGTCATATGTAATTGGCCTTTTTATTAGCAGGCTTCTATTGGGTCTGTGACCTTTTCTGATCCAATCATCATGGACTATTGGCAGGAAAAACCCACACTTACTAGGGAGGGCGGGCATGGCGTATGGATGGTGTGTGTTGGTGTCATGCCGTTTACCTCTCACAGCCTAACTTAGCACAGATATCCGCCCAGTTCAGACCTGTGTACAATCACAGTCTCTCAGTGCTGAGAGGACTCACAGGTGAAAAATATATGGTCCTTGTAAGACCTCTCCATCAGGGTGTGGTTTGGGGATGCAGAAAACAAAGTTCCCCGAGACTAGAATGTACATTAGCTTCTGAGAGCAGAGTGAGGAGACAGGCTGCAGAGGTCAGTGGTGGGTCCCAAAGTCTGGTGGACCTGGAACAGAGGCTCATGGTCGAAGGGATCCCGGGGGTGGGGGCGGAACTTGCAGGCAAATAGCAGCAGATGTGCCAGCTTTTGTGCTAAAAGCTTTCATTATTCCTGACAATAAGCCTATGAAGTAAGTACTTCTCACTACCTAAATTACACATGTGAAGGAATGGTGCTCAGAAAGGTTATTTGCAATAGATCACACAGTGCTGGTGAATAGGAAAGGAGTGACTCAAACCAGGGAAGAAGGTTCCCATGACAAGAATAAGGGCATGCAGGGAAGAAATAGTTTGAGCTCATTCCATCTGGAAAGGCTCTTCAGTCTTTGGCTGGAGCCCAACATGCCTACTGCGGAATGTTGGGGGGAAAGGCTGGAAAGGTGTGTTGGGAAAAGACTGTGGAGGGTCTTGGATGCTGAGTAGATTGGGGGTGGGACCAGAGTCTCAGTTACAGTCCTTGGCACTGGGCCTTGCATGTTGTGAAAGTTCAGCAGATGCTTTTTGAAGTGAAAAGGGATTTAGCCGCCAGGCAGAATGGTTTTGGGGACATTTTCTTGACTGCCATCTTGGATGCCCAAGCCTTGTTCTCAGCCCACCACGCCCTCTCTTGTTAGCTCCTGCTCACGTGGATCAGAGTGATCTTCCCAAAATCTAGGCCTTTTCATGTCGCTCTTCGGCTGCAAGGCCTCCAACGGCTTTCTAGCGCTCTCAGGACAAGTTCAAACTTCTTAGTGCGGCATTAAATAAACTTTCATTCTGCATTCATCCCATGCTCTTGTCTTCCCCTCGACGTTCCTGAAGCTCCCGCATTGACCTGCTCACCTTTCCCTGAACAGGTCATCTACGTTTAAGACTCCAGGTGACTGACAGGCCCTCCGCCTGTTCTGCCTGGAATTTATGAGCTAGCATTGTTGCTTAAGCCCCTTTTAGAAATTAATTGGTTAGCTTCCACAACAACCCTGTCAAGCAGACTCTTTTATTTCCATTTTATAGATGAGTAAAGCAAGGTTCAGAGAGGTTAAAATGCTTGTTCAGAGTCACAGAACTAGGAGGATGAGAGGCGGGACTCCAGCCCAGACAGCTTGGCTCCAGGGCCTGTGTTCACCACCACCATTTTCATGGCCTCCCTTTATTTTTCCACTGGGTGGATAGTTTCCTGTTTTACATGGTCCTATCAGATGCCTCTTTTATGGAACTTTCTTTGACAGCTTTCTCACCCCTAAACCCCTCTGTCCGATGAATCACTCCATAGGGCTTTGTTTAATTCTATAACGGAATTCATCACTTCTTATTGGCATTGGTTTCCAGAGCTGTTATGGACTGAATGCTTGTGTCCTTCCCCAAATTCCTACAGTGAACTGGAGCCCCGGTCCTAAGCGTGACTGTATTGAGACATCAGGTCTTTATGGAGGTAATTAATAAAGTGAGGTCATAAGTTGGGGGCCCTGTTCCAATAGGATTAGCATCCCTATAGGAAGAGACACTGGAGAGCTCACTCCCTTTCTCTCTGCCATATGAGGACCCAAAAAGAAGGCAGCAGCCATCTGCAAGCCTTGAAGAGTGCCGTTATGACCTTGTTGAATTTACATTTGTGAAGTAGAGCACACAGAGTGGATGGAGAGTCCAAGTTCAACAATGGGCTACAATCGACACAGAGAGGTTTCTTACTCAGAGGTCCTAGAGGAAGTACCCAGAATGCCTTGAGGCGCTACACAGGGAGGTCAAGCAAGGCAGAGTGTGGACAGAGAGAGGGAGGGCATGGGGCTCACGCCTTTATTAAGGTCCCCGGTGGAGTGCTTTGGGGTCCCCAGGCTCGGGCCAGATCAGTCAGCTCAAACCAAAAGAGCGGGGTTTTGGAAAGCCCCACAGAGTGTCATCTAAGGGATGCCTATGACGAACAGACGCTGGGAGGCAGGGGGACTGCTGATCACAGAGCTGTCACGAAACTCCTGGCAGGAACTTACATTTGCCTGTGACTCTGTGCTGCTATCTAGGGTGCTTGCTCAAGGGGGCTAGTGTCCGTTTAAGGTCCCTACAGGTTGCTGGGCCAAACGAAACGGGCGCTGGGACCGCAGAGCCGTGGAGGGGCTTAGCTCAGCTCTCCACAGGAGCCTGAATGGAAAGTGACTCTGTGGGATCTGGATCTGAGACTTCCAGGCTCCAGAACTGTGAGAAAATACATTTCTGTTGTCTAAGCCACCCAGTCTATGGTATTTTGTTATGGCAGCTCGGGTAGACTAATAAAAGCTCTTTCTTTCCTGATGGGGTCTCCCTTTCTGGAATGTGAGCCCTAATTGGCAGAGATCCTGACAGTGGCCCCGTGTTCCCAACATCCAGCTTGGCGCTTGCTTACTGGTCGAAAGTAAGGCTCTCTGGAAGTCTGTGGAATGGAATTGTGCCTCACTGCACCCTCACTTCCTTACACCCCAGGATCCCACAGCTCCACCTCAACTCAGAGCACTCTCCTCCTCTCCTGCCAAGTTCACCTGTGCTCTGGGCCCCTGTGTGATCCCGGAGGCGGGCTGTCTCTTCTGCACAGGGCTCCCACTGACTGCTGATTTACTGGCTTCTCGCAGAGGCTTGGCGGCCTGCTGTCTCCGCTGGCCCTCGTAAAGTGCACCCCCACCCCTTGCCCTGTGCCAGCAGCCGCCCTGCCGTCGGCCGGGGCAGGATTTATGACAAGGATTCATCAGATTAGGAAGGATGACACGGTCCTTCTTCCACTGTGTACAGAATGCGGTCGGACAACATTGCAGGCCCCTCTGCCTGCTGAGCAAACCCACGTGGTAATGCCTGGCATTTTCTGACCTGGCGTCATTTGGAAACATTTTGATTTGAAAAGAAATAACTTTAGAAATGTTCTGGAGCTGAATAGAAATTTAACTCCTTCAGGCCCCCCCTCGTGCTTCCTCCTGCTAGGTTTTGGGACCTTCCAGGGGTCTGCTCACAGCAGTTTTGCTCTTTATCGGGACTCAGAGGCAGCTTTGGGCTTGAGCCCAACCTTCACTTCCTCTTCTAAGAGCAGAATACTTTCTCCAAATCCCGAAAGCCACTCACCCACTCTCTGCTTGTTAGCGTCTGTGAGAGGGAGCTCCCAGCTGCCCTCCTGCCTCCCCCTTTCATTATTAGACTGCATTGCTTCATAGAAAGTCCTTTAAAGCTTAAAAAAACATTTTATCTCTCTCTTGCTTTTGCATCCACTGGCCTTACGTTTGCCATCTTAGGCAAAAACTAAAATAATAAAAATCTGCTCCATCTTTCACACAGCATTTTTCATATGTTTGAACATAGCAATGAAACATTTATCAAGAGGCTGCTCTTCTGAGTACAGTAGGTGCAAGAGATGAGCACAGGGTGACTGTGTGTGACTTTGCGTTGTGCGCTGTCCAATTCTAGACAGTCCCGTTCGCATAGACCATGACCTGTGTGGTCACACGGGGCTGTCCGGCATGAACACAGTCCTGGACTTCCCTTGAGGCCCTCGCAGGCTACTCAGGGATCTTCCGAGTCTTCTTTGCCCAGCTAAACCTTTTGGCTCTCTTTCAGTGATTCCTTCTTGGTCACGGCTTCGAGTTTACTTATTATCTTGTTCTTCCTCCCCTGCATGTGCTCTCATGTGCCAGGGCCCGTCTGCGCGCCTGCGCCCTCCAGCTACTGCCTGACTTCATCGGAGTGATGTAGGGCCAGCATGACCAATCTGGGCTTTGAACCGTCAATGTAGCCCCCAGGAAGAGCCACGTACTGAGGCTTTGCTTTAGTAAGTGATTTCTAGAGGTCAGCCAGACTTGGAGATGGTTCGACATGGATGGTTAAGGGAAAGAGATCGCCACCCTTTGGCTGCCTCTGACATGAATCCAGCTGCACTGAGGACACCATCTGCCCTTCTGGATTATAAATATTCATTTATGTATTTGTATCCCTTATTAGCTTCTTTATAGGAAGGGCTGAATTTTATTTTCAGGCATCTTCACAGAGGGCAGAGTGTCCAGCCCAGGTAGCCGCCCGGTAAATAGGAAACAAATGACAACTGCTGTGTTCATGCCTCATCCTAGGAGCCTGAGGTGGCGGTGTTGTAATGCAGAGAGCTTAACGCTTGCTCTCGCAAGGACTCTGACCCGGATTTCTCATGACATAATCAGTGAATTTTGAGAAGCTGATTTTGGGGAGGCAGTGCTCCCAAGTGGTGCACACAGTCCTATGGGCTTGGCCGTACCCTGGTGGTCCCGCCAGCGGTGCACGTGCCTTCACTGACCTCAGCGATGGCACGCAATCGCAGAAGATGAACCTGGAGCTGTTTCTGCAGAGTCTCGATTTCTAGGCGTCATTCGAGGCACTGAGAGGGAAAGGCTTTGTGGGACTTGGCTTCTGATTATTCCCTGGGGGCACAGACACCATTTTTTGAGGTTGTAAAGGCCCGTGGGGGGCAAGATAAAAGTGTTATTGGACTCTCTTGGAGGCCACAAAGCCATCACGAGGCCCCCTGCTCAAAGATACATGTGGGCTCCTATGTGAAAGGATCTGACACATCAGAAAAATCGGAGTCAAATAATGAGACAGAAAAAAAATAAGCAGAGTGAGATTTGCCAGCGAAGGGATGAATGAAGGAAGGCGAGTAAACGCTGGACTGAAGGGGCGTCAGTTTTGCCTGTAAACCCTTTTTGGGGAAGACTGACCAGGTCCCTGGCCCTGCGAGTGCGTTTGAGATTTCCCATTGTCTGCTATGGACTGCCATAGCTCTCCCACTTTCACTGCAGCTGATCCCTTCCCAGTGCCCCAGACATCGGCAGATCCAGGCCTTGACTTCTGCTCTCCTGACCCCGAGTTCTGTAATTTTCCACAGAGACATAGATGGCTGCATTTTTTCATGCATTCACTAGCTTATTTGCCATGATTTTGTACAATTCTGGTCACTATTCCTCACCGCTGGGTTGAAGGAACGCCCTAGCCTCAACTTTAGTTTAAGACGACAAAACAAATGAACCTCAATTTCTGGTCTACCGCCGCGCCTCTCATCCCCACCTCTCTGTTTCATTCCAGAATGCCTATACCTCACTTCTGTGGCATTTTGTAAATTTGGCTTGAGGTTAAATTCATAACAATATCTGGAAACCACCTTAATTTTATAATTAAAGATTTAAGTGACTCATCCAACCTTCTCTTTCTCTCTCTGCAAATAATCTGGCTGTAAAACAAATCTGTGCTATTAAGTGTTATTTATTTAATTGTGATTTGCTGTAGAGCTGTTTAAGAGCGGGTCATTAGGTTAAAATCATTGCGCTTGTCCTCAGAGCAGAGAACGTCTTATGCTGACTTACGTTTGGGTGCGTTTTCCCTGACGCTGAGCTTATCCAGCCGTGTTTACATTACACGCATTCTCTAGTGGCTGACATTTTTTTTTGTTCCAGAAGGAAAAAGACAACATAGACGAATGACCCTGTTTGATGCGATCTGTCAGGTCAAGCTGGACCGATGGTTGATACTTTCTACTTGCATTACCTACATTTTTTCTTCCCTTCTTTTCCCATCTTTCGAACCCCAAATCAATGTTGAAGAGGAAACCAGTTATTTCAGTTGGTCTGAATCCTTTGTAGCTTGTACCTTGAGTCTCTGAAGACAGGGTCTCAAAGGGCTAATGAACCAATGGGTTCCTTATGTGTAGACCCAAGACCACCACCTGAGCCCCTGGCTGTCTTCAAATGGAAGGAGTTTGGAGACCCATGCAGAACCTGTTTTATTTTGGTTTGTTTTCATGTCAGAATGAGGCAGAGTTAACGTACAATGTAAAAGAATGTTCAGGATATAGGGTAAAAGCTCTCCACAAAACCCCCGTGGGTCCCTGAATAGTTTTCCCAAAGCCTCTCATCTTCTTCCCATTCAGTGCCCTCTTGGCTTTGCATTTTCTAGGCAGATGTGAGAAATGTCACCACATTTCCCAAGAGGAACTGAACAAGACAGATGGGCTCTACCCCAGCAGGACACCTGGATGGCAGCCTTATCTAGAGCTGAAATGGGACTGCATGTGCCTGCCTGTTTATTTATTCTCCTCCTGTTTGGAGACTTTCCCTGATTAATTACTTTCTAGTAATCGAGGCTGCTAACTAATGTCTCATCTGATTAACCTGTAGTTTGGCCCTCGGTCCCAGAGGGTGGGCTGGCCATCCCGCCTGGGGAATGAAGGAGGTCGTTGGCCAGGGGCCCCTGGGATGCCAGTTTCGGGCTCGTTTATTTGCTTTAAGTCTTGTTTGCTATTCCTGCTGCAGTGACTGGCGACAGCTCCCCCCAAGTCCCATCCAATCTAATTGGCCTGCTGAAACAGCAGTGAACACAAGATTTAAGAAATGTTTTCTTTGAAAACTTCTGGTCTGACAGACACTTTGAGATCGTATTTCACCCTGTTTCAATTGCACACCATTCCCTGGGACTTTCAGGAGAAATAGGGTGAGTGAGTCTTACAGGAGAACTGGCGCTTTCTGGTTTGGGGGGGCTGATGAGCCGGGGGCTGGGGGGGAGGCTGTGCTGAGGCAGCCCGGCATCTTCAGAATCTAGAGACCCTGCCAACGTTAACACATCCGAGGAGGTATTCAGTATCAAAGCCTCTCATATTTGGCTCCATAAACACGATACCCGTTGCAAAAACAAAGCTAAGGGGCTCATGCTGATTACTTCAATAAAAGCTGTTTAATTATGAACGTTTGGGAAATGAAGTTACCAACAGGACCAGGAGAGCGTTGGCGTCCAGTGTCCCTGCTCCCAGCATCCCACTGTTCAACCAGATTGTCCACTCAGCCGAAAAGGCTGACGCTGAGCAGGGCATACCCTCATCCCCGCGGGATAATACTCGCTTGCCAATAATGCTCCCTCTTACTGCAGTGGCAAATTTGGCGTACTGAGTAGTGATAGAATTATCAAATGTTATTAGTACCATTTGAGGTCACCCCAGGGTTACTTTGGGTGGTGGTCAGAGCTCCCAGAAGACCTGCATTTACTTCCAGGTAGCTAGCCGACTTCTCTTTTCTCCCCAGAAGTCGGGGTTATAGGACTAGGTGATGTGAAAGTCAATTCTAAGCAGAGAGCCAGTGGATCTGATTGTGACAACACATTTCGAAATCTTCGAATGAGTTTCTCTTAATAACACTGTAGGAAACATGATCTTATTCATGCTGCTGTATAATTCTCCACTCTCTCTGTGTGGTTATAACCGGTTATTGTATGTCAAATGGAATAGGTAGAACTATCCGTATAAAAGCTTAATGAACAGAAATCAGAGTTGAATCTGTGTATGTGAGAGAAGAAATATAGGGACATACACATGGTCAAGGAGTAAGCTCTTCCCCATAAGTGGTTTTTCTTTTTTGCCACATATTGATGATTATTTCTCAATGAACCAAAATTTTTTTGATTTTAATTATTTTTAGAAAATATCTTTAAAACTTGCCCTAATTTATCAGCGGATGTGAATACAAATGAATAACCCGACATCCCAAATAACTATTGAATAATTTATGTGGCCATTTGTGTGTGTGTGTGTGTGTGTGTACATGTGTGTGTTTGGATTCTGTGCCACAAGGATGTGCCATGCTCTTGGAATGACAATATATTCTTGATTTTTATTTCCTTGTAAACAATGCAGTAATAGTTCTTTTCTTTCAGTGAATAAGATGACACCAAGGAGCCATTCTGAGCACCGGAGCAAAGTTCTTGCTTTAAGCCCCTACTGCCTGAAAGACAGCCTGGAACCCCACAGGTGGTTGGTGAGATTCAGTGGCGAGGGGACGGGATCTGGAGTTTGGGGGAGGGAGGGGAGGGGGCAGAGAAAGGGGTTACTCAGAAGTTTTTTGAGGGGTCCTGGAGTTAAACTCCAGGCTCTGGGGCATTCACCTGGAGAACATGTGCCAAAAACTTTTCTTTTTCCCAACTTTTATTCAAAAATTCACGTTAAAAGGCAACTTTTTATGCATGGTATACAAAGTTAAAATAACACCTTAAACTCCTCTGTGTATGGATTTGTTTTCTCTCCAAATGGTCAGAGTTACTGAAAGAAGCGTAGAAAGGAGGTTATTGCAGGTTCACAAGACCCTCTGGGAAGAGCCTACTTAATCAGACCAGCCACTGGGGCTTTGAGAAAAACCAGTGTAATGTCATTACCTGACATTAGTGAGAAGGGACCCTGACTGGCTCCCAGGAGCTGCCTTGTCATTATTAACAACAAACACGAGAATTTGTGGGGCAAGAAAAGGAAGCCAGGCTGGGAATCAAGATGCCCAGCCCCTGGTCCAACTTCTGCTGTTCGTGTGACCCGAGATAATTCATTTAACGTCTCTGAACCTGGTTCCTCATTTGTTTAGTAAGGATGATAATACCGATACCTTAGAATCACAGCTGGAGATCAAACCAGCAGGGTAATGGATGTGAAAAAATTCTGCCAAAATGACAAAATGCTATACAAATTCAAGGGCTACTTCATTCTACATAATCAAGTCACATTTCAATCCTTTCAGACACGACACAGGGTATAATGCGCTAGAGCGATGAGGGGCTTAGAGGCCGTGTCATTCAGTGCTCTGGTCTTTTAGATGGAAACTGAAGGAGAGAGGCAGAGAAGAGAAAGGCCCTGCCCACAAATATGGCATGTTAGAGCCAGGACTGGAGGTGGAACATCTGACTCCCCTTAGGTGCTTTTTTTCAATGTCTTATATAGAGAAGGCACCTCATCAATAATGATTGAGTTCAAATGGAACAACCGCAGGTGGTATGAAAGAATGAAAGCCAAGGGGAATCGGGTGATGGTGTCAAAAGGAGGCAATCGTGAGGCCATCCGGACTTTCTTGGCTTTGTCTGAAATCCGCTTACTTTCCAGATGATATAAGCTCCGTTCCCTTTGGGGAGCGCGCTGTTCAAGTTTCCTGTCTCCATCTCCCAAACTAACACATGACTGTGAAGTTTGGGCACTCTCAGCTTTGAGTAGCCGGTTACCCATGGACAGTAGCCGGTCCCTTAAGGACAGATGCATGCCTTATCCCCCCATGTGGAAGAATGGAGCGTAACTGAGACCCGGTCAGCCTCTGAGGAAGGGCTGGCTTTCAGGTAAGGGCCCTGGTCCCGGAGGGCTCCGTGTACAGTGTGTGTCTTTTTCCCTCATAAGAAGGGCTCTGAAGAGCGAAGCTGGGACAGTTTTCTGTTACCCAGATTTGGTTCTCCAGATGGGTCTGTGCAGTGGCCCAGCCCCAGCCCAAGCGTCCCAGGCTCAGGCACCCCAGAGACAACACCATGGGCTGGAAGCAGCAGTTGCTGAGGTTGGGCTTTTGTGGGGTAGCTGCTAGATATCTTGAATTGTCGATGCTTTGAATTCCATTTTATATTGAATCTTCTCCCCTTCCCCAACTCAATAATACCTCAGACCGGAAGCCTGCAATTGGAGGTGGGGGGCTATGGTATTCTTCTCTACTCTTCCTCCTCACCAGCCCCTGGTCAGCTCCGGATCTTCTTGGGGTGAAGAGGTTTGTGAGGGAGGAAGAAGGAGGGAGAAAGGTGCTGCTTGAAGGGGCCTGTCATAATCTAATATCACCCTCTGGGCCTATTGGGAGCTTTGTACTTATACTGGGGGTCAAGTGCTGTTTTCCTTAACACAGACAATGTCCCTTCAAATGGGCTGCTTACTACTCCAGATATCAATGCCTATCCTGTCTTGGGGTTATCCTGCTGGCCCACTCCCAGGAGGACCTCTTGGGCAGAATTTTTCATAACACGATATATTCTGGGAACTTTCTTCAGGGTCCATGTGGAAACCAAGAGAGACTCCAAACCCGAGCCACTTCCAGGGCAGCCACCTCTCCTTCCTCTGCTTTTAGGGTGGCCAGTCCATCAGTGCCTCTGTCTGCTGGGTTTCTGCAAGTTTAGGACCAGCCCCAGTCTCTGTGCCTTCAGATCTCGGATCGAGCCCTCTGGACTGTAATCCTGAAGCCTCCCACAGGTAAAAGGGGTGCATCTCCCCTCCTTTTCTCCTGGACTGTGTGGAGGGGTGGTGTAATTGCTCAGCATTTTTGCCAAAGAAATCTTTTCTTCCAGATCTTTGAGCCTCAGAGTTTTTTTAGAGTGGATGTTGGACTGAGGATTGCAAACCTGATTTCCGAAATATTTTCTTTGCAAATCCTGCATTGGTGGGAAGCTCATTTTATAATGTGCTATTAGGAAGAATCCCATTTTAACTCCAGTTATCCTTCCATTTGAGGTACAGACAAATCACTGCAGAGCCTGTCTTGTCTACCTCACAGGATAGATGTAGTGGATTTAAAAGGGGGGTCACGGAGGGAAAGAAGCTTGGCAAACTCTAACATTCTATAGAAATGTTGGGCATTATTTTTAACATGTGAATCAAAAAATCTGAATGTATATGTAAATCATGTTTCTATCCTTTAAAACAAATCTGCTGTATCTTTAGTGAATATTGATGGGCACTTTTGGTCATTGAGGCAATTGGTTAGCCAACAGTGATTCCCAAGATCAGCCACGTTTAAGCCACATGTATCTTACTCTTTATAAGAGAAACTTTGTTATATTAATGCCGGTTGTCTTTATGTCAGTGGAGTGGCTGTCTTTGGTTACTCAGAGACACAGACTGAGAATATCTCCCAGTAGCCTTTGGTACAAACTCTTGGTACCCAACAGAGGGGAAAGACGCTTTTACTGTTTGCAGGGGAATTCAAGACCTTTACGTGGTCAACGAGAACTCGTAAAAGCGCTGATCCATACATATATGGATCTGTCCATCCTCAGGTCTAGTCTACAATAACCCCGTGCTGCTAATCGGTTTGGGGGATGACTATCAGAAACTAGGGCTTTGGGTTTGAGAGTGTGTGGTGTCTGCTGGTGAATGGGATTTCTCCTGAAGTTGCCCTACCCTTTGCTGTTTTCTCTATGGAAAACCAGGACAGTTTGAGTAGGTTTATTTTATGTCTTAATATGCTAAACAACAACAGCTAAACCAAAGACAGGTAGAGCAATAGCAGAGAATTGAATCTATGTTTCCAAACTGCAATTTTTAAAGTTTATTTGAAGTTCTCAGTTGTATCCAAAGGGCGCTACATGCACTGTGTCCTCTCCCTTTCACCTCTCCCAGGCGCATGATCTCTCAGGATGAGTAAACGAGAATCCTGGGCCTTTCCTGACCTTTTGAAATTGTAATTTTCCGATGTAAAACCATACCTTTTATTTCTTTTTTTCTATACAGGTAATAGCCTAGATAAGCTGATGCCGCATCTGTTGTGTGTGTGTATGGATACTGAAGGCGGGAGGGAGAGAGTGGGTATGGGGTTAGTTCTAGTCAAAAGTTGGTCCACAGAGTTTATTGTGTAGCCCCCAATGTGGTTAAGTCTGATATTCTTCCAACAGATATTTATTGTCTGCCATTTTCCGGCAACTCTGATGGTTTCTGGGGCTACACAGTTCATTAAACCCGGGCCCCTCAAGGTGCTTATATTGGAGTTGGATCTCTCCCACTGTTCTGTATGGAGAACAGAGCTTGAAAACTATTCACTAGGATATACATCTATTCTTTATTTGGTACCCAAACAATGAGACAATCCTTGTTTAAATATTTTTTTAGAACGTTCATTTGAAAGTACGTTTCCTATAAAACATTCCTGTGTATGGAGACCTTGGTTTTATGAGGAGTGGGAACTTATGCAGATTTTCTTTATAAATTTGGAGTCACTGATGAAGTGGCAAGGGTGGGAGATTTAGTGAGTGGAAGAAAGCTATACACAACATCTTTGGAAGTTGCCAAAATCAATGTGATCAAGATGTTCACCATCATAGCTTTCAGAATTTGGATCTATAAAAGTATTGTGGTTATGTTTAAGACCAAGAGGCATTGATTTTTATTTTGCTATAATATTGCAGATTGTGCCATTGGCAACATAACTTATCATACCACTCTTTTGGCAAGACGAAACAAGCGAAGTCTGATACTACTTCATTCTGCAGCAAGGTTGTCTGTGGGTCAGGGGAGGATTAACTCAGTTTCCGGGAGTCTAGAGCCAATGGACTTAGTTGCATTTGTGATTTCCAGTTAGACATCAGTGACCTTCACAGAAAAGAAAGGTGGTGGCAGCGGGGGTGGGGGGGGTTCTTTTTTGCCTGTGGATGCCACATAATGCCAGCTACCATAGCTAAATTGTATGGCCTTCCAGAGACATGGGGAGGGTGTGAGGACTTGGTTTCTCCAATCACCCCTCCCAAAGGAATAACTCAACATACTTTATACAGTGACTTTACTAATCTAGTTGCCAAGGTTTCTGTGAGGTAAACCTTGGAAACATTGCAGAGTAATACCTACCAAAACAGAAGCCAGTCCCACGGGCAACTTCCATCCGTGGAGGAGAGCAGGGCTGGCCCCAGGGCCTAGCTCCGCCTTGATTTTTTCCAAAGATAAGGAGCCTCAGCGCTTGCACTGCCAGAACTAATTCATTTTTCTGCAGAATATGGTGCTGGCTCATATTTAATCCTCCTGTCCTAAGTATCCTGAGGGGAGGGTGCAAATTAGGCCTCTTTATATAGAGGCCAGAAAAGAAGTCTGCCCAAGAAGCAGGCCTCTGGTGCGTTTCTCAATGTCACTCAGAGTTGTGGTCATGCCCTCAGGCATCATTTTTCTTAAGATCTCCCAGTTTTTTTGCAATTGTCTTGGTTGAGAAAATGACATTACTCATCCACAGTAGCTTCTTGCCAAGATGTTTCCATAAAATGCATAATAAAGCAGTATTTTAAAGATGAAACATGTTTATTTGGTCTTTCTTGTTGATGGAGTAGTCACTGAAGGTCCAATTCTTTTTCAGGAAGGTAGGACATAGGGTTGTGGTCTAATGGCTGCACTGAGTTGAGTTAGGTGGAAATAACTAATAAATCCAGATATTAGAGATTTGCAAAAGGATGCAGGCGGCTTTTGGCATTGGAGAAGGAAATGGGAGACAGATGAGAAGGTGTGGCACATGTTCCTTGTCAATACAGTTCTGCAGTCCATGACCGGGTGCCCTGGAGCAGAAGGCTGGACAGGAGTCCACAGCGATGGACTATGCCTTGGCTTAACATGCACCAGGCTTTCTGGGGGCCACAGCGAACGATGGACAGCGTTCAGCCATCCCTCACTACAATGACTTGATATGTAGACAGAGAAATGTGTCACCTGTGGTGCCCCCACAATGTGTAGGTATCAGCCTGAAAGGAGAACCAAGGGGTAAGTGGCAAAAAGGCAGTGAGGGTCAATGGAGACCACAATGGCTGGGGAAGATTTCTGGGGGAAACTGCATCCAGGGGTGAGAAAGATATGAAATTTGCCTTCTCGTGTGGACAGGCAATGATGGGCCGTGGAGGGGCTGGGATTGTCACCTGAAATCCCCACATGAGCCTGGGTTTGCCAGCGACAGCATTCGCCTGGAGCCTACCTTCCCCGCAGTGGTGAAAGAATGGCTTTTAAAGCAAATATCAACTGCTTCGGGTGGTGGCTCTGCCTTTCTGGGCTCCTGGACTTCTCAGGCCTCCAAGCCAGGGACCACTCTGATCAGCTCACCCTGCACTGCCTCTTCTTGATCTCTTCAGGGTTTTCTCTGACCACGTAAATGACAAAATGGAATTTCTTGGAGGCAGAGTGGGGAGAATATTTTTAGAATGAAGGACTTAAAAAAAAAAAAAACTGAGACAACTACTGCAAAATTTTGAAATTTGACAGAACCAGACCACATTTTCCATCCCCATCAGGAAACTTTGCCCAATTCCTCGGCCCTTTAAATACCACAGATAAGCTTCAGTTTCTGGCCAGCGGGGAAAGGGGCTCGGGCAGAGATCTGTGGAGGCTCAAAGTGACACCTGTGCAGAGGCTGCTGGTGATGCTGGCTTTTCCCTCTCTGACCCTACTTAGCTGGATACTGAGCCCCTACTTGTAGGATTTGGCTTTCGAAAACCTCATCTGAAATTCCAGCTTCCCCCATTCGCTAGCTGTGTGAGCCTCTGTAAGCGAGTTCACCTCTCTGAGCCTCAGTTTCCTCATTTGTAGAGTCAGGATCGATACCATCTAAAAACTTCCGTGAGCTCATGGTTAGTTGTGTCGCAGTGTATTGTGGGCCAAGCACAGTGAGAGATGCCAGGCCCATGAAGTGGGGTTTGTAGCCTAATAAGATAGATGATTGGTGCAATAATCCTAATACAATGTGAGAGATGTAACTGCGTGTTAAAAGTGATGTCATGGGTGTCCACGTGTGTAGGCTTCAGTGAGAGCCGAGAGAAAGGTGCAGTGGAGGCAGCGATGAGGGAGCGGGACAAGCCTAGAGAGGGGCCGTGGATCTGGGAAGCACGGATGGGCCGTCTACAGAGATGATTCTGCCAAACGAAGGTAGAGAAGTTTGGAGACAGCCCACGGGCTCAAGAGGTGGCATGGCTGGGCGTGACCGAAGCAGTTGGCGTGTGCCTGTGAGGCGGGGGCTGGGTGAGAGGGGAGGGTGTGCTGACAAGATTCACCTCGTGCAGTGAGTTCTGTCAGTCTGGGTGTGACAGGCGTCTTCTCCGCAACATCTCTCCTGAAATGACACTGCTCTCCAGCCCTCAGTCACACTCCGGCCCATTTCTCTGCTTGCTTTTCTTCAGAGCAGTTCTCGCTCCCTGAGATGACTTGTCTACTTTAAAATGGAACCTCTAACATAAATTACATGTCTTCTTAATTACAGTGTTCTCAGTGCTTATACATGTTGTTGGCATAAAGGAGACACAGAGATGTTTGTTCGATAGACGAGTAAACAGCGAAAGATGTTGCTCACAGAGACAGAATTATCAGCAGCCCTCATCGCAGACCCTGTCCGATGGAGAGGTCCTAAGGGACAGAGCCAACTTCCTGGGTTGATAGTGGATGGAAAAGGAAGGTTCATCTTCTTTGCCGCAGTGTCCTCTGAGGCTGGGAAAGGGAACATGTCCCCCATGTATTGGGGAATAGTGGAATGGACGTCTGTGCCTCTCAGGTTTCTGCAGAGAGGCAGTGAAGAGAAACTCAAGACTAGAAAGAAGGATATATCGCCTCCATGTTCCTGCCACAGGCTGAGAAGTCTAAATAAACGAGTGTATTTATCCCAGCAGCTGCATCAAGTGCCTTCTGTTGTTAAGCTCGATATTTGCAGCCGTTGGATTTTACTTCGGGTTTTTAAATGATGAGGCATTTCCCTACAGAGCCACCCTGGATAAATAATGTTGAGTCTTCTGGAATTGCTTTGAAAAGGGCCTGGCCCCAGCTTTGAGGACCTTTTTAATGTCGTTGTGTACCCCAGGTCGGCCAGGTCTGTGCCGTTTGGGTGAATGACCGAAGGCTTGCCACACCCAGCTGGGCCTTGAGCACTGCTGTGTTTGCACTCAATTGGGCCAGTCTTTGGTAGCCTGTAGAGACCTGCAGAAACGGAAGCCCAGTTCTCGACGCGGAGAACTCTGAGCGATTTTTGTGATATGACACTAGGACAATGGAGAGGTAGGGAAAAGTTTGTTTCCCTGGCTGGAATGTTTCTAAGCCCACCCGTGGCCCGGGTGGACCTGCTTGACCACTTCCAAGGGACTGAATGAGAATTTTAAAGATTCCATTTCCAGTATTGTGTGAGTGTGCTTTGGGCCTCTGTTATTTTGTTAAATAATTTTGAGGACTTCCTAGGTATTTTACAGAAACTGCTTAACATCTCTTAAGTGCTCCACCTAAGTTTCTGTAGCAATTTGTTAGGGTTTCTTCACATTGGGAAAAGAGTAGCAAGTAGTGTAATTGAAAAAAAAAAAAAAGTTAAGCCAGAAGAAATATAGGGATTATTTAGACCATCTTCTCTTTTCACAGATGGAGGAAACCGAGGACTCCGGAGGGCTGGGGATTTATCCAGAGCCCCCCATGCAGTCACAGGCAGAGGCAGGGATGTCATGGGGGTCTGTGTGGCCAAGAAGCAGGCTGGTTGTTGCCAAAAGACCTGGGAGTGTTGTCTTGGTGCTAATGCCCTTCAACATGGGGCGTTTTCACTGGCAGGGGAGGCGTCCCTGAGTACAAACAGCCAAACAAATGCGCGTGCTCTCCTCACGTGTCCGTGGGCCCTCCTTTGCCCAGTTCTTTTCTGTGAGCATCAAAGTAGAACAGAAAGCTCCTGTCATATAGTTTAGAAACTGGCATTGGAAAATGGATTTTTTTAAACCCCTAAACCATCAACTCCGTGGAGAACCCAGGACATGAGGGCCTGCAATTTATGTCTAGTGACTCAGGCTACTGTAAGGTTTAGTGTACTTTACTTGCAATAATGGATAACAGCTGACATTTAATAGCTACTTACCATCCACTAGTCATTGTTTTAAGCAGTTTACATTATTAACTTATTTAGTTTTCTTGAACACCCATGCGGTAGATACTATTTTTATTCTTATTGTAAAAATGAGGAACCTGAGCGAAGATGACATGTGACTTGCTCACGATCACAGAGTTAGTAAGTGGCCACATTAGAATTTCAGTCTGTGTTTTGACTGTTCACCCTTGCTCTTGATCAGGGAGCTCTGGGGCCTCTGTCACCACTGGGTCAGTGAGGTGCAGTCTGTTTTCTGAAGACCCTCCAGTGCACAGCCCCACGTGTTTCTGCCTGCTTCGAAAATAGCAGGAATGGTTTTGAGTTATCTGTGACTAAGTATTTTCCATGCCCCACACCAGTCTCTACTGTCAGTCTGCAGCTGCTCGACACGGTCTTCACTGGCCCCTTAATGGGGCGGCTTTATGCAGTGTCCAAACGACAGGTCTGAAGAGCCCAGTTCAGAGTGTACTGGTTCAGTGGACAAGAAAGTTTACTCAGTGTTCTTCTGTTCCCAAGAATCTTTCCATGAGTTTTCAGGAAGAACATTATTTAGGTATGATTAAAGTTTTGAGAAATCACAGGTAATAATTAAGGGTTTTTCTTATATAGCATTGAGGTACAATATTGCAAGACCACAAGATTATTATTTCCATTTTATAGCTGGAGAAACAGAGATCCAGGCTCCTATTATGAACCGAGAAAGACAGAAATGGACTGCAAACTGGGAGCCCTGAGGCTGCACCCCAGCTCTGCCTCTAACGCGATGTGTGACTTTGGACGCGTCCTTTTTTCTCCCTGGGTCTCCATCTTACCATTTATAACGCATGAGACCGAATTTGATTTCTGAGCTCTTTCCAGCTCTGAAATCTGTGACTTACTAAGATGAAAGCAAGTTGCTTGCTAATTGACGTGTTTTATAGATGATATGGTTCAAAAAAGGATTTGAGATGGCTTACAGGATTAAAACGCACTTAAATCAAGATGGTTGAAAGATTACAGAATTGAAAAAAATGAAAGCGATACAAAAGAGAGGCTTCAGGCACCAAGACAAAGACAGTTGATATGATGTCTGGTGTCCCAGAATCCCAGGATGCCACAGCTGAAATTAACCTAAGAGACCATGACTTATCCACGTGCATCCCCGCTTCTTAAGGTTGTCCTCTGCAACGCTCTGCTAATAAGAACATGTTATTTCCAATAAAGCAGACTAGGAAATATATCTTTCTGACCTCCAGGGTTTCTGAATCCAGAGCATCCTGGCTGTCACAACGTGAAGAGATCTGGCAGCTCAGCCAGGAGTGGACACCAGATCTCCGGATTTCTTTTCCCCCAGTGCTTTGTCCATGGCAGCATGCCACCTCCTCTAATGACAATTACTCTTCAGCATATGGTATTCAGGCAGGGATTTGTGGTTTGTATAGTTTTTCCATAAATAGAATCTCTCATTCTCTTAATCTCTTGAAGGGAGCACAGGAAAGGGGCTATTATTCCCGTAGGATATTGAGTGAGCAGGGTCAGAAATGTTGACTAGTTTGCCCAAGGGCGCACTGCTGGTCCCTGGAGAGCCGCACCTGGAACCCAGCGTGTTGGCCCTGGAGTGCACAGCCTTGTGCTATCACTGCGTCCCTGTGTTCTTGTGGACTCCAGCATTCTGTGCTGATGTACCAAAAAGCCACTTCCCAGGAGATGAAGCCCAAGAAGGTTGTCCAAGACCGCGCAACCCGCCCATGGCTGAGCAGCTAGAGGGCACCCCAGAAGGGAGAGTGATGGGGGGCTCCCCAGTGCCAAACCCTTGCCCTGGGGCTTGAGTTTGAACTCTCTCACTTCAGACTTTCTTTGTAACTCTGCAAGCACATAAAACATCATGCTGTATGTTGCACAGGTCTTGGGGATTGAGACCGACGATGTTGTGGGAAAGCCAGAGTTTGACGCAGGTTAAACCTCTCTGAGCACAGCAGGGGCTTTTCATCAAGTTCAGCTGCGGAAACCCTTCGACTGGACCACATTGCTACTGGAAATGTCATCAATCAGTCAACAAGTATTTCTTGAGACAGCAATGTGAGAATTCAACGAGATCACCTAAGTGACAAGTTAGGAAGGCAGCACGGTGCAGCGGAGAGATTGGCCTTTAGAGACATTGGGAAGTAGGTTTGAAGACTGGCCCTTTCATTAGTGTTTATGAGCTCTGTGAGCCCCACCCAGGCTCCCAACCTCACTAAGCATCAGTTTATCCACCTATAAAATGGGAAAAATACCTACCTCTCCAGGTTTTTGGAAAAGCACTTATTACCTATTAATTTTCTCCCCTTTGTCCAACATTTCAAAATTACCAATATTAAGTGATACATCATTGAGAGTTGTCAGTTCATGTACTTGGCATTGTATAAGACAATGGGAAGGATAGGGAAGAGACTTATGGCCTCCTTTCTCCTGATATAGACAAGAGTATCCAACAAATAAAGCCGCATGGGGGTGGGGCGGAGAGGGGATCGAGGGTTTCTGGGCTGAGCCACAACTTCCTTGAGGGATGAGGATGGAGCTTGCTGGGTGGATGAGAGCATGTATAACGGGGAGACAGGGGTTCCAGGTGAGGGGAACAGTAGAAAAAAACGCTGGGTTATTTTTAGGACAGCATAGAGGTTAGTCTGCCCAGAGTGGACAGGAAGCAAAGAGAAATAATGATTACCAGTGCTTAATGGGTGAGGCAGGGAGAGGAGTCTTTAAAGCTGAATTAACAAATTTAGAGTTTATTACACTGTCTTGTACAGAATGCTTTAAGCGTTTTCAGGAGAAGAGTGATAAAACCGGGACTGGAGCCTTGTCTTCATTTTGGTATCAAATTTCCATATCATAGAGCTTGATGTTTAAGGAGGCACAGTAGCTGTGTATGAGGTAATAAACAGGTGTTTAGAAGAGGCCAGTCTGGCCACGGTGTGTGTGACTTTGACAACCCTTATGAACGGAGACCCTCACACCAGATACCAAAGGACTAATCTCGGTCATGGATGCAAACAATTAGGCCAAGCTGGAATGGATTTCTGTATTGATTCAGGCTTACTGCAAATGACTCCGTTATTTCATTTAGATTTTTAACTTATGATTTTTCAAATACAAGAAGTATACATGCCTGGGGAGAAAATACTAACGCTACAGAAAACTCCCACTCATGTTCTCCCCTAGGCTTCTGCCACTTTTAAAGGTTTGTTGTGTTTCGTTCCAGGCTGTTTTTTTTTAGGTCTGTAGGTCTGTAAACATGTACATAACACCCACTAACATATACACATAGGGGTCTTTTAATTAATTTTATTGAGGCATAATTTCCATAAAATAAAATGCACTGACTTTGAGTTCAGTGTCTGATGAGTTTTAATAAATATATACACCTCTGTCTCGTATGGTTTTAAAATATAGGAATACTGTGTATACTATTCTGTAACATGTTTATGCATTCAGTGATATGTGCCACGGACTTTTTTTTATGGTACTAAACTTTTTATTTATTGCATAGTTTCCTGATATAGATGCCATTAATTTACTGAACTATTTCCTTATAGATTCATATTTAGACTGCCTCTATGTTGCACAACTCAAAGAGAGTAACAAAGGTCCTTTACATTTGTCTTTGACACTTTAACAGGTATTTCTAGAAATGGAATTTTTTTTAGTCAAAATCTTTGAAACAAACAAAAAGATGTTGAAAAACTGTCTTCCAAAGATATTATTTAACAATTTAAGCCTCCAGTGTGAGAACATGCCCCTTTCCCAATGAGTTTTCAATTTGGAGATTATCAAGCTTTAAAAGTGTTGAAAATATGATTGGTAAAAAAGGATAACATGTTGTTGTTTTAATTTGCCTTTCCCAAATTGCTGGAGAAGATGAGCATTTTATGTTTCTGTTTATTGTCCATTTGCATTTCTTCTGTGAATTAGCTGTTCTCATATTTTGTCTATTTTCTACCTGTTTTTATTTTTCTTATTGATCTGTAGAAACTCTTTTTATATTAGGTCATTTCCCTTCTTCTAAACATTCAAGTTTAATATAATAAAGGGTACCCTAGGGCAATGTTGCTCAAACTTTAATGTGCCGAAGTATCACTTGGGCATCTTGTTTGGGCAGAGAATCTGACTCAGTGGGTGGGCCGTGGAATGGGCCCAAGAATCTGCATATGTAACAAACTTCTAGGGGCTTCCAGTGCTGCTGGTCCATATACCATATTTTGAGTAACAAAGTTTAGGATTTATGAGTTTTGTTTGGCAGGATTCCATCATGCTAAAGGAACAATGTGTGGTAGACTTTTCTTTTGTTAAATAAAAGCACTAGGAATGACCTGTGAGAGTGATCTGTGTGGAAATAAGAAGCCAATTGTTCCTGTTGGAATGACTGGAGTCAAAGTCTTTCTAGGGAACTGATGTGGGGAGAACAGCCTTTGAATTTTGAGCTTAAGTCCCACCTCTAATTTACCTTTAGGCCACTTAGACTTTCAATTTTCAGCTTGATAATAATAATAAAAAGATAAGACAGTAATTCCTGCTCTGATTATTACACAAAGTTTGTTTTTTTGTTTTTTTTTAAGGTCAAAAGAGAATTACTGATACACTTCGTGACCTGTAACAAGCTAGACCACAGTAGCTATTGTACCTGTCTGCGCGAACCCTCTGGGAGTCGGCAGAGCAGGCCTGGGGCGCATGAGCATCTGGGCTGGCCCGTGTCTACAGTGAAGGCAGAGTGCTTGGCATATTGTTGTTTTGTTTCCCAGATTCTTACTTAGACAATCTCTCTGCCTCAGAGTTTGGATTGTCATAGCGTAGCTGAGTCCCTTTGGACTTCAATTTTACAATAAGGCACCACTCCACGATTCCCTGAATGTTTATCTGTGGTCGGCGTCCGGTGTTGAACTTTGTGTCTGATTCTGAAGCTAGGCCATTATGGTCCAGCTATCTGGATCTCACACACATATACACATGACCAAAATATGATTCCCAAATTGCTGTGTTAATTATAACACAAGTAGAGTGCAGAGCATGGATTATTCTGTTAGTCGTCTATGGCAGACAGTGGCCCGCTTTCTGTAAAAATGTTTCCTCTTCTTTCAGAACACACAGCTAAATGATATTCCTCAGCCTTCTTTGTTGTTAGGTAATTAAGTTCTAACTGATGGATCCTGAGTGGGGCCATGCGTATCATTCTGGACCGAGGTGTTTAAGTAGTGGATTTAGCTTTCCCACCCTCGGATCCCCTGTCTGCTGGCTGAACACAGGGGACTCCATGGTCATAGCACAGAGCTAGCATGTGATGACAGAAACATCATGGCCTCTGAGTCCCAGGCAGAAGGCCCTCCACCAATCTCTACTGCCCGTTTTGGACTTTATGTGAGCAAGTCACTCAGTCATATTGTGTTAGACAGCTGTGTTATTTTGGGGCTTGTTCATTATAACAGTTTGCATGGATGTATCACTGATGTAATAATTTGTGTGAGTGTATCATTGGGATACATTCCAACTGATACCCAGCATCAACATTAGAGCCCTCCGAGTAATCTATTAAAGGATTATATAGGACAGAGAAGCAAAAGAGAAAGGTAAGTCAGATAATCTGATGAATGTGGTTGGAGGGTCTTTAAGGGGCAGAGCATAAATTGCAAAACTTTATTAACTTTTTATGAATAATTGTGAAGCTTAGAAACCAGGCAGTGACAAACAGCTAAGTGCTCCATGTGACTGTCCCCACCCCACCTCCCTTTAAGTCCTTTCTTACTGCTCGGGCCTAGAACAAGATGACTCTTCTTTGGAGAATGAAAACTGAGTGAGTCCTGTAACATTTCTGTTTGATGTTTTTGGCAGTGGTGATGAAAATTCTAGACTGAAATGATATTGTATGAAGTCTGGACCAATTGCCTTATTAAAATAGAATGGATTTCCTCTCTTTTTGCTGTCTGGATCAATTCTTGGAGGAGTTGGAGACTTTGGTCTCTCAATTGAAGCAACATATTGTACTGATAACATGTGAAAGTACAGTCTGATTGGACTCACCAGGCCTTTCCAACTCACTGCTCATGTGAGCATTAGGAGGGCTTTTGCAAAATAAATAGAGCTTGCCAAGGTCTGTTAAGAAGGGTTCCAGATTCCATTGACCAAAAATGGAATGTTTAATACTCCACAGTAAAAAAAAAAAATAAAGAAAAAACAGAACCATGGAATTCTGAGTCCCACCTGTTAAATTATTTGTCCTTCTAATAGAAGCAGGAATGAAAGGCGTATGTTCAACATCATTTTGGACCCATTTTCTATGGCGGGAAACCAAGGTAAACACATTTTTCCTGATGTAATTGTTGATATTAGTTCAGCTCATATGATGCAGGCATAGCTGTGTGAACCATTTTATTTGGACCCGTCCTTGGCTGGAGCTGGACATGCGAGTGGGAAAGCCTGGAGCCTCCAGAGCCAACAGCCTGGGGGTGCTGCATCTTTTAGGGAGCACCCAGTCCAAGCGCTGCCACCATGAAGGTGCCCGCTGGGTTCTTGGCCTCGGTTCTTATTTCCTCCCATGTATGTTTGGGAACATTCATGTCAGCTCCTTAGTTGGGGTAGTTCTTACTTCATATTTGGCTTCTATCAGAGCATTATCGTTCCCTTACTTTACATGATACATGTATGTGGTTCTATTAGAAGCACTAAAGATTTCTTTCTTTCAATTATTTTTTATCTTTGAGTTTCTCTTTCTCTTCTTTCTGCCCTTCATTTTTTGCCACCTATGTTAATAGCTTACTATGTTTTTCGCCCAGTTTTTTGCTTGTGTACTTATATACAAACACACACACACACAGACACGCACACACACACGCACACATTCCACTATGTAGTATCATTTTAACCCTCCTGTCTTTTTGCTTCTAGTTTGGCACAAATTCCCAGGCTAGCATGTGGGGTTGGTTCTCAGCCTCCCCAAACTCATTTAGTGCATGACATGCACTATTTTTCCATTTGTTTCCTCCACAGATATTTTCTCCATGTCAGGTCCCGTGCAAGCCATTGTGGATACACAGATGAACTGGATACAGATCCTGGTCTCAGAGAGTTACAAGTGCGTGTACTTAGTGCAGTGAGGGAGGGCCCCTGGGAACCCAGACAAGGGGCATCTGGACTAGCGTAGAGGGGCAGGCCCTGCTAATGCCAATGGGCTCATTGCTCCTCTGGAAGAACAGTTCCAAGTCCCAATTTGGAATGATTCAAAACCCACGTGCCTGCCCCAGGCTCAGGGTGGGGAGAGGCTCTGGCATGGAGGCAGAAAGAGTGGGGGCATAATAGGGGTGGGGCCAATGGTGGGGGTCCTGCCCAAGAGTCCTGGCCGACTGTGCTAGCGAAAGAGATCAGATGGGCAACAACAGTTGAGTGTGAACTGTTTCCAAGTCTGTATTTGTAAGTGAGGCGGCAGCGCTGAGGATGTCAGCCCTGTACTGCTCGTGTGCTTTGGCCTCCCAGCCAGACTGAAGGTGCACGGAGGGCAGGAACTGTGTCTCGCTTTTGTTACGCTTTCCCTGTGGCGCAGAACGCAGTGCCGGCATGGAGGAACTTATCCACGTGCAATGCTGCTGCCTGGAGGAATAAAAATAAAATCGCGAATGGACATTTACACATGAAGCTACATTTGCGATAGACTTTTTAATATGTTTTGTTTAACATCTGAGACATGCTCACCTTTGCGGTCTTTATAGTTCACAAAATGTTTCCCAGCGCCTCACTAGACCTTCACCATGAACTTCGGAGGGAGACGTGTTCATCAGTGTCACAGTTTTACATTAGTGCAGAAACACTTGAAGCTTATGCATTTAGTCCCCCAATACAGCGGAGCTGTCCCTGGGGCACCTAGAATCCAAACCTGCTTCATCCACTGTGACTTGCTAAATGATTCACACGTGGTCCAGAGAATGAGGCAGTTCTCATGGCCCTGAATTGGGGCCAGATCCCTTCAATTTGCAGCCGCTCAGCCCGCGGGCTCAGGGGGCTGGCCTTCACTGCAATTTGAGCAGAGAGTCACAAATGTGGGTGAAGAAGGGCGTCTGCTGGGGCTCCAGAGGGCCCTGGAGGGGACTGCCATGTTGCTGAACACCAGTCAAAGATCACTGTGCCAGAAACCCCACTATTGGCAGAACCATCTGTTGAGAGAAACATTGCTGGCCTCAGTCCTCTGTTTAAGCCTGAGATGCCTGTGTGGAGCAAGGCATAAACCGGGAACTGCCAATTCATATCGCTGCTGTGTCAGTTGGCTTATCAGTTACTTTCCTTTGGGGTCTTGGAGAAAGGTTCCAGTCCTAAGGTGATGTAAGTTTGTTTTGTTTGCTTGTTTGCTGTAGGAGACTTTGGTGCCAACTGTGTGATTCAGGAGAGTAGACCAGTTGTCCGCTTTGCGGGGAGGCCATGTAAGCAGTTGCCGAGGGGGCGCGGAGAAGCGTTGCCTCTAATCCTTGCGCTCCTGGCTGGGAGGCTTTGAGGCCCATCTGACCTTGGACAACTCAGACATCACCTCCACATTTCTGAGGCTGTTCCTAGAGGAAGCAAAGCAGAAGAGGGCTTCCTTCCTGTTGACCTTCCTGAGAAGGGGAATGTCGGGCAGGCAGGAGAGAGTGTCCAGCCTAGGGATGTCCAGGGAGAGGGATGCTGGGCTGCGTGGTGTGTGGTTGCTCTTGATTTTGGAAAGAGAACATCTCCTGTGCTGCAGTGTGGATCCCCAGCATGGCAAGGTCACTCCGGAGCCCACACGATAGGTATGTCTGCTGTGTCAGTGGGGCCGCAGTGATCCTCAGCCCTCTCTGAGCCTGTAGATGCTCACGGGCTGCACTTCCATTTCTTGCACGAAAAGCAAATAGACATTGGTGCCGGAGTTCAAAGCCACGGTTCCTGTGTGTTCCTTAACATGATGCAGGTGGGCCTTCATTAGAAACACCTTCTGCTCCTCCAGCTCCGTTCTCATGAAAATAAACAACGGTGCCCTTTGCCCATGTCGGAAAAGGTGACCGTGAAATCGCCATGAGCTTCCCGTGCACACTGCGGCTTCAATCAGGTCCTTCTGTAGGGGTGAGGACCTGCACATCCCTCCCCGAGTTTACCACGGGCTTCGAGCAGAGCCCTGCGGGCCGCGTGCTTATGCGGGCCTCCTGCCATAGCCCTGCTGATGTGGCGAGGGGTCAGGGCCCCTCAGCACAGCCCACAGGGCAGTTACAGCACGGGTCTCCTCAGGTTTGCCCTGGAGAGACTCTTTCCAACCCAGGGAATGATTCCTTCCTTCCCTGTCACATTGCAACTGCTATTCAGGTGTGAGGTTCAGCATAAAACCTTGGAGACAAGGGAAGAATCTGCAGTCTGGAGCCTGACACCAACCTGGAGCTTGACGCCCTGCATGTGAACACTGGAGCCATGTGACCCTGTACATGTTACTAAGCTTCTCTGTTGGTGAAATGCAGGTCCCACTAGTATGTACCTTACAGGGCTCTTTTGAGGATTAAACGAATTGATACATGTGAAGGACTAAGAGTGATGTCTGGTACTAAGTAAACAGTGTTGGCTCTTATTATTATTAATAAAGATAATCAAGGTAGGTTATTTTTTATAATAAACCTTACATTTTTAAAAAGATTTATTTATTTTTAGAGAGAAGGGAAGGGAGGGAGAAAGAGCAGGAGAGAAACATTGATCGGCTGCCTCTTGTATGCCCCAAACCAGGATCTGACCCTCAGCCCATACACATGCAATGACCGGGAATCGAACTGGCAACATTTTGGTTCGCAGGTCAGTGCTCAGTCCACTCAGCCCCACCAGCCAGAGCTAAACTTTACTTTTTAAGAGCAGTTTTAGGTTCACCGCAAAATTGAGGGGAAGGAAAAAAGACTTCCCATATACCCCTGCCCCCACCCATGCACAGCCACCTCCATTATCAGCATCCTGCACTGTGGTGGTACTTGGGTTAAAATTAATAAACCTACATTGATGTCACTATTACCCAGAGTTCATAGTTTACATTAGCGTTTCCTCTTGGTGGTGTTCACTCTGTGGATTTGGACAAACGTATAATGATACCTATTCACTGTTATAGTATCATACAAAGTCCTAAAAAATCCTCTGTGTTCTGCCCGTTTACTCCTCTTCTCCCCTGACCCCTAGTAACCACTGATGTTTTCACTGTCTCCATAGTTTTGCCTTTTCCAAAATGTCATATAGTGGGAATCATACAGTATGGAGCCTGTTCACATTGGCATCTTTCGCTTAGCGAGACGCATTTAAGTTCCTCCAGGCCTTGTCATGGCTTGATGGCTCATTTCTTTTTATTGCTGAATAATATTCCATTGTCTGGATATACCACCGTTTGCTTATTTATTCACCTACTAAAGAAAATCTTGGTCACTTCCGAGTTGTGGCAGTTATGGATAAAGCTGCTATAAATATCTGTCTTCAGGTTCTTCTGTAGAAAGGCCTATTTCTGTTACATTAAGCATATAATATGTGGGATTTACCTCTGCCGTCTCGGAGTGTGCAATACCTATCAATATCGATACTCAATTTTCAGCTCCCGATTCTTCGGCAAGTGTCCCATGTAGATTTCTGGGCCTAGGCGGGCAGTGGTGGGACTCTAGGTTACCCAGCCACTGGCCTGCCCTTTCCTCTGAAGACACCTCGCTGGTCACATCTTCCTCCTCCGAATTTGTTTGTGCCTTTAATGCCTATGGATCCAAGAGTGCAGGCACAGCTAGACCCTGAATCTTTACTGAGGTTTCCCTCACTTTCCCTCATAGCCTCCAGTTTTAGAAAATAAAAAATAAAAAACGCCAGTACATCAGGCGACACGTATACACCGTAGCAGAGGGGCTATGCGAGGGCATCTAAAGCATGAAGGCAACGTGCCGTTGAAGAGGTGGCAGAATCGTTAGCAATACAAAGTAGGGATGCTGGCAGATATTAATTTGGGGAAAAGGCAAAATTAATGAGGGAGTGAATGGAATTGCCAAAGTTTAAGACAAAATTGGCACATCACTCTTCATTGTGCACAGATTTAAAGAATGCGAAGTGGTGATTGCAGACATTCATTTTTGACAAATTTTTTTCAGATGATTCATTTGGACAGAGAAGCTAAATTAAATACACACACACAATGGCAGGCAAAATACATGCCTGTAAAGCAGATATAAAATAAAAGGGAGGAAGTAGGGCAACCTTAACACCTGAAACCAGGAAATCCATGAAATACATGACTCTGAAGTGAAAACTAAAATTTCAAGAAATTGTTCATATCAGGCACAAAATTTCTGAGAAAAACTGGTGATAAAGATTTTTATTTCTACTAATTTTCCTTTTGAACGTATTGTCAGTTAAATCGCCTGTTACTCAATGGAATAACAATGGCTTCAGACAGCCTAAGTGTCAGTCCTTAGGAAAACAGCAGTGATGCCTTCTGTTCATCTGTGATGTGAGGCCGGCCTTACTCAATGGACTCCTGTGACCTTTCTCCTTCTCTGGCTCCGACCTTGGGTAGGTCTCTAGCTTTAATGTCTCCATCTGACAATTAGGAATGAGAGATTTGGACCATGTGTTCCATAAGGACCCTTATAATTCATACCATTTCTGAGTTCGAACACCACTATGCACCATCAATCCCCCCAGAATCACCTGAGACATAACTTTGTTGGTCACATTCTCTTCTGTTATTTCTACCAGTCAAGGATCATTTTAATCATGAAGCACGAGTTCCTAAACCACCAACGTGACAGTCAGGGCAGGGACACAGAGATGCTTCTAACTGTGAACAAAAGAGGCGGCCCTATAACTGAGGTATTGAAAATACCAGAAGCTATCTACGATAACCCTATAAATGCTAATAACCCCCATAAAGGTTGAGCTCTGTGTCTCCCACGCCCAGCCTTCGGGTTGCCATTTCACCATGTTCTGACTGTTTTGCCTTCCTTCTGTGGGAGTAGCTGGCGCCATTCACCTGTCATTGGTGCGGCATGCTCGTGTCTGAGGAAGGGAGAAAGGAGAACTTTGGGTCTGGAGGTAGATATGGTCAGCGAGGAGTTCACGTTTGCTAAGAAGGCGTTGTGCTCACGTCCCTTGGCTTGGATCACATGTCGAGTTGCTGTTTACTAATGATGCCCATTTATTTTAAAGCGATCTTGAAAAGGGAGTGGAAATGATTTTCCCTACTGAATAGATGAGAAAACAAAGGCCTAGAGAGTTAGATGAACACATCAAGGTCTTGCCTAAATAGCTGTGTATGTAGACACGAGTCCACACTGAATAATTTGTCCCGAACCTCCCCTTTCCCAGGAAAGTCCTTCCTAATGTGATATATCCTGAAGGGCAGCCTCTGGGCTGAAGTAACTTGATAGTAGATGGCAATCTTCCAAGGAGTTGCTGGTTTTCTTAGGTCTCAAGTTCCTTGCTTGTGTGAATACAAAGGCAAATGGAGTGGGGTATTGCAACAGTAGGTTATCACTCACATGGTAACTTGCATGGGAAAATGTCTCCCCTACACAGATTAATTAAGAACCGATTCCTTGGAATTCTGTGCCTCAGAGTGAACTATGGGTGGTTTCTCTGAAGTTAAAGGGACAGAGACTTTTTGTGGTTGCCAACTGGAAACTGTAGAGGAGTGAAGTGGGCGGTACAGCTGCATTGTAAAAACGCAGGTTGTTTTTAATTAATGCCATATGAAGCATCCGACCACAGCATTTTCCCCCGGTTCGATGATGTCTGTAGGCATTGTAACCTAGAATTCTCCAAATTACTCCCACGTTGTGCTAGATGCAGCAATGATTGACTACTATTTTCTGGAGGCAATTGGGATAATAGAAATCTCATCAGTCTGCGGAGGAGGCGTGGACAGCAGCTTGGGGTAAAAAGGTAAAACCTGATCCCGGGCTAGTTCCACAGCCAGTTATGTCTACCCGGCAGTAACCAGGGAGTAAGAATTTATCCTTTGTCACTCAGCTAACCAGTCCTCATGGCTTGGACAAAAGGGGCTTCAAGGGCCAGGCCAGGCTGGATCCTAGATGCAAGAGCAGTGATCACCACCATCCTTTTCAGACGAGGAACCCACGGGGCATGAGGATGTCACGCCGGTTGTCCAGAGCTCAGGGGCTCCGCGTTGTGCAGCTGCTGCTCGTGACTCCGGGAGGACGTCTCAGTCCTGCAGTGATAGTGTGACATGGGTTTAAGGTATAAAATGGAGTCAAAATTGATGTCATGCAGAGGAGACTCCCCCTGCATTGATCACTGCAGAGGAGGACATCAAGGAAGAGGGACAGTTGTGTAACTGTCATACACACAGTAAAGCCTCACTGATTTGAGTCATTGGAGTGAGATTGGTCCAATTATAAAACACTTAACAAGAAATGCATCTTGATATATTTAGGGTGCATTCAGAATTAGATAAGGATAAAAATATATGTATTAAAAAGCGTACTAATTGGGTGTAAGAAGCCCTTCTCAATGCTTTAAAATGTTTATTTTTAAGTAGGTGAAATGTGCCATGCTAGTAATTAACATGATTAAGTTACTTTTCGAGTAGCTACTATAAAGACAAAATCTAGCCTGACTTACGCCCAAATTATCAGCAATTCGAATTAGGGGAATCTGGGTCACATACAAAGTAGTATATGAAGAAGGGAAGGTTTCATCTGAGTAGAGTCCAGACATAGGGCTCTGGAATCAAGATAGGCATATGAGATTCAGTTTATAGATGTGTAATGACGTCTACTTTGTGCTCAGTGCAAGGGCATGAGGGGTGCAGAGATGAAGAAAACCTGCCTTTGTGGAGAATATAGGTAGCTATGATGTAAGGCTTCTGTGGTCAGTGTGCATGGAGATAACAATGGAGATTAGGACGATTGGCCAGCCTTGGATGCGAGACTGAAGAGAGAATGGGGAGCCACGGTCAGTTTTTGAGCAGGGGAGTAACATGGCCAGAGCTATGTTTTAAGGGTACCCACACATGTGGTAATTTGAAGAGGCAGCTAGGGGGCTGCTGCAGTGTTTGAATGAGAAGTATAGCCCAAGAATTATAAACTATGACAATTAATTGGAAATAGGGAAGAAAATATGTCTCAGAAGGAGCTCAGCGACATCCATCCCAGGAGGCGTGGCATGATGTTAATAGGGTCTACTGGTGTAGGGGGGCTACTCTGACGATTGAGTTTTGGACAGTGGCTTTAGCCATTTGATTGTGAATCCCGTATGTTGATATATGGTCTTATATGGTCTTTGATGAGGCTGGATTTAAATGATAAATTTAAGAATAGAGGTAAGATCTACACATGGGGTTGGACAGAGATAGACTGGATAAAAGAAAATAACTAATGTCTGGACCTTGGGTGATGAATTCTTTGGTCAGGAAATGGCACATGTCATCGGTGTATTCTCTGTACCACCATTTCCAGGGAGTATAAGCCCCTGCTGAAGTGGCTGAGGACAAAGATGGGAAAACTGAGTTTCTTGTAAAGAATTACACCGTTACACTGTGCAGCCAATGACTAGATTTCTGCTATGCTGACAGATTATCTTTAAACTATAATAAAAATGATCCTATTGGTCATTCCCAGTCTTTGCTTTCCTTTTCTTTGGTTCTGTCATAAATGTACTTTTGCCTCTTGATTTACTGTTAGAAATTTCCTGTGCAGTTTGGTGCTGAGCATTAGAGGGGTCAGGTTTTGGGAATTGAAACCCAAACAAAACTTTTGCTGCTTCCTACAGCATATTTAAATTAATTTAGGGGTCAGAGGATATCCTGTGAAAATATTAAGAGCAACCTAGGCTTTTATTTCTACCTAGATCCAAAAGGAAACCACATTTGTAAAGCATGAAGCTAATTTCAGAGCATCCGAATTATATTATTGAAAACATTAATGCACCAATCTCAGAATCAATTTCTGAAATAAATGTGTGAAAAGATAAGGATGTTTACCTTTGCAAAAAAAAAAGTTACAGAATATGTGCTACAGTACAGCAAAACTAAGAAGCCAGATCAAGTATTAAAACATCAACAAAATAAGATAATCTTACAATTTATTTCAGCTAATGTTTACTAAGTGGCTAGTAAGGGAAAGCATGAAGAAGCATGACTGGGATGTGGGTAGATAGAATATTCTGAAAAATCAGACATGATTCCTGCTCTCAGGGAGGGTAGACACTAATGGGCGAACTTACAAAAGTAACAACAGTAGCAGTGACAATGGCAGATGGACTATAATGCAAAGTAAAATGAAATAAGCAATGAGCTAACACAAAGAAGCACTGAGTATGAAGAGACAGTTTAATTATGGAAAGAGGATCACAGGCGTTTTCTCAGAAGAGGCAGCATTTGAACTGCATCTTCGAGGATAATAATTATAAGCATGATGGTGGGTAGATGTGATGATGATTGTTGATGAAGAAGAACGACAAGGAGAAGAAGAAGGAGGAGGAAGAGGAGGAGGAGGGGACGAGGAAGGAGAAGGAGGAAGAGGAGAAGAAGAAAAGCAGTTACCAGTCAATGAATGCCGATGATTTACCTGCCTCTGTGTTATTTGCCAAAGAGATTCTGTGCTAACGTTTCAACGGGTAAAGTGAAAGGAGGGAGTTTCAGGTGACAAGAGGGCACGAGAAGAAACATCTTCTGTGTATGTGTGTAGAGAGTGGAGAATCATTTGGCGCATTCAAGGTCCAGGGTATGTGGATCTCTGAGTCATACCGAGAGCCCTCTGGGTGTGTGCGTGGGAAGCTGACCCCGTTAGGCCCAGCGGGACAGGCCTGTGGTTTGCGCATCTGTCCTCCAAACCCTGGAACACACTCTCTGGAATTGCATGGTCTGCAGCAAAACCTGAAGCTTATGAAGGAGAGGCCTTGCACCTAGGCTTTCGATGGCCCCAGGAAACAGGAAAGATTGATTGGGTGCGGGCCCAGCAGGCCTCATTAACAAAGGATGGCCAGTGCATCGAGGACAAAGGAAGAGGTGGGTGATGCTTTCTCAGAAGATGTGGTATTCTTTTCCACTTTAACCCACATGTTTCCTAAAGCATCTGGACTTCCTCTGTGTTAAAACAGGAATTCCACATATGCCTGCCTCAGTGTTTTGCTAAGCAAGAATACTTTTTATTACTTAAAAAATTGACTGATTCTATAGCCTATGGCCCAGTGGGGGGAAAAAACCTATTCACGCTGAAGGTGTCTTTATGGGAAAAAAATTCCGAGAATTCTGATAGCTCTGGAAGAGACAGAGACACAGAAAAATAATGACTCCATGAAAGGATGTTATATTTTTTAAACAAGTTGAAATATCTTAGAGATATCAGTTGCGGTCTTTTCTTTTTTTTAAGTATGTGGTTATTTGGGGAATAAGGAGGGAATATATGTGTGTGGCGGAAGAGTCTAATAGGCTTGATAAAACTCACCACTTTAGTCCAGTTGGGCTGTGTCCAGTTGAGATTAGGAAGGAACAGAAAGGTTTGTCTGTAGAACAATTAGTGGGTTGTGAGGAATATTTCATTCTGGTTTCTAGTTTTGGTAAATCTTAAGCAAAATCATGAAATAACAATGACAAAATAAACACAACAAAACCTTAGGGGACCTATGTCTGTGTTTTTACTAGATTTTAGAGGCAGCAACATCAAATATTTGGGACTCACTTTTCGGGCTCATGATGCCGAGAACACGTGCTCCCAGATGTTGCATTCATATTTCTCCCTGGTGTCCCTGGGCACCCTGGGAGCAGAGACACATTCAGCTGCAGGGACCAGCCCAGCTCCCTGAGTCTCCAGGCTTCCATGAGGTTCGGTTTTTAATGAAAAAGGTTATCTTAAAAATTCCAGAGATTTCTAGGCAAGCTGTTAACATGAGAACTGATGTTTAACTCTTCCCTCTCAAATTCATCTTGAAACAATCAGCAGAATATGTTAAAAATGGAAAAGAAATCTTCCTCATCATGATGAACAGTGAAGGGTATCACCCACATGCTAGACACTTGGGGAATTTTTTTAGAGGCCGTGCAGCCCATAGACGGTGGGAGGACCAAACCAGCTGTGAAAATGTTGAAATACTTCCATATTGATTGGTAGACAGCCACTTCCTGGAGCCTGTGTGCGCTTTTGTGCTGTCCTTGTCATCTAGGTGGGCCCCTCCCCTGGGGAGCCTTCAGTTTCCCCACAATTCAGCAAATAACAGGATAATGCTTGGCACAGTGCGGAGGTCTCCAGGATCTGGCTTCACAGCCATTGCGATAGCCCGAGCTGTATTACTTGTTAAACGTTTAGAGTGTCAGTGCTGTTGATTTGCCAGCTGAGATGGTGCAGGAGGGAAGTATTGTTGTCATTTCGTATTTATCTCCTCAAAGTAGCATTTCTTTCTTTGTGGGACCTGCTGCTTTCCTACAGCAAGCCTGGCGCTCTGACGGGAGATGACAAAGAGCACCCCCTTGCCTTGGCTTTAGGTTCAGGGATGAACAAGTAACTCAACCCAAGTCAATCGGATCATTTGTTTATCACTTTTTAACAGGAGTTGCCACCCTTGGGTTACAAAGTGGAGGAAGTCTCCACAACATGCCCCTGCCTCGTGGGGGAACTTGTTTAAAAGAAGGAAGGACACACACAAGGGGCTGCAGAGACAGAAGCCCTGTGGCAACCCCCAGAGCGCTGAGTCCCTGGGTCTCATTGCTTATGAAGCTCCCCATCCATCCCCATCCTTTTGCTCTTGGCTTCCACTGGATAGAGTGTGATTTGGATTATTGTTACTTTCAGCCAGAGCCTTTTTTTTAAGACAGGAAGTAAATGAGAGCTATTGCTGGCAGAGCCAGGGAGTATGCTGGGTGGAGAGCGGGCACTGGCAGCGAGGCCCTCCGTGAAGAAGCAGCTCTGGTTTCCATCAGCAGTAGAAAAAGACACAGAACTTACTTTGTGCCTGGTGGAAGGGGTCACAGCTACATGAGACCTGGCCAGGGGACCCTGACTTCACCGTCTGGGCTGAGATGAAGCTCCTAGCTGTCGCTCAGGTGTCTCTTCCTACCTCCTGACTCCATCTGCTCAGGATGCTACTTCTCTGAATGGGCGACCCATTGTTTGAATGAGCTTTTTCCTGTTTTGGTTTCTGTAAGCTGTACGGAGTTTCTTCTGTTAAAGTTTCCACCAAGAGAGTGCGGACCACTTTCTCAGAAATCCCCTCTTCTATCCCACCTGCATAGGAGCCAATGTTAGGTGACATAATCACACTTCTTGTGTGCTAGACATTGTGACATGCTCATGTTGCCTCATGTAATCATGCAACAAATTTATGAGGCAGGTACTGGCTTTCCACTTATTTTATGGATACAAAAACTGAGGTGAGAAAAGTTCACAGAGCTAACAAATGGTGGAGAAATAATTTGAACCCAGGCAGTCTGGCACGTAACTGTGTGCGACACTCTGAATAAAGAACTAGACAGTGCTCCTGAGAGAGCCCTAAGATTCTGGAGCTTAGTTATCATGGAAGCTTTTGTTCTAACCTTGTCCATTCTGCTGCATTCCTCATGGCCCTCCTTCATCCAGCTGGAGCTAACTTTTTGGCCACTTTCCACTTTGAACCAGTAAGTCTTGACTAAGGGTCAAGCAGGAGGAGATATGGGAAGACCTCCATGAATACTTCAGGTGGAGAAGTGAGTGCCAGCCACCAGGGGAAATGGGAGATTTCTGTGAGGTCACAAGACAGGACAACACTGTAGACCTTCTAGAGCTTTCTGTGTGTCGGGAGGCAATTCAGAACTTCTTGCTCTGAAATAACTCCACTGTAAGCAAATAAGAACATTTGAGAAAGTATTTGATGAATATTCTTAAACTCAGTAGGGAGCAGGGGCTGTGGACTATATCAGTAAAAGGGAGCAAATCAAGGTATGCACCTTACCTGGATGAAGTACTTTACCAAAACTCTTCTGGAACTCTAAACAAATGTGAAAGGAAAGTGATAAGAGGTTGATGAAAAGATGTGGGAAATAGATTTTGAATACCAAACTCTGCACAGTAAGAATTCCTAAAGAAGAAAACAGTAAAGATGGAGCAGGGATAAAAACAAATAAATAATAAAAGAAACTCCCTGGTCGAAAGAGATGACAAGAATAAGAAAAACGAGATTAAAATAGTATAACAAAAACAAGAACAAATATAACAGATTTATATTTCCAGGGGAAAAAAAAATCACTCAGATTGGTTTAAATTAAGTATTAAGAGACCATTCAAGGCAAAATAACCAAAAAGAGCTTAAAAAATAAAATGATAAGTAGCAAGGTATCAGGGAAACAAACCAAAAGAAACCAGGTGGCTGACATTGACATCAGATAAAGTAGAAATTAAGGCAAAAAGCATTTAGAATGATGGGAGAGGCGGTGCATTTCAAAGGGTCATTCTATATTGGTCAAATAATCAATTCATAATGAAAATATGCACTCATGTATTTGTATGTTATAAATAACATAGCATCTGCATAGGAAGTGTCGATGCTTATATACCTGAAGAAACATCAGCGATATGGTCGTGCTAGATTTTAACATAGCGCTATCAGTATCTAATAGTTTAGGAAATAAACAAAACAGGAATACACGAAGAAGGATCAAGATGTCAAGGTTAAATAACAAGGTTGAATTTCTACATTAGCAATTCACTTTATGTTCTTACAGATAAGGTTTCTTCTTTGCAAGTATCTTTGGAACACTTATAACATTGAGTCATTCCTATTCTATGACCCAAAGAACATCTCAATTAAAAAAAAAAGTACTGACCACAATGTCTGACCAAAAAGCTTTAATAAAAAGTAACTAATAAAGTGTTCAGTCATTAGATGGGGCCCTATGTGAACACCCACTCTTTCTACACAGGCCATTACAGCCGTGTCTTTGAAGACAGGCATTTTGTGTTCTGTGCTGTTACAATTTTCACAACAAGGGGAACAATATGAAATATAATAATATACCCCAGCAGGGGAGCATAGAAATTTACTGCAGGCAACTTCATGTTAGTTTTTGGAAAGAAATCAATCAAATGACTAAAAAAAGAAAAAGAACGATGGAGTTTGAAAAGATTCTTAAACCATCATTCTGCCCACCTCTCTCCTCTTACAGTGGAGGGAATAGAGAATAGAGAAACAGATCTTGGAGACCAAATTATGTGCAGTAAGAATTCCTGTGGATTTGTCCCAGGCTGCACAGCAAACAAAATCTGGCTGGGGCCCGAGTCTCCTGGTAGGGTCACAGCCCTGTGCCTTTCCACGGCTCTTCAAGTTTATTCTCAAGCATGACCCTGGGCCTACATTGCACGTGCATGTCGTGGGCTCGGTTCCAGATTGGAGCGACTGCGTGTGCTCACTGGCCTCACAGAGCTGAGGCTGGCTACTCCCAGGGGACTCCCGGGCAGCCAGTCTCTGCTCCTCTGTGAGGAGAGCCTGAGCAATGTGGTTGTTATTACCCAAATCACACGCTTTCCACCTCTGCCAGGTAACCCTTGAAACAACCTCTGACATCATTAAACACAGAAATCACTAAACTGTAAACGTGTGTTGGGGGGTGTTTTCTGGATCGCTCTTACGACCTCCTTTTGTCGAGGCTCATTTTGTTTTTATTTTCCCCCAGGATCTGACTGGTCTCCCTCCTTCCCTTCCTCCGTCACAGGCACCCGGGATGGGTCGCACCCTCTGCCTCCTTTCTTCGGATGGCGTTTCTAAGTCACACCAGGTGGGCAGCTGCTTTTCTACATCACCGGGCCAAGCCGTGTTTTCTCACTTGCCGTCCGGCTGGACTGCAGTTGGAGACCTGGTCTTCTTAGCGGAGCGGAGAAAGCAGAGATGTAAAAGCTGTGCTGTTAGTTTCAACTGCTGAACGAACTGCTTCGCAGGGCAGGGGGAGACCTCGTTTCCAGCCATGAACTTGTGAACTGAGGGTTTTATGAAATCCAATCCCCGTTGTTATTCTAGCGTAATCCTCCTTCACTTATCCACCCAGCTTTTCTGTAATGGTTTCACTTCTTCCTTCCTCTCGCTGTCTGGGGCTCTGGGCATCCCATTTCCTGACCCTTCTTCCTGGTAAGATGCCGGGGGCCAAAGCTCTGTGGCAGCCATCTCAGTCTCTGACCTTTCAGTCATGACTGGGGGCATAATGGCAGAACCCCTGTGGGGCAGAGGTAGGAGGATGTCTCTTCAAACAGCGCCCCCTCGACTTACCACCTCTTAGGTTGGGCAATTTCAGGTGATGCCTTCGTGTTGAGAAACAATGAAAAGCGAAGGATTTTAGGACAAGAAGAGATATTAGCCATCACCCACTCCAGACTTCCTATTTTGGTTTTCTATTGCTACATGACAAATCTTCTCAAAATGTATTGGCTAAATAACCACCACCATTTATTTGCCCATGATGCGGGCTGGACATGGTGAAACGTCACTTTCTGTGCCAGGTGCATTTGGCTGGGAGCCTTGTTTCTCTCCATGTGGCTATTCTCTCCCCATGTGGTTGCTCAGCATTCCGTTGTCAACCTGAGCGTCTTCACATGGAGGCTGGCGTCTCAGAGACAGATAGCAGAAGTTGCCTGGCCTCCTAAGGCCTGGCCCAGAACCGGTTTCCACCGCATTTTCGTGCTTAAAGCAAGTCACAGGGCAGCTGGACATTTAGGAGAGAGGAAGCAGGCTCCGCCTCTTGGTGGGAGGGGTGGTGTGGGGTTGCAGGTATGGGGAGGATGTTTGGCAACATCTTGCCCCACTGTGAGCTGCCACATGATCTGCCCCACTCCATGCTGTGCAGGGAGCTGCGACTGGGCTCATGCAACAATGACTGACCTGATGAATCGACAGCATGTTGGGGGCTCCTGAGTTCCAGAAGAAAAGGACTCACTTTTCCTATTTTTGAGGAAGGAATTGTAGTTCCCTTTTAGACCAATCTGAAAATATTAGGGATTGGGAAGGGAGCAGCAATGGTGAAAAACTGGGGTGAATGGGACGGGGGTATGTATTTTGAGGTCTGCCAGGCCCAACTCAGATCTATCCAATAGGCCAGGTTCATGTTTCTATTTGGACTTTGCGTAAAGCCCCAGGGCTGCTTTTTGTGCTGGTCGAGTGACTGTTGGTCACTACATCTCACTAAGTCTGTTTTTGATCTGGAAATGTGTTGAATAAACACAGGAAAAGTCAAGTCCTGAAGCTTCTTTGTCCCATACCAAGAGGTAAGGATAGGAACATGATACTTGGACTGGAAAGAGTGGTAGAAAGATAGGAGGGGAAACTCCATGCTGAAACACCCCGAAGCTGCACCGTCTGTGAATGCCGTGGAATCTGAGTTGGCTCAGAATGGCCTTGGAGCTTCCTTGAGTAGGTGTTAAAGGTCTGTGGCCATTTCTCTTTTCTCTTTGTTTATTGAGAAGAGGTTCAGTAGAAAGTTGATGGAGTTGATTTGAGAATGGTATTTTGTGGTGTGCCTTGCATTTTATATACTTTTATTAAAAAAAAAGAAGGGCCTCTGAAGATGTGGGCTTAGCTTGGAGTAAGGAAGTGAAGTTGAGGCACTGCCCTCTGGGTGGTGGCCCAAGGCATGGGGTCTCTTGTTTCCCCAGCCTGGGGGTTGGGCTCCAGCTGACACCTGCTCTGCAGTCTTCTTGGGTAGTAGAAATGCATCACACAAGTATAATACATCGTTCTTCCAGACTGGATAACATCAAGTTCAGGCCCCGTTAGACCTATTATTCACACGACTGGTTCTAAGACTTTGAAATCAATAGGTAGATGGACTTCTTTGATCTAAATATTGATCAGCGCCTCGAGGGATTATTTAATTTGGGGCTTTATAAAATATGTATAAGAATTTGTTTATATTGAATATTTGACAAAAGACTTTTTGATTATAGTCACTTTATTATCTCAATCTTTGAGTACATGAGGATCTGCTATGAAACAATACTTACACACAAGTATTAAGGTGGTATGCCCACAGTGAACAGTTTTATAATGGTTCCCCAGTTGAAAAATTGTGGAGGTGATGATAGTAAATAAGGTAGATGAAGTAATAATGACTAATATTGACCTTACTGTTGTGGTTTTGCTATTTGTATTAGTTTTTGATTGCTGCTACAACAAATCATCATTAACGGAGTGGCTTAAAACAGCACAAATCTATTCTCTTACAGTTCTGGAGGTCAGAAGCATAAAATGGGTCAGCAGGACTGTGTTCCTACGGAGGCCCTAGACGAAAATTCCTCCCTTTGACTTTGCTAGCTGGTAGAGGCTGCCTGCATTCCTTGGTTTGTGATCGCATATCACTCTAACATCTGCTGCTGTCATCACATCTCCCTCTTATAAGGACCTTGTTATTACTTTGGGACAACCTAGATAACCCAAGATAATCTTCCCATTCTGAGATCATTAACTTAATTACATCTGCAAAGTCAAGCCTCTTGCTCCTTAAGGGACATTATTCTCACATAGTATTAATTGCAAATGTTTATGCAGTCTGTTCGGCTATAACATGTTTCTTTTAATAAGAAAAATGGTGTAAGTGTAATGGCGATTTTTAACTGAACATTTTAGGGTTTTAAAAACCCTAAAGAGAAAGCCTCTGTGATATATGAAGACCTTAATTAAAAAACTGAAAATTCCCCAGAATGCTTTATTTTAAAGCAAAAAGCGACTGATATGAAGGTTGTAAGTGCCAGTACACTTCCTTTTGTTTTAAGCTATTTGGGGAAGCTGTAAGGTCACACAGAGAACCTGCGAATAGATTGCCCCTTGCATTAAACAAAAAAATTAACTGATGAAGAGGGTTTACGCCTTGGATCATATATTTTATTTTGATGAAACTGGTCTCTGTTTGATGCAGATGTGCTTCAAAACCTATGTCTCAAAAGCAGAAATTAAAGGAATTAAATTAAAAATTAAATTAAAGATGGAAAGAATGGAATGCTTTGACGCCAGCAGCAAATACCAGTGGCAATTTAACGACTCTATTATTTGTATTACTAATTGTTACTCTTTTTGTCTGTGCTCTGGTTGAAATTTCGTGTGTTCTGAGTGGTGTGCCCTTAACCTTATTTTCCCCAAAGCCCTGCTGTTTTTAATGTGTGGTTTTAAAAATGTGAGGTTTATCAGGAACATATATACGACATTATAACATAAATTGCTTCATTTGAATTTCAAAGCCACAGTTAATTTGCTCCACAATAACAGACAGATACCATCTCAGCGACAATGGCTCATTTTGTTTTTCCTGAGAAGTCCTGTCAGAGAAGGATACTAGCCCCGAGCAGAATGGGAGAGTATTTGGGAATTTGGGAGGATTTGGAAAAGTTTTAGTGTAGATAGCATTTGCGCTAATTGTAAGAAATGAACAGGCATTCAGAGAGAGGATCAAACACTCAACAAATATTTGTTTCATTGGTTCATGAATTTCTTAGGAAGCCTAAGTTTGATTGTCTACTCACCACCCGGTAGCCATGATGCTGCCCCCGTTTGTTTTATTCTATTTAGCGTCTTGTTGAAAGGAATCACTAGAGATCTCCAGGACGACAGTAATTCTGTTTCCTTGGGAGAAATTATGCACCAGGATTTTCCTTGGGGAAATTACGCAGCAGGTTTCTGAGGAGGCCAGTGTTCCCCCATCCCCACTTGGCTCTCTCGCACTCACCTGCCAGGTGATCAGAATTGATTTAGAAAAAGCCACCTTCAGCACAAATGAGGTAGATGATTTAGACTGTCTGCATGAGACAAACTGTGGTAAGGAATTTAGGCTCTTTCCACTGGTGTAAGAGCAGTCCTTTTAAGTTCAGGAATTGTTTATTCCTAAAGCAAGACAGAGGTGGGGAGGGGGTGCGACTCTCAGAATTTGTTTGCAACCCTGGGGATTTATTTTGGGTGAGGTTAGCACGAAGGCCATTTTTTTTTTTTTTGCTGAGGGAGATCAGCAGGCCTGGGCAAGGGAAGCGATGCCAGGCACACAGACCCCTGCACCTCAGGGTGGGAGCAGGCATTGATACAGTTCCTCCTGTCTGCCTTAGTTTTGAAAAGAGGAGCTAAGAGGGCGAAAGGAGGTGAACTTTTGCTGTGCAGAGAGACAAGTCAGACAATGTGAGTTTTAATTGAAATCATATCCCCAGCATTTTACTTTTCAAAAGTTGTTAGCATGATCGAGGTTGCATTTTCTTGTGACTACTATTATTACTGTCACGCTGACTACTCCGGGCAGGGGCTGAAGGTTACATGTGGGCTGGGAACTGGGAACGCTGTGCTGCGTGGGAGGGGCTGGCAGATGGAGCCCCAGGCTCGGAATGCTCCTTGGGAGCCAGCTTCTGGCTGCCTGGCGTCTGGCTGCGCGACCCCTAGCTCTGGACCCTGATCTGTCCTCTCCTGCACGTGGCGGTGATGCTGCGGTTTGTCTCCTCTCCTCATCCCCCTCAGACCTCTGGGATCATCACTGTCTTTGTTCATTATAGGGGCTGGATTGTGCTACGCGGCTAGTGGGTCACACAGACATCTCCGCTTTGAGACCTTCTCTGCCAAAGCGAGAGGTTTCGCAGGGTGCTGCAGGGTCCCCTTCTTAAAAGGGCTATAGCTTAACTAGGCCCCCCAACCTTTACTACGCACTCGAATGTCTTGGGGAATCTCCGTAAAGGGCAGGTGCTGATTCAGTGGGTTTAGTATGGGGATTAACATTCTGGAGCTTTAACAAACTCCCAGGTGATGCCAATGCTGTGGGTCCTGGGACCACTTTTTGACTAGCAAGGACTTAGCACATAGCTAGAAACCTAGTTTGACGAGGCCTCTCAGCTGTATAAATTTTTAGAAAGAGAATCCACGGAGAGTAAACTCTCCGGGCCCTCTCTATTTGCTGAGTGCCTGGGCGGCTGGCGCTATGTGGGACAAAACCTGAGAGAGGTGAGAAACGTAAGGCCACTTCCTGCCCCGGGAAGGCAAGACTCACACCTGTGCAGCGATCAGTCACACGTCATAGCTCATTGCTGCCGACGAAGACAAGGGGTGCAGACTCCAAGTGCTCTGATGGGAAAAGGAGCAGGCGGTCCCCGGGAGTTTGGGGGTCTCGCTGCAAAGTGAGGCTTGCTCAAAGGCGCCGGGGTTACCTCAAAGGAGGCCGTGGAAAGGGTAAGGCTCTTCCTGCCTTCTTCTCCAGGACACGACGTACTCCCTGGTGGACTGGTCACTGATGTTTCCAGTGTTTTTGTTTTTTGTGTTTTGTTTTTTGCAGACATCTGACATGGGAGAGGGAAATGATACCCACCACGTACTTGGACGCGTGCTCAGCCCAGCGTGGTGCATTATGGGAACTGACCCTTCACCCAGGAATGAATTCCACCAACCTTCCGGTGGGCGCTCCGCACTCCTGGCGTGGCATCTCCAGGAGGCCCTGTAAATCGGAAGGAGGGACTCCGACTCCAACCTCTAAGAGCGCAGGTGGGTGGAAATTAAATAAGATGGCCACTCTGGTTGTAGGGGAAATTTATTTCCTGTGAAAAATGCTAAACTAAGGGATTTCTGCTTGGCAGCAATAGAATTTCTTTAATGCCCGTTCAAGGGGGGAAAAATGTAATTCTCCATCAAGGCTCGATTTGGGTTGTTCTGACAAACTCTCAAAAAGAGCTCTCGTATATGGTTGTCTGACCACCGTGCTGTGCACCTGAAACTAGTACAAAATAATATTGAATGTAAACTGTAATTGAAAAAAATTTAAAAAAAAGAAAAAATAAACATACTTCCTGCTCTAATCCTGGCGGCGGGGGAGACAACTCTCCAGTCTCCTTTTGTTTCTTTAGAAGTAGCTGTGTTTGGAGACAGGTGTCCCCATGGCTCTCCATGCATCACTATTTTAGGCCGCAGCTAAAGGATCTTTAGGAAAACCCAGCCTCTGTGGTTTCTCAATATCCAAATCACTGAGGAGCTTTGCAGCGAGGTGGCATGAGTAGGTGGGTGGGATTATTTTCTCATTTCAGGCATCCTTGTGGCCACGGGGCATCCTGGAGATTATCCCCTAAGAAGCCACCTCTGACATGTTCTGAAGCACCAGGGATCAGCATTAGTTTTGGGCTCACTGAATGATTTTGGGTGGGGGAGGAGTCTGCCTTCACTGTCCCTGGGAGGAAAAAAGAAGTCTTGTTTTGTCATACTTTTCTTGTAAATATTTTAGTACTAAAATGACTTTGAATACAATTACCAAAGTTCAGAATGTTTAATGGGCTCTGTGGCAGTCAAGCTAACATGCCTGTCACTTTGTCTCTCTAATGTGCACCGAACATTCCTGCCTGGAGTGAGAAGCGTGAATGTTATTTTTTCGGCTTGGATCTTGGCAGGTGTGTAACGTGACTCCTGATAGCAGGACAGCCGATTACATTCGTCTATAAAACCATTTCTAAGGCTCTTGGCACCCAAACTGTTATTGCATGTCTGCAGGTGTTTAGTAATTGGATTAATGCAGAGCTGAAGGAATGTCTGCTCCCCGACTCTGAGAAACATTGAGGAAAGACAAATTCATTTCGGAGAGTGACCTGGAATGCACGATGACAGGCCTGCGCTCACACATGAAGCCAGATCTAAGCCTGCACGTTTAAAATGAACTGCTGTGAGCAATCATCTTCCATAGGAAAGTTTATCCAAAGCTAAATACAATAACAATGGCCTTGTGAGTCAGGCGGGAAGGAGCTTCAGCCTGGGTTTTGATCCTCTTCCAAAAGCAACTCAGACAACTTGAGCTTAAGCCTTCCTATCATGCAGCTCATGAACCCTACAATCCTAGGTGTTTAATAATAATAATTTTTAAAAGGCCTTGGTAAACAGAAGAGGATGATAAGCCTCCCAGTGGAAGTGCAGAGACCACAATAGTATCCTGGATCAGCACACTCTTGCCAGTTAATTCCCACCTTGATTGTAAAGACACTGTCCTTGCTGTGACACCACCCTCCTAGAAAATGCTCATAAAATGATGAGCTGTGCCCACACCCCACTACAACTACGACCAACATATAGAAATGGCTCGCTGCTCTCGGGGTAATTTTGTCATTCTGGCTAAATCAAACTTATGATACCCTCCGGGAGCAAGAAGCCGAACCCTCAGGTGCTCCCATTTGAGTAGATGAAACCTAATGGTTTGGCCTTATAAACCTAACCTCTTTCTCAGCTTTACAACTCAGAAGGGAGGCGGGCCATTTGGAGAGAGTCCAAATAGAAGGAAGATAACGGTGAAAAGGCAAGTTTTGTGAAGAAAGGCAAAAGAATTGGCACTACTTAGTTTAAATCCTAGAGGGGTAACTTGTAGTTCACGAGTATTATTGCAGTAGGCAGTGAGAAGAGAGTGGGGAGGGGGTGGGACGAGAAGCCAGTGGTGGTTTGGGGAGCATGAGTCTGAAAGACTTCGTAAGGTAGAGGAAGTAAGAATCTGTGTGTGAGGAAAGAGTATGACCCAGATGGCTGCTCATTCATTCATTCAACAAAATTTGCTGATCACAACTATGTGCTAGTCCTGAACCTGTGGGGATTGCAAAGTGACTGAAATATACTTTCAGTTTTCTGAGAGTCATAGTCTCGGAAGCTGGGGCATATGATTTATAACACTTTGGATTTGGTAACAAGGGTGGTCGTGAGAGCTGATGGGAACATTTCAGTGGCCTGGGGTAGGAGCAGGGCAGGTGTGTCTGAGCAGGTGAAACTCCCCTTTAGAGGAGACCAGGCCTTTTTGGCTAGGTTGATGGGGTTCAAGGTGACATGCCGGCTGGCTTTCCAGCTCTCAGGTGGAAAGAAGTTATACTGGGGTTGGAGGATGTGGTTACGATTGCACGTTTGGCTGTTTGGGGTTGTCGGTGAGTGGAAAGCAGAAGCCTGCAGAGCAGCTGCGGTCACCTTACCACGAGGGCCTTCCGAGACCCGGAGGAGTGGAGGCCTCTGTGGGGCATGCTGGGGAAAGCAGGCTGTGGGTGGAGAGGGAAGTAGGAGGGGCCTACAAAGAGGAAACAAGGAGCAACAACAATAAAGCTTCCAAATGGAAGGTGGCAGCCTGGACAGGTTTGGGCAGCCGGGCCCACTGGGGAGGCAGAGTGCTCAGAGCCTTCATCCTTCAGATGACAGTGTGCTGGGCAGGTGGGGCTGCCCACGAGAAGGGCAGGAGTCGATAAAGGTGCAGAGGGCTTGGCTGTGGGGGCAGCAGCTCAGGCCAGGCCTAGGAGGGGGGCTTTCTGCATGAAGCACTGCAGGAAGCGTCAGGGCAGGGGTGAGGAGTGGGGGGTGGTACCTCGTGGGTCAGCGGGTAACGCCCAGGACAGTGTTTTACATTTTTCCGGGGACGGAAAGGAGCTGGGGTAATCGAGATGAAGACAAGAATCCAGGAGAACTCATGAGACCGAATGGACTTACTTTTAAATCTACATTAAAAGCTTGAAAATTAAATTATGAAGCTGCTGCCTGAGGAGCTAACCGAATGACCACTTGAAAAGCCTAGTATCACGTAAATCCATATGGTTAAACTAGAAAAGGTTCTTGCAGAACCGTAAACCCCACCCCATCAGTTTACACCGAGGAAACTGAGAGGGAACGGGACTAATCCCCAGTCGTACAAGGACTGGGCAGCTCTGGGACTGCCCAGGGGTCCTGGAAGGGTATGGGATGGGGTATACATGGAAATGAGGGGGAAGGAGGAGTGACTTCCATGTGCACATTTACTATGCTGAAATTATTCAGTCAACCAGAAAGTCTTAACTAAGTGCTAGCCGAGTGCACGGCGCTGTGAGAGAGAGCAAAGTGTTTGATTGAGAACTTCCAATTCTACTGGGAGTGATCAAAAAACCTCTGGCAGAGAGAATAGTGAGTTCCTTGGGAATTCAGATGATGGAGAAGCCACTGTGGTAGGCATGGCCCAGGGAGGTTTTGAAGAGGAACTTGGACAATATAAAGCTGTGCGTGTGCGTGTGTGTGTGTGTGTGTGTGTGTGTGTAAGGGGAGGACAGAAGAGGAGAGGGGAGTCCTCAGGGCACTGGAGGCTACTTATGTGGTAAATCATGCTACAGCTCTATTCGGGATGCATGAAAATGCACGATTGATTTTTATGTTAGAGGCCGGTGTTTCTCCACAAACACTGAGGCCCGCGGAAGGCAGAGCAGAGTTACACAATTTCCTTCCGCTGAAGTGGCAGAAAACCCGAGTTTCTGCCTTCCCAGTACCGCCGAGCGTCACTTGGTCTCACCGGCGAACCAGGGTGTCTTCTTAGGTAGATATTTATAGTTAAGCCGATGGTAATGCATTGCCCAGGTAACATCTGGCGATCCTTTCAACTCTGCGGCCGGACTTATTTTCTAGGGGGAGCCAGGGTGCCCACAAGTGGTTGGCAGGATCCTCTGGGCCAGGAGGGAGAAGGGCCCTCATCAGACCCCCTCTGCTCTTTGTCAGCTCCCTCTGTCAGCACCGCCTCACCCCGGAAGCCCCTGAGCACCCAGTCGCTCGGCACTCAGCCTTTTCCTTGTTTACAGGGTATTTGGGCACAGACGGAATTGCCGCCCTGTGGGCCCGTTTCTTCCCCTTTTAAATGTTTTATCACGTAAAGCAGCACGCTGAAAGATCTCAGTGCTACTGAAGATTGCAAAAGCAAACTGTGTAGCTTTGCCAACTTTTAGAAATCTGCCCAGAGACCCTTCTGTATGTAGTCGGGGTCCTCTCGCAGCCCGCAGTGTCCCTGCCCCGCACCCTGGCGCAGCCAGGCAGCTTCTTCAGCTTTCCCAGGCCGGGGCCGTTCCTGACAGAAACTCCCCAGCAGAACAAGTGTCTCCAGTCCTTCCTGGGAGATCTTGTCCCGGTGAAATCTCATTGACTTGGACAATCTCTGAGTTGTTGAAAGTAACAAAAGCCAAGGAAGCCATTTCTGTACCCAGACTAGACTAATTAATGTTTCCTGATTAGTACGGGGCCTTATGGGATATGTTTTGAATAAGGAGTTTGAATTGGATGACAATTAACATTACTTACATATATAATCAATACAAAAACTTCATTAAATCAGACAGAAATTCTACTTTATCATCCTGTTTGCTTTGCTGATATTATTTAATCAAAACCCTTTTTCTTCAGAGATGTGGCGTAGGTAAATTTTAATCCAGACATTCAATTATCCAAATCACTGACATTTTCCTGTTCTCAGAAAAATGCCCCAGGAACACAGGCTGCTTGTTCCTCCCCTCCCTCGGCTGGCAGAGCACAGCAGGGTAAAATATAGAAAACTGGCAAAACTCCATTTTCAATCCACATTATAAACTGGGATCAATCTTGCTTCTCTTTCTCCCTAAAATAGAAAAAAGAAAGAAAAGAAGCCCTCTTTATGTAAAATTGGATCTTAATATCCTCCAAAGGGGTGGAAGCCCCTGGATTGCAGATGAAAAGGGCGCAGTTTTCTCCAAGAATAATTGGGGACAGGGAAGTGGAGGTGAATGGCCTCCTCTGTGACTGCAAGAACTTCTGCCCGGTGACCTCCAAGAGGACAGAGGGAGGCACCTGGGGGTCAGAGATCTGAGTCAACAAGAAGCTGGGAGACATGGCAGGCACAGAGAGCTGGGAGTGGAAGCTTGCACTGAGCGGCCCCTTTTACTCTGGTCCTACCTGGCCTGGGGCGCGCCAAGACCCCCTCTTCTCCTAATGGCAGGAACAAGTAGAAAGAGGAAGCAGTAGGGTCTGAGGGCACCGAAGAACTCCATGCTCAGAAGTGTTGGTTGGTTGATTTATTCATTCGTCATTCAGAAATGATGAGACATTCCCCGTGCAATAAGCCCAAGTCCCAGGCTGGAGGTACAGAGATGGGTGATTCACAGTTGCTGTCTCCAGAAGCTCCCAGTCCGAGGGCCCAAGGTGAAGCCGCCTCTGGCCAGGAGTCTGGGAATTCTGGCTGCGTTTGTATGTAGGAGGTAAGGCTGCCTTACTCACTGTCGATTTACAGCGTCAGTCTTTTGTCACGAATTGGGAACATCAGTATCTTCTTATGATGGCAAGTGATATGACCTGCATAAGCAAGAGAGGTGAGGGTAGGCAGAGGGCGGAGCCCAGGGTGAGGCGAGCAGGCGCCTCTGGCACACGCTTACGGAGGCGTCACTTGCAGGCTCGTACTGGTGCGGGGTCTGCCGCGCACTGGCTGGTTGACAGGCTTTGTGCAAGTCCTTTAAACTCCCTGAGGCTCAGTTTCCCATCTGTAAACAAGGACATGCCTACATCATAGAATGGTTGAAAAATAAATAGTATAACCTTTGTAAAAGTACAGTATAAACTGCAAATGACATATAAATATATGTTGGTTTTAACAATAGTAATAATCGCTTATGATGTTTTTCATTAATCACAAGGATAGTAATAACCCTAACCAAAACATCCTTTGTGGTACATGCAACACATTATATTGGAAAACGCAATATAGAAATCGAAGGATCTGGCCCTGCACTTCGTGAGTGGCAGTTGACTATAGCATAGTAGTTAAGTGTAGAACGATGTTGAGTGACGGACTCAGACAGACTTGAATTTTAATTCCAGGTCTGTCACCTACAAATGGATAGCCTCTAAAGTCTCAGGGTCCTTATTTGTGAGAAGAGAATAAGAACATTCTCACAGGGTTGCTACTGAGGGTTAAATGAGACAATGTCTGTCACACTCATCACGTTGGAGGCTCTTAGAGGGCACTGCATGTGTGTGAGCCACTGCTTGGGTGGGGACACCAAAAAAACCCCTCTGTGCCACAGACCAGAATGTCTCCCGAGACACTGTGCTTTACCAGTTTCCTTAGCTGAGATCACATTACACAACTCTACATCGCCAGGATGTATACCCTGTAGGCCTGATTTTAGGAATAATTTGCTTTAAACATTGTTCCCTCTTCAGTTCTTCCAGGATTATAGAGGTGGTGGACATATCCCAAATGAAAGATTTGAACTTTTTCTTTAAAGATCGGAACTAGAAACTACACTAATGGACTTAGGTTTTCATGTCTTTTAGTGATTTTTGTTTGTATCTTAAATATTATTTTAAATTGGTAATTTCGATAATTATTTTGAAAAGCACTGAGAGTCTTGCACCGTCTTAACCTATTCCTGGCTGCCACAGGCCAGCTCTCTGCTTCATCTGGTGAGACCAGGAGTGGCCCTTGTAACTCTGTTGTGAAGCTAAAAGTTAAAAAAGAAAGACAAGCTTTGCAGCCTTTCTCTGGTTTCTCTTGCCAGAAGCTTGGAGCACGAGAAACTTGGTCTGGGCCCCCTGGCGCAGCGCATGGCTGGTGCATGGAGATGGGAAAACCGCACGGGGTCCTCAGGGTCAGGCTTGAAACAGAAGTGTTGTCTTAGCCCCACTGGGACCAGGTTTGGGACCAAGGGAAGGGTCACATCCCAGGCCCAGAGGGGTGAGACAGAACACCTGTAGGTGCAGGGAAAGACTAGATGGCCCAGGAGAGGCTCTGAGCCCATCTTTCAGGCAGTAATTGTTGAACACCCAGTGGCACCACCAAGGCTGTAGGTAGCAGACGCAAGATAGAGCTCCCAGCCTTAACAAGCTTCTGGCTGGTGTGGAGGCAACAGCATTGCACACAGGGCAGAGGAACTCACTCCTGTAACAGAATTGCTCCTAGGCGTGGAGAGATTCACAGCTGAAAGGGACTCTGCAGTGTTTTTGCAACAATATATTTGTGTTTCAGTTTCTGGGTCGAGGGGACATAGATTTTTTTTCTGCAATTCTCAGAGGAATTGCAATTGTTCACAAAGTTCAAGAAGCCCAGGTTTAATTAGTCTCCTCATTTAATGGTCAGTCCCAAGACACACAAGCCTATGGTGACCAGGAAAGTTGAAGGAATGGATATAGGCAGCCAGGAATGACTCCCTAGCTCATCCATTTATTACTGGAACCCCAGCTCCCTTCCCCATCCCTGTCTCGGTTCAATGGTAGGGCCCACAAAGTGCGGTTCTCGCCAATGACAGGCCTTAGACGGGATCCCTTTTGCCCTGGGGGAGAGTTCACACTCCCCCACTGTTTTCCATTAGACTTTTGGCAGGTCAAATGCCTCAAATACTTCCATGCTGAAAGTTTTGCAGAAAGCGCAGTTTACTTTCCTTGTTTCCCTCTGTTGCCTCAGAGAGCTATGTAACCCTGGTGAGGGGACAGTGAGATAAAAGCCGGAGCCCCAGGACTTGTGGTGGAAACTAGCCAACAGGGCTGATCCTCGGCTCTCCTCTGCCGCCTTCCCTAATTGCAAAGCCTGGAGTGAGGGCTGGCTGATTCCTAAGGCACTTTCTGTAACTCCCCTTGACTCTTAATCACTGCCTCGCTTGCTCACACCCAGAAAACCCTGAGACAGTAATGTTTTTCTCATCTTTCTAAACTAAATCATAACATAAGACAGTTGTCGTTAACTCCAAATAGGGTGGGACACAAAGTTGTACATACAAGATGTTCTCTTCCGTGTTATTTATGACATCAAACAGTGATGGAACCGAAGCAGTGGTCAGCAACGACTATAAGCTGTGGCATATATCCCATACGTCCACCGTGGCGCCTTAGCTGCTCAGTCCTCGCTGCAGAAGGATATATACCGAGGGGGAAGATTTTTTGCAATATTCCTAAGGGAAAAGGCAGGTTATAAAACAGTATTTGTTTTTATTTTTAAGAAGCATATTCATGGTTTTTAGAAAAGACTTGCGTAAGCAAAATGCTCACTGCGCTCAGGTGACTTTTGATTTCCTCTCTGTGCTCCTGCATTTTCCCCCAATCTTTCTGTAATGCGCATGTATTACTTTCACAATCAGAAAAAAATGTCAAGTAAATGTTGTTTGTTAAACGTAAGAAGCCGAACCCTGCCCTCTCGCACTCAGCACGGGACATCCGTGAAGTATACTGTGAGTGTCCTCAGTCTCCCACGGGAGCTCTGACCCCCAGCGGTTTAGAGACCGTGCTCTAAGTCCTCTCCGGCGACGCTAGGACCAGCCCAGAGGGGTCTGGGCTGGGAGACAACTTGAGTGTCACCTTGCCGGGGTACACGTAGTCATTCTTCCCTACAAGGCCAGGGACCTGACCTGATCTCGTACACCAGACCCAGTCTTCCTGAAGAAAGTTCCTTCCTTACCCGAGTACTGCCTTCTGGAGGGGTGGGGCCCCTTGTTTCCCCCAGGCTGCAGGGGTCTCATGCTGTGGGAAGTGGCGACTGTCAGCGGTGACCTTTCCAGGGGCTGCCTGGGGGCCTTGTACAGGAAGTTCCTGGCAGGCTATGGCATGCTTGTGTTTGAATGTGCCCTGGGTAACGCCCAAGCTCCAGTTTGCTGCGTTGGTGTGAATAGCTAGCAGGTAACCCTTTCAGAACTAGGTAGGATTTAAATGACATGTCGGTGACCACTTACCCAGAGCGAACTGTTGGCCGCATTCACCTCCCTGTGTCCTGCCGCGCTCAGGATGTTGAAGGTGTCGCCGAGACGGGCTCAGTGTTGTAACTAGAAGGCCAAATGGTTTTGAAGAGCAGCGGGGCTTCAGCCTTGAGGAATACTGCCATTCCACGACAAGGTGACAAATGCTACTCTTCTAGTTGAGCTTTCCTGCCTGCCACCATCACCTGGCAGATGCCCAGCCCCAGGGGCACTGCCTGAAGCACGGGCCACATTTGTAGTCAGTCGACGGGTGGCGATGGATGGGCACCCCGAGCATGACCGGAGGGGCAAAGTCTGGAATGCACTGAAGCCCAACTGCTTCTGCTTCTGCTTCTCTGGACATGTGACCTGGACTTCAAGAAGTGCATCGGTGAGCACTCGAGGGGGGGACATATTCAGACCTCCACTATGCTTGGTTTCCTTGCCTTTCTTCCTCTTTGAAATGAAAAATAAAGCCACCTGTCAAAGCTGGTGATCTGCTCAGACCTGTAACCCACACAGATTCAGGAAGACTTCAAAGTGGAAACTCCTCGGCTCTGATTACATTTCGCCGCAGACGGTGAATTTATGCCCCGAGCCTCCACCTTTGCTCTGACTCCTGTTCCCTGAGCTGGTGAAGAGAGTACACAGCGGTGTTATTTGCAGACTAATGAGGTAAGTGCCGCTTACTCTCTAACTTCACAGGCTCTCTGGATTTCAGCAGAAATGCGCTGAGACTTAGCTTTTTTTATGGGTGCTGGGCCCTGAAAAACATTTGCCTGTGAGAGGAAAAACCACGTTTTGAGACTCCAGCTTTCCAACCAGGGTGTCCGTCAACTTCATAGCACTTTGACTACTAACAGTGGGGATAAAAATAGTATATCATCCCCAGGCTGGTTATGAGCAATAATTGAGTTACTAAGCACTAAGAATACTGCCTGAGACTAATCATTATATATGTGTGAGCTATTGTTTCCCCGAGGAAACAGAAGGGAAGGCGAATCTATATGCTGATGATTTGTTCCATAACTGTATAGCCATCGCTTACTGTAAACTCCTCTGGTAGCCGTTCAAGGCCTGCCATGATCTGGCCCCGACCTAGCAAAGGGAGACAGCCACATGTCCCATGGTTCTCTTCCCTGGGAAAGACTGGCATGCCACCTCTTCAGAGAAGATCTACTCACTCTTTGTTTTCTCTGTTATCTATGAAATTTTATAATGCGTGTTTTCTGGGCCATAAAGTTTGGCCCTGGGATTGGACCGACTACAAAGGTGGTGTATTTTTGACTTATCCTGTGAGGCTTGCTTTACTGCTGCCCACATGGCTTCTCTGTTGTGCACATGTGTCAACCACGGGTTTATGTCACGGTCTCCGCTAAGAAGCGCTTATTAAGGAAAGAGTAGCCATGGCTTGGAATAGATGTGGAGTTCACCCTGGAGTATCTCTCCCAGACTTTGGGTAGTGCCTTCCAGGCGAGTAGGGCACTGAGCAGGTGACTAACACCGCAGACCTGGGGAGAGCTTCCCCATACTGGCGAGGGAGGCTCTGTTGTCTCATGTGGATAGAACACTCATTTGCTTTCCAGATTGGGGACAGCTGACTCAGTAGGAGAGCACATGGTCCAAGGGTTCTGCACTGTCTCCCGCTTGGTGAGCTGTGAGGCTCAGGCAGAGGTCAGGTGTCTGCATATTCTCGGGGCCCAGGGTTCCTGCGTGGGGTGCTCAGGATCATTTGCCTCTTGCTCATGACCTGGTGCTGTCTGGCCCTCCTCCTGGAAGAAAAAGAGTCCAGGTGGAGTCCAGTGTAATCTTGAGGAGGCCACTGTGGCCAGCTGGCTACTGGTTGAAAAGTGTCCCTAGAGAGAGCATTTCCAGGTCATGCTCATAGACTGACTAAGGGGGTGTGGAGTAATTCTTCAGTTCAGTGTCCTGAGTGGACCTTGCGACCCCTTCCCACCCTCCTCGTTTTCGTCTTCCCACGTGGCACCCCCTGTGCAGGTGAGAAGCTTATCAACTGCTTCTTTCGACAATCGCCATTACCACCGGCCTTTCTGCCAAGACAGACCATCAAGCGGATGTTCCCAGACCGTGAACTCTGTCCACAATCCTGAAGAAACAGAGAGGAATAGTTCCTGTCCTCAAGGAGCTCACAGACCTGTCGCATCAGGCAGACGGGCAGGGCCCGGAGTTCAGAGCCGGTTGCAGGAGTGGACGCATGGAGTGTAGGCCTGAGGGCTGTGTCCTCAAAAGGCTGCTTTGTGCCATTCCCCCAGGGCTAGTTTCTGTGCTCAGGGAAAGCAGCCACAGTCAGGGCCGCGTCTTGAAGGTCCCTTCCAGATGCTAATCTTCAGCAGAAGAACATCTCCTTTAGGGACTGATGCCAATGTTAACCTCGGCCTTTGCTCAGACTCTCAGAGGGTTTTGGAGAGGCCGTGTGTCTCTAAACAGATACCGAGACTGGTTCTTAATTTCTCAGAATCATTCTCTGGCACCATGGCCTCATCCCTAAACCTGTTCAGCAGCACAGATCACCTGGTTAATTCAAGTTTCAGATGCTCCTGACTTTCTTTCTCCTGGACTCCCACCTTCTGAAGCCCAACTTGCATAATGTCTTCACGGTCTACTCATTTAGTCTCAACATGTTCTTGATTTTCAGGAGTCACTGCTCATACCGTTCATGTGGAGATGGCCCCGTATCCCCCACGTCTATCTCTGGTGTCATAGTGTCTTATTCCATCTGTTTACAATGCTGCTGTAAGTTTCAACACTTGCACTAGAGCCCTCTCATAGATTATAAACACTTTGGAACATAGATCCCTTCTCATATATTATTTTGTTGTCCCTTACAAATTGGCTAGAATAGTGGATTACGCATGACAGTTACTCAATATATTTCTGTCTCCTAATAACGTTATACCTTTTATTTTAAAATCTATCAATAAATACTACTTGACCATATTTTTCTTTCAGTTAAAGCACACTTCTCATGCACTTGCACACAGAATTATCATAGCTCTTACTTGTTGAATAGCAACTATGTGCCAGGCTCTAGATGACTTATATGCATTGTTTTATTTTAATCCATGTGATAACTTTGCAAAGAAAGTACTGTTACATTAGGGATGAGGAAACTGATGGCTGTTGTAAGAGCTGGGGTGGAGAAAGGGTCTAGATGCTAACTCTTTATTCAGTAATGATCTCTATCCATTGTCTGGTGCAAACGCCTCAGCCGGGGAGCAGTGGATGGGACAGAGGGCATTGGGGTGGGCAAGGATGGAAATCTTAGGTTTGGTGAGTCCCCAGAATTGCTGAATTATCTTTTCTTCTTTGGCATTGTTAAGCTGTAGACAAAACTTATATCAAATAAAGTGATGACAAAAAGAAGATCATTTGGACTTTTTTTTAACTATCATGTGACTCAGGTACTCAGTATGGGTTCAACACAGCTGTGTTTTTAATAATCTAAGCCAGATTAAAGGAATCCATGTTTGAAATGTGTGTTTTATTTAACAATGTGTTACTTGTAGCACTTCAGGAGCACGTGGGCTTCTAAATTTCTGTTGAGGAAGCTACATGAATATTAAGTGAGCTACAGTTTTCATAAGATTTGTCTCCTTCAAATTTATAAAAAACATAAGCTTTAGTAGCTCCCATGTCCCTCAAATAAATGAACACTAATCAACTCACACAGCTCAGTTCATTTAATTTTTAAAATAGCTCCATGCTATTTTACTTTAAAAATCTTAAGAGATTTCCTGAATAGATCATTACCACCAAGTTGGTACTGACTTGTGGAGGCAATAAAACAAATAAAGTCATTAAAAATAATTTGAACAAAAGGAGTAACTTGATATTATGCCATCTACATTTGGTTAAAATGACATTTTAAAGTTCTCTTTCATCTTACCAAACAGATCTCTAAAAGGAAAAAAAATGTGATTAATAAATTATCCTCCATAAATCTTATGATAACTATTATAGTCTTTGGGGAATTATGAATCCACATCTGGAAAAAGTATTTCATATGCTACTGCCTGTAAAACAGCATGCCATGCATTTTACACGTGCACGTTAGTAAGTAAAAATACGGTACGCTTTTTGTGTTCATCATTTTCCCCTCCAAAAGAAGTGTAAGCCTAGTTTATTTCATAATAAAGAGCACTAATAAAGTTTATATGACGCTTGTTTTCCTCCCTTACTTTGGTGCTGATGCAGTTTTACTGGGTTATTTAGAATGAGCTTTGTATCAGAATTCAAGGAAGCCTTCATTACATGCCGAGTTGGTCTGTCCCCTAGAATCACTGCACGGGCAGGAGCCAGCTGGTCCAAGGGGGTGGCAGAAACATCGCAGGAGTAAGCCGAAGCTGTAGGAGCCACACGCTTCACTTTAAAATAATTTTTTTTGGTTTTTCAATTTGATTCCTTTTGTGCTACTTTCAATGCACAGGTCTTGTGAGCGAGTGATTCAAAATGCAAGATTGGCTCATTTTTGGAATTAGAAATTTGATTAAACTTAAGCATTTGTTATATAAAATGAGTAAAGTACTTTGAGAGCCAGCAATGTCCCTTGGAAATTGAAAATGTTTTTTTGTTTCCAGGCAGCTGTTTGCAATAAGAAGTGGCTGCTGAGTGAAAGGGAAGGACGCCATTAAGGGAAGGTAACCCCTCCAGAATTTTATGGAGCTCCGCAGTCCTGTGAGCACCATCAGTGATGAATATCGCGAGAGAGGTTGCAATGTGCCTGGTTTTATTTTCATGTGGATCCTTGAATACACTTTAACTCAAGTCCCAGAATATATTTAATGACCATGGAAAAGCACAGTCAATGTGTAGAAAAGCAACCTTAGGGGGGAAAAAAAAGACATAGTGGAACCCTTATTTTTATTAGAATAACCTACAATAACCCACAACAACAACACCTGTAAGCCAAATTTTCTATTCTTTGGATTTTGGAAAAGCAACAGGCTAGACTCTACTACATGGATACCAGGCTTTCAGTCTCCAGAGAGTCCTAATGCATTTATCTTTTGGACCTTGTTTCCAAGCATTGAGTGAGCAGATTAAGGGCTAACCATGCTCCTGGGATGGTGAGGGTGGTGAAGTTCCCTGGGTCCAGCCCCTTGCCTCACAGATGAGCAGCTTGAAGAGCAGAGTGGGAAAGGACCTTCTCCAAGGGCCCGTCACCAGCACAGGTAGGAGTGGGACCCACATTTCCTGATGGAGGCCCCCCAACCCCACACTGCTGGGGGTTGACAGCATTGAAAATATTTCTAACTTAAAATGGCGTCACCTCGGCACATGAGGAGTGGGGTTTCTGTTCCTTTATTTGGATCCTCAAAAAAAATCTCCTAGCATCTCATTTATTCAACAGAGGTAATTGATGGTGTGCCTCATAGTGTCATGAAAACACCACATAATCATTATGAACTAGATAAACCAAGATAATTTTGTTGCACTCAAGGCACATAAAGAAATAGCTCTACTATTCTGGGTTTCTAGTTTATTTCTACCAATAATTAGATGTGTGAGCTTGCATGATCTTCGCAAAAACTATGTGCTTAAACCTCTTCAACTTTAAGATCAGAAAAGGTGATTGCAAAGCTCCCTTTTAGATAAAAGTATATGTTAAGAAATTGCTCCAAGATTGGTTTCAGAGCTTTGTTGAGTGACAAGATTTTCCAATATCTGTTCCAGCTTCTCCCCAATGCCTAAATGTATCAGTTGGGCATTCCCATGTAATAAGTCATCCCTAAATTTGGAGGCTTAAAGTAGCATTCATTGATTTCACTCTTGATTCCATGGGCTGGTGATTCGGGCTTGGCCCATTCTTGTATGTATGCTGGATGATTCTGATTCTGGGGTTTAACTGCCCGTTGGTTGTTGGGGTGACAGGAGCAACCGAGCACAAGGTTTGTGTTCTCCTGCAGGCTGGCCTAGACTTGTTTACATGGTGGTTACAGATTCCAAGAAACAGAATAGAAGTGATCAAGGTCTCCTGAGGCCTAGACTTGGAACTGGCACAGCATAATTTCCCTGGAATTGGATTGCCAAGTCACAAAACCGAGCAGATTCACAGGGGAGGGGAAACGGCCTCTGCCCCTTTGCAGAAGGAGTTGCAAAGTCAGTGTGATATGGATGCCGAGATGAGTGGAGAATATTAACCATTTTTTGCAATCTACCATAGTGTCTAACTCTTGTTATTAAAACACTGTGTGCCCCATGAATCTGTGGTGCTGAGACCTTTGGATTTCATGAACAGATAAAATTAAAGTAGTGTGGGGAGTGCATGTAAGTCTTCAAAAATTGGCAATTTTTAATTATAACAGGTAAGGACATTTAAAACCAAATGTCAATCATACTCTATGTCCATTATTCTATATGCACATATAAAGGATGATTTACCACCAAAAGATATTGGAAGAATATAATTTCAGAGTGAAGAATATAATTTCAGAGTAAAGAAATGGCGATCTTACACTGATATTTATGTACCTAATTTATTGTCCCTTTTTGTGTGTGTGTGTGTGTTTCACATCTTACTGGTGAAAACATCAAGGGGCAATGCTTCGTGTAGCGTTGTCTTGAAGTTATATACCTTTTTTATTCATAATTTTCATTGAACTCTTCTTTAGCAGCCACTATTAAGACAAGATTCCATGCAGAATTGCTCCTTGGTTGCACATTGAAGTTATAAAAATTTCAATATACTAGAAATCACAAGGCTTTAAAACTAAGACATAATGATTTTTCAACAAGTCCATTTATATCATAGCCTGTCACCAACTTTTCCCCCACTGCTCTTCTTATCCACTTGGCTTTCCCAGGCTAAATCTGAGTATCTGATTGGGGCGGGGAGAGAGAGAGAGAGAGAAAGAGAAAGAAATGAGAATGAACCAAGCGTCACTGTGGCAGATGGTCACCGTGGGACCTTGTCACACTGGTGACTTAGCATAGTGCCTTCTACCACACTGACTGGTAGGACTGGTTTCCTCACCTCGCAGTCCCTCTCCGTTCTTAATCCTGTGATGTGCCATGTTAGGCCACCACTCAGAGAAAGCTTCCAAAGCAATGGAGAGTTAATTCTTTCTGTAGCCAGCTTGTTTTCTTAGCACCCCTAAAGATGTAATTCTTGCCAAAAAATTAGTCTCAGATTTTGCTGGAGCCAAACAAACCACCTCAGCAGCATTCTTCATTTTGTCAGTGTCCACGAATACTTATCACTCCTCTGTTCATACCCACACCTTCACGCTGAAGAGCTGAGTGTGTGCACTGTGTGTACCATTTCATTCGAGATTTGGTGTCCAAGCTTGTTATGTAAAGTGATTGCTAATGCTGTTTTTTTGTAACCACTGTTAACCTCAAAAAATGAAGTAACAGTAGACCAGTGGATAAATCTGAGAAAAACAGAAGGACGGAGGATATTATAAACAATAGTAATAAATTAATTTAATAGTAACAAAATCAACTTTCCCATATTATACTGATAATTCCTTGAACTAATTTTAAAAGCCTATGTTTGGGAATATGAAAATTTACCCCTCTCTCTTTTTTAAAATATATATTTTATCAATTATGCTATTACAGTTGTCCCAGTTTTCCCTCTTTGACCCCCTCCACTGGGTACTCCATTCCCTCTGGCATGTTCATGTCCACAGGATATGCATATAAGCTCTTTGGCTTCTCCATTCCCTATACTGTGTTTAATATCCCTCTGTTAATTTTGTACCTACTAAATTGTGCTTCTTAATCCATGCACCTTTTCTCCCATTCTCCCCCTGCCCCCTCCCACCTGATAACCCTCCACATGGTCTCAGTATCTGTGATTCTGTTCCTGTTCTGCTTGTTTGTTTAGTTTGTTATTTAGATTCAGTTATTGACAGTTGTGAATTTGTTGCCATTTTAATGTTCATCATTTTGATCTTCTTTTTCTTGTATAATTCCCTTTAGCATGTCATGTAGTAATGGCTTGGTGATGATGAGCTCCTTTAGCTTTACTTTGTCTGGGCCTTTCTATTCTAACTGAAAGCTTTGCTGGATAGAGTAATCTTGGTTGTAGGTCCTTGCTTTTCATCACTTTGCGTATTCCTTGCCAGTCCCTTCTAGCCTGCAAAGTTTCTTTTGAGAAATTAGCTGTCAGTCTTATGAGAACTCCTTTGTAGGTAACCCTCTGCTTTTCTCTTGCTGCTTTTAAGTTTCTCTCTTTATCTTTAACCATTGGCATTTTAATTATGATGTGTCTTGGTGTGGTCCTGTTTGAGTCCATCTTGTTTGGGACTTTCTGTGCTTTCTGGACTTGTACGTCTATTTCCTTCACCAAATGAGGGAAGCTTTCTTTCATTATTTTTTCAAATAAGTTTTCAATTTCTTGCTTTTCCTCTTTTCCTTCTGGCATCCCTATGATTCAGGCGTTGGTAGGTTTGGAGATGTCCCACAGGCTCCTTATCCTAACCTCATTGTTTTGAATTCTTTTTTCTTCTTGCTGCTGTGATTGAATGCTTTTTTCTTCCAAATGTTCCAAATTGTTGATTTGATTCTCAGCTTCATCCCCTATACTGTTGGTTCTCTGCAAAATTTTCTTTATTTCACTTGTTGTAACCTTCATTTCTCCCTGGGTCTTTTTTATGCTGTTGAAGTACCCAATGAACTACTGGAGCATCCTGATAACCAGTGTTTTGAACTCTGCATCTGATAGGTTGTTTATCTCTATTTCATTTAGTTCTTTTTCTGGAGTTTTGTTCTGTTCTTTCATTTGGGCCATATTTCTTTGTCCCCTCAATTTGGCAGCCTGTGTTTGTTTCTGTGTATTAGGTAGAGCGCCTTTGATTCCCTGTCTTAGTAGCATGGCCTGTTGTAGAAAAGCGCACCTGTAAGTTGTATGGCACAGAGCCTTAGGTACTCACCAGGGCAGGGCAAGGAAGAAACTGGGGGATTCTCAAGAGACTCCTCTTAAAAGGGCCCACAACCAACTTAGGACTCATGCAGACCCAGCCTCTTTGGGATTCAGCACCAGGGAAACAGCTGGAAGGGCGCCAGTGGCATATGAGAAGAAACTGAAGTGATTGGCAACAGGGCAAGTGCCAGGAGACAGCTTCCTCCTGGACAAAACTCCAGAGGCCAGGCAGCAGCTTTGTCCCCCCTCGGAGCCCTCCCCCACCTCTCTCTCTCTCTTTATTGAACTGATTTATTTATTGTGGATTACAGCAACCATATCATATATGACCATTTGGTTTTTTAAGCTTTCTTTGGCAAGCATACCTTGGCATCTTTTTATTTTTTGCTTTACTCAGAAAGATAAATACCTTTGTGATGAGGTGGCATGCAAATCACTTACCATACAGAAAACCAACCCGAACTACTATTCTCATTGAAATGGAACTGCCCTCCATGGAATAGAAGGAAGGTAGTAAGAAAACAAAAATACTTCCCCGAAACAGAACCCAGAATCTAAAACCAGTTGTTCTCTGGGGGGTTGAAAATGCTCGCCTTCAAATTAAGTTATAGTTGTGTTTCTACCATTATGATTTTAGAAGTGGAAATTTAATAAGGATGGCCATTTCTCTCTCTGTTTCCAGATGGTCCAGAAGATCTGGATGTTTCCCAAATGGCCCCTGTTCCTGAGCAGCAATTCCCTAATGAAATAGATGCATTTCTTCAGGTGACACTAATGAAGGCTTGTTCAGACCGAACCTACGCATCTCCTGAGGTTATGTAACACAACTAACACAACTCTGGAGACAGCTATCAAAGTGTTCACATGTATGAGATAACTGACAACTTTCGAAATACACATCCTGACTTGTGGGTAGAATCGGGTAAGAAACAGAAACAAGAAAGAACCCTGGAGGGAGGAACAGGCTTGCAAAGATACGAGTTATGATGGGTACCACTTACAAGTTCTCAAGGCTGCACTGAGTGTTCACGTGGGAAAACAGAGAAGGCAGGTTGGATGGGCAGAGTCAGCAGCTTCTGACTTGGTGGTCAGAAGCTTCCTGGTCGCAGTGCCCTTGTGCAGTTTCCTCCCCTTGAAGGTAGGCCGGGCCTGATGACTTGCTTTTAACAAATAGAATGTGGCAAAAATAATGGATGTCACATTCAAGATTAGGTTATAAAAGTGATTGTATAAAATGGATGTCATATTCAAGATTAGGTTATAAAAGTGATTGTGACTTCCTTTTGCTAGCCCTCTCTCTGTGGCTCTTCTTACAAGCTTAGTCTGATGAAGCAAGTGGCCGTGTCATGACTTCCCTGGTGAGAGGACCATATGGCTAGGAACTGAGGGCTGCCTCTGGACCACTGCCAATGAAAAAATGAGTTGTTCATCTCAACAGCATGCAAGCAACTGAATTCTACCAGCAACGATGTAAGTGAGCTTGGAAGCAGAGCCTTCCCCAGGCAGACCTTCAGATGAGACTGGTCTTTGCCGATGCCTTGATTATAGCCTGTTAGGGACTCTGAAACAGAATACCCTAGATATACCATGCCTAGATTTCCAGCCCACAGAAAATGTGAGAGAATAAATGTATTTTAAACTTCTGAGTTTGAGTATAACTTATTATGCAACAATGGATGTTGTATTAGAGTTTTTTAGAGAAACTGGGATATGTATACACACATGCATGTAAGTATACACACATGCATGTATATATAAACATGGACACATGTATGTATATGCGCTACATGTGGGCACCCATGTATATATATATACACATATACACATGTGCATATATTTATAGCCTGTCCAGAAGGTATCTAGCCATATAATATGAAAAATAGAGACATTTATTGAAGAAGATACAATATACAAGAAACATTGTCCATAGGACAATGATGCCTCAGTCCCCTTCAAAGTAGGTACCTTGGGACCTCACACAGTTCTCCCAGTTGCCATCAGCTGCCGCATTGTATTTTCCTGAATCTCATCAATGGTCTGAAATCTTTTCCCTTTTAAAGATGATTTTAGTTTTGGGAAAAGCTATAAGTCGCAGGGTACCAAATCTGGGCTGAAGGGGGTCGAGTCACCTGGGTGATTTGATGTTTCGCCAAAACTCTCTGCACGAGATGTGATGCATGAGCACACATTGTTGTGATGAAGCTGCCAATCACCAGTTGCCCATAGCCGCAGCCTTCTGAATCACCCGAATAGTTTCTGTGGAGGAATGTTCAAGCCGAACGCAAAGTTTGATGCAGTTCATTGCTCTACTCACTCAGTCATTTTGAATGTGACGGCCACACAGTACACATGCTCATTCAGTGTCATCTACCACCCCCACTGACTAATACAGTGAAGTCGTCATTGCTCACGTATGTGCATTCCAGTCCACCCCCCTTGACCATCAGGTTACATCAATGTCGTGCAAACCATTCTCATTATATTAACGGTGGCTGTGCTTACAGTGTTAAGTGACAGTTATAATGTTAGTTATATCTCAACCGTCAGGCTGCTGATTTTGAGCACTTGAGAACAGATAATACACATACATTTAACCAGTTGTTAGAAAGCAAATACCTATGTGACACCCAGCTGGATTGGAAAAGAGCCTGAGAGAAACATTGCAGGAATCCCTGTGTGGCTCTACCTCATATCCTCTATGAGTTTTTATTATATATCCCATAAGCAAAGAAATTTGGAAAATATTAACTAAACTTATAATTATGAATATTAGTGGAACACAGATTGCATAGTGACTGCTCTAGATTTTCCTTTTCAACAATAGTAATTTTGTTAGGAGCAAGGGTCTGTCTCGTACTCGGGGACTTGCAGCTTTAAGCACAGGAATGATCACTTCATATGTGCCATGTTGGTACCCACTTTTGACTGTTTGACAGCTGGGCAGTGGGAGCACACTCAAGTCTCTGCTGGAATTTTTCAGGAGGTAAGATGTTTTGGTGAGAAAATACATGCACTGTTGAGCCCAGACATCCCTTGTAGCCTTGAGTCTTTAGGGAAAAATTGTCTCTCAGTAAGATCCTGGGATTAGCCAACTTAGGCTAAATCTTGTATAGACAGAGTTGAAATGGTTGGGACTCTGAATCCTCACTAACTGTTTAAAGGTAACAGCTGGTTTTCATGCTAAAAAGTTCAGTATCTACAATAGGTATATGGCTGCATTCTTAAAATGAACAGGCAGCAATACCAGAGTTTACTTTAACTAGTTGTATATGCGTGTGTGTGTGTGGAGAGAGAGAGAGAAATATTAGAGGTAGTTTTTTTGAAGATCACGTGAGTACAGAAGTCCACTGTCCTGCCTGCAATATCTTACTGGGTGATGAAACTTCTAGGCTATATGGAAAGTATATTCTGAATTTCTTCTATAAATTTTTAATTGAATTTATTTGCATGACATTGGTTAATAAAATTATATAGGTTTCAGGTGTACAATTCAGTAGTTCATCAGCTGTATATTGTATTCCGTGTTTATTACCCAAAGTCAAGTCTCCTTCCACCAGCATTTATCCACACTTTACCATCCTTTAACTCTCCCACCGACCTTTCCCTCTGGTAATAACCATTATGTGTGTATATTTGTATGTACTGATAAATATTTCTCCAGTCTTTCTGGAGAACTGACAGTTGTCATTCTGTTCCATGTGTCTATCCCTATGTTTCTGTTTTGTTTCTTAGTTTATTTTGTTCATTGGATTCCACATATGAGTGAAATCATATGGCATTTTCTTTCTCTGACTGACTCATTTCACTTAGCATAATGTTTTCCAGGTCCATCCATGCTGTTGCAAAGGGTAAAATTTTCTTTTTTATGACCAAGTAGTATTCCATTGTGTAAATGTACCACAGCTTTTTTTATCCACTCATCTATTGGTGGGCACTTGGGCTGCTTCCAAATGTTTGGTATTGTAAATAATGCTGCAGTGAACATAGAGGTGCATATAATCTTTCAAATTTTAGGTTTCTTTGGATATATTCCCAGAAGTGGAATTGCTGGGTCATGAGGCAGTTCCATTTTTAATTTTTTTGGGAAACTTTAGACTGTTTTCTACAGTAGCTGCACCAGTCTGCATTTCCACATATAGTGCACGAGGGTTCCCTTTTCTCCACATCCTCACCAGCACTTGTTTGTTGATTTATTGATGGTAGGTAGTATGACCGGTGTGAGGGGATAACTCTTCGTGGTTTTAATTCGCATCTCTCTGATGATTAGTGATGTCGTGCATCTCTTCATATGTCTGTTGGCCATCTGTATGTCTTCTTCAGAGAAGTGGCTGTTCAGGCCCTTTGCCCATTTTTTAATTGGATTTTTTTTTTTTTGGTGTTGAGTTGTTTAAGTTATTTACAGATTATGGATATTAACCCCTTATCAGATATATTATTGATGAATATGTTCTTTATTCAATAGGTTGTGTTTTCATTTTGTTGATGGTTTCCTTTGCTGTGCAAAACGTTTTTAGTTCGATGTAGTCCCATTTGTTTATTTTTTCTTTTGTTTTCCTTTCCCAAGAAGATATATCAGAAAAAAATATTGCTACAAGAAATGTCTGAGATTTTACTGCCTATATCTTATTCTAGAATTTTTGTGGTTTTAAGTCTTACAATAAGTCTTTAATTCATTTTGAGTTTATTCTTGTGTGTAGTATAAGAAGGTGGCCTAATTTCATTTTTTGCATGTATCAGTCTAATTTCCCCAACACCATTTATTGAATAGACTATCTTTGCCCCATTGTATGTCTTGCTTCCTCTGTCAAATATTAATTGATCATAAAGTTGTGGGTTTATTTCTGGGATGTCTATTCTTTTCCATTGATCTGTATGTCTGTTTTTATGCCAGTACCATGCTGTTCCTTCTTCTATAAATTTTAAGTATTTGTTTCATTGTGGTCTGCTAGCACTAGGATTTGGTCTGTCAAGGGTATAATAAAAATGGACATAATGCTTTGAAAAGCCAAGAAAAACAAATGCCGAACAGGAGCCTGGGCGGACTAAAACACGCAAACCAGCCCAGGGGCCTTGTCCCAGCAACAGGATGGGGTGCTTTGGGTGTGTAGGAGAGGGGAGCACAGTGCCGTGGAGGGAACTGGATGATTGCAGCATGCCTGGTGAGAACACTTGCATGCCAGTCAGTGGGCACTTGATGCATGTATCTAGCTGCAGGTTTAGTTGAGATTAATGTGCTTTGATGACCAGCCTTATCCTAAAATTTCCAAGAGAAATTAGATTCTGATACCAAGTTTTCTCAAAACAGATGGGCAAGACTTTTCTCTGGAGAAAGAGCACCAAGGTGAAATGCCACATGTCAGGAGAAGGTATTTCAAACATAATTCACAACAGGCAGAAACAATGTGGAAGAACGAACCGGCCCTCAGAAATTTCTGGTGTGAACATGGAGAAGGACACCAAGTGCTCTTGTTAGGGTGACTGCCGTCTCCCACTGCTCTCTCCCCTTCCCAAAGTCCACCTGTTGTGAAATGCTAGCATTTGTTGCTGGAAAAGGGCACTAAAAAATATGTTTTCACCCTCTGCAAAAAAATCTCTGTTTTCATGAATTCAGTGTGAGACCAAATATGTCATCACTTTCCCTCAGTGTTACAAAAGGGGGAATTCTTCCAGCTGTCTTTATTGGAGCAGAGTTTGTTTTCACACCACTTTATGTCAATGCCTCCCATTTTAAGCTCTTGTTTTCATTGGACACTTTGGGCTTTTCAGCCCAAATTGCACATATCCAAAACCCACTAGATTGTAGGCCAGGGGATTGGGCCAGGGAGTCACCACTGAGTCCCAGATTCCTGTCAGAACTCATTGAAGTAGAGACCCAAACATTCCACCTGCGTCGTCTCCAATCTTAGCTCCCCGGACACCCTGTCCTTTCCCAGGATGGTGAGTGTTGGCTGTAACCAGGCCTCTTTTTGACCAAGTCCCGAGTTAGTGTTACTTAGAACTTAAACAACACTATTTCTCACTGAGCCCCTACCATGTGTGAACCACCACCCCAAGGCTGCACACCTGCCCTGCAGAGTGCAGTCTGAGACAGAAATAGTAGGGTATTCACACCTGCTGTGGGAGAAGGTGTGGCCAATTAGATGGCAATCCTGAAAAGTATCTTACTGTAGATGTCTAAAAATATAATGTTAGAAATGTTGCTAGGACAAATGGAAAGCTGAAAATACAAAATCAACAGTAAAAACTCCATATTTACATTAAACACTAAAGTAATTACATATAATTAAATACAATGCATAAAATTATATGTCTTCCCTACCATGGAATTTATAAGCACTATTCCTAATTGTGAATTTGTAAGTATTGTTGTACACTGTTGAAGCAAAAACACCTGGTCTTTGCTTCAGAAAATATGAATTCCAATCTAACTTTTATTATTAGCTGTGTGACCTTGGATAAGTGACTTAAATGTGTTTAAATTTCTACAGTAGTAGAATAGAGATAACAATAGTGATTTTATAGTCATTGATATATTTGATATAATGACTAAATGATATAATATATGAGAAAGCAGTTAGCACTCTGCCAGGCATGTAGAGGGCACCTAATAACTATTATGACAAAGAACAAAAACATGGTCTGTATACACACAAACGGGAAAGGAATGGGTTTGAAAGAGGCACATTAGGGTTGAGAATGTAGGCACAATGATGGCGAAAGTTAAGTAGGGAAGTTGGCTTCCCACAATGGCTGTAACTTTTGAGTTTATCCACTGCCCAGTGTGCTCTTCTGTCCTTACGATCTGTTCCTTCATCCCAGTCCCCAGCATGACCATACAGAGGAATCACCTACCTCTTTGGTTAGAAGTCTTCCAGTGCTGACACATAACTGGACTGGAGCAAAATGAGTGTTCATCAGGGTTGGAGCCAGTTGTTGTGGAAACGCTCCTGTGGGCTTTTGTGGATGTAGGCAAAGGGAGGGCAGCAAGGTGGCATGGGAGTGATGCCCCGCCATGGTCACCTCTCTCTGCCTCCCATTAGCAACCTTCCTAACCTGTGTGGACAGCACAGCACCAGCACACCTCTCCAGGACTTCAGAAATTTGTCTGCAAATTTCTCTGCATCAGAGGGATGCAGAGGGATGCAAACCCTCTGCATCACATTGTGAGTGAAGGCCAGTGTTCAAGGGAGGGTCTCCGTCTAACGTAATACTCTCCCATTGTCAGTGACTGCTCCGTTTTTCAGTTCTTTCCTCCCACTTTCCCATTTGGGGTGTTCTGTGTTCCTTCTGCCTTCGGGCTCTAGATTTTATTCAGCAGATATTCACTGAGCACCTTCTGTGTGCAAGACCCACTGCTGTGACAGAGAAATGCGAGGGCAACCGATTTCCAGCACCGATTCTCACGCACATGACACCACTCCTTCCACTGGCTATTTGCTACTTTCTTCAAAGACAAATTAAGCTTACCAATCTTTAGTAGGTGACTAGTTTGTGGATGGCTCTGCTGTAAGTATACATGGTGGGAAATGAAAGAAGAGATACAAGGCTGGGCCTCCATTCTTTCTTTGGGGGCATGTCATCTCATTGCCGATGCTTGGTTCCTTTCTGAGCCAGAAGTTGTAGAAAGGGGTAGGTTCCTTGGAGCTCCAGAGTTGAGGGAAAGCCTGCTGGGGAAGGTTCAGTTTGAGGCTGGTCTTGGAAGAGGAGTGAGTCTTGGAGAATTAGAGAGTTGGAGCTGACTGTATCCCATCCTCGGACAGTCCCCTCACCTGCCTTGTTTTCCCTAAATGCTGCCGTGCTGCAGTTTCCACCGGCAGCTCCCTCAGCTGAGAAACCTCCCTGGCTAGGTCGGTGCCTGTCTCCTCACCCCAGCCCAGCCTCTGTCAGCCCACCATCCCTTCAGCACATCAGGCCCTTCTTTACTCACCTCTCCTTGAAGCTCCTTTGATCAGCGCCACAGAGACAACCACAAAGCACCTTCCGGAGTCCAGGGATCTGCTTTTTCATCACTCCTGTGTCTCCAGTTCTTTTACAACAGGTGATACCTAAATCCTCCCCTGTCTCCCAGATCTTTCTCCTGCAGCCCAAGCACACACACCTCCTGCCTTCTGTGGACGTTAGCCTCCTAGCTAGCCTGCCAAACTGTAACCTGCCTTGAAGAAGGCTGTTCCCTTTTTGGCCCACAATTCCTCATCTTTCACTCAGAAAGCACGCATGCAATTTAATCAGCAGGCCTTTATTAGACACTACATGTTTGCCTAGGTCTGCACGGGGGCTGTGCCATAGATCCATGGGTACCCAGATGTGCAAGTCACATGTTTGCAGTTGATCTCCATAACAATACATAGAAGCTAATAGGCAGGACAAGTAACATTTTAGAAAAGGCAGGAGATGCAGGAAAGTTAAATGAATTACCTGTGCCTCACAATCTACCATGGCAAAACTAGGACAAACCACCCAGTACTACTCCTCTGCCATGTGGTCCAGCCGCTGTTATGTCTCCTAAAGACAAACCTGACCTATGGGATGGATCATACTATTCTCATTTCAGATGAACTGAGGGTTGGAGAATGTAAGTAACTTGCCCAAAGTGCATAAGTGGCAAAGGTGGGACTTGCATTCAGGACAGAATAAGTGCCAAGCCCATGCCGACAACCATCACATGATCCAGCCATGGTTAAATGAAGGGAGTGATTCACTGTGACTGAAGCAGAATTTAGACTCATCAGTGGAAGACAAAGGGCCTTGTGCTTGATCTCGGTGGAAGGAAGAAGGTCAGAGAGGAGCGTGGATGAGGAAATAGGCACCCTGTGAGACAGCGAGCACCCCGTTAATGGGGTGCCTGTGCTGTCAGAGGTGCTGGACAGCAGAGTCCCGCATTATGTGGAAAGCTGGAATAAGAGCTTTTGATGTTTTCTCTAGTCTTGCCATTCTAAGCTTCCACGAAGTCTACCATGGAATTTGCTGAAAGTAAAAAGCCACGTTTAGAAGCTGCTCTCAAGCATCCTGGAGCTGGGAGATAGAAAGGTGATCTTCCCTTTTAGAACACTTTTTGAAGGTTTAAGGAGTTGCAACAAGTCACTTATGTTACAGATGCCATTGGCTTCATGCATAATGCCCAGCGTATCCCCTGTTCTTGCTCTGTCCTTGCCCATCTTCCCCAGGACTCATCCAAAAGTGACACTTTCTCCCCTGCCCCCCGCACTAATCTTTGTGAAAACTTCTTTTGAGAATAGAAAAGAAGCAAATTTGACTCTTTGTTGTGTCCTTAAGACTGGGCTACCAGAGCGGTGGCTCATTTTCGTGTTTGATTTAGGATCTGATCCAAAATGATCTTCAATGTCTGTATTGCAAGAACTTAGGTCCTAATATGTCATCTCCATCCTGCTGAGTGTTCCGTCAACAGCCTTAGCCCAGTGATCTGCAGGGCCTTTGACCCCAGATGGGGAGCCCCAGATGGAAGCCAGGACATTGCTTCAGGATGGACTATGAAAAATGCATGTAGGATAGAAAAATGTGAATTATGTGTGAAACAAACAAAAGCACCAGGCAACGTGGAATTTGTGTCAACAAAAGCTTGCGGCAAGCTGTCGCTTGCGCCTCAGGGGGAAGCAGACCCTGCCGCCTGGGGAACGGTAGCAGGGAAGGACTTTCTGCAGAAACAAGAGGGGTGACCCGTTTGGACCGTAATCGCTTTCAAGTTCTTAAGTGCTCCTCTTTCCTTGCATCTGCCTCCTCCAGCATTTGGGATGCAGCTCGGGAAGCTACTGTTACTGAGCCAGTCTGAGCCCTGAGAATGGCAATAACTGACCTAACATTTTGACATAGTCAAGAGACAAGAAAAACAGTCCAAAGGGTGGGGCCTCCAGTTGACTTGCTGATTATAAACCAAGTCTATGACTGGATTACTTGGGTGAGTGAGGGGATGTCAGGGTTCTCAGGAGGATTCATGTACTGGAATGTCTAGCCTACGTTCCAATTAAAATACTCATTCTGATGATCCTAAACTACATAGACTTTTGGTGCCACCAACTGAAAATATTACAAGTACTAGTTTCCAAACTTGCTGCAGAAACCTGAAATGATTGTTCCCTCACTGAGAGATATTTCTAGGTAGGAGACAATCAATACATACATTTTTTAAGCAAATTATTTTCAGTCATTTAACTTGATTACCCTGTTCCTCTCTGGATCACTGCTGGAGACCCAGACATCCAAGTGCCATAGGCAGCTATGTCAAATATAATAAATAACATTTCAATTATGTTCTGGGGGCGGGGGCACACACACAGCTCTAAGTTGGCTCACAGCCACTCCTGCTACCACCAGAACTGCCTTCCTGAGGTGTTCTGGGAGGAAAGAGCCCTGTGCAGTCCAACTGGCAAGTCTTTTGCATAAATAGATCTCCCTTTACAAGGCTGATGAGATTTTGTGGCCCACAGGCCACAGCCCCGGCCCAAATCCATGACCACCACACACTTTCATTAATGTGGGAGGTACCACTTCTTACTCTCGCGTCTGCAAATGGCTCCCGGGGCTCGTTGCAGCCTTTTACAGAGAGAGCGAGGGCGGCAGCCTGCCAGGTCTGTTGGAATGAGGCACCCTCAAATAGAATTTGACTCTGTGAAGAGAGGATATTCAATTTCATTCCATTCCATTCGATTCGATGCGTATTTATTGAGTACCAATTATATATCAGGTGCTGTGGACCTGCCTGTAGCCCGGGCTCATTTCAGCCTTATCATTCCCCTCTTCAAGTCTTGGCTTTCTTGTTTATTAAAGTGTTGTGGATGATAATACAACTCATTCAGGATTTCCCTGGGCTTCAATGAGGGGGTGTGTGTAATGTGCCCAGCCCATGACTTGGTTCCCGGTGGCCCCGCAGTGACCGGCAGTGTCTCCTGTCCTCCGCCCCTTTCTCCAAATGCTCAGAAACGTGAATCCGTCCATCAGTCCCTCCAGGTGAGGGCAGGAGCTCTGCAGGTGGTCTCTCTGATGAGGATATCTTTCTTGGGATCACATTTCTACACTGAAGCAGCAACTTCATGGGGTAGGGGAATTAATTAATACCTGTAAAATGCTTAATACATATTTAGTGACTCATGTATTTCATGCAATGTTATTACTATTATTTATTGTATCTAACTGTATTTATACATCTACATATACATTTATTTTGTTATTACTGTCTATTTTCTAGACTTGAAACCTCTTGGATTCTGGAGGTCTAGGTGCCTCTCTGTCCCTCTTTCGGGACTTCCTGCTCTTTAAAGAGCTTGGGTGTTCCTCCACTCATTCCACAGGTGTTCACTGAGCACCTGCTAACTGCCCATAGTCACGAAGACAGGTTAGATCTCTAGAGTTGGTCACATAGGTGGGATCCCTGACATCGAGCAGCTTATGGTGTTTTGAGGAAGCCAGAGAAGTAAACACATAATTTCAATACCATTAATAAATGCAGGGACAAAGGCCAACATGTGTGATGTGGGAGCACAGGTTAGGGGCAGGCACCCTGCTCTAGGGCTGGTGGAAGGGTGGTCAGGGACGGCACCTGGCAGGGACGTCTCAGCAACGACAAGACAGATGTTGAAGGACAGATGTCTCTCAGTTCCCAAGAATACCAAGGCATTTCCATGCACACGTGTCCTTGCAGCATCCTGGGCCACAACAAGTGACGGGACAGTCTGAATTCTGCCGCTTGACAGTGCTTGAAAGGCAGCACAGCAGGCGGGGCATTCTGGTAGAGTTTCATCCCAATGGGCAAACACAAAACTTCCTCTTCTCCGTGATTTCAGAGCACTCGGGCCTGTGCTCCAGGTTCTCCCTAGGGCTTTTCATAGTAGACCACCCAGTAGGTCCCCCCACACAGCTGTGTCCCCAGAGTACCCCTGAGAAAAACCTAGTGAGGGCCAGGAAGTGATGGGCCAGGAAGCCTCCCTGTAAGTATACAGACAGTGCTCACAGGAAGACTGACAGGGATAAAAGAGCCCCAAGCCCGGTGCCCCCCTCATGTCCATACGCTGCTCTTGCATCCGCCTGTGGAGGGACAAGACAGAGATGCTGATACAGAGCTAACAAGGGCAGAAAGTCCGTGAGACCCTATGTGGGTCACGATGACCGAAGACACAGAATTTACAGAAGGCCGTGGCCCTCCATTCCTGGCCTCTGGTGTAGCAAACAGTGCTCTAAAACATCGGGGTGGGCCCCTTAGTTCACACCTTGGACCACAGGGAAGGAAACCGCCCTCCTCCTTCCAGCAGCATTTTCAACAGCCCTGACTTAGAAGCTCCGGGCCTCAGCCGGGCCTGTGGCTGAGCTGGGGTCTGGACACGCTCTGTGCCATTATTCCTGTCCATTTCCCCCTGCTGTGTTTCCCTCTGGTCCTCAACATCCCTGCTCATTTCCTGTCCTCCTTTGCCCCTCCTCAGGAGGCCTGGAACGTGGTCCCAGATCTCGCTCCCAAAAAGCCAAATAGCTAGCTCAGCTTTCAGGGTTCGCAAGGAAACAAATACGAGCTTCTGTTATGAGGAACACCCTCCCTTTTTTAAAAGACTTTATTTTTTTTAGAGAAGTTTTAGGTTCACAGCAAAACTGAGTGGAGGGTCCAGAGATTTTTTTTATTTACCCCCCACCCCACACACGGTTGCCTTCCTCACTAGCAACACCTCCCAGTAGACTGGCCCATTTGTTGCAACTGACAAGCCCACACTGACGCGTCGTTCACCCAGAGTTCATAGCCTAGGCTGTAGTCCACTCGCCTCCATCCTTAAGGAATCATACAGAGTATCCTCGCTGCCCTGAAATTCTTCAGTGCTCAACACATTCACCCCTGCCCCCCACCCCCCACCGCCAGCGAACACTGATTGTTTTTGCTCTCCCCATACTTTTGCCTTTTTCCAGAATGTCGTATAGTTGGACCCATATAGTATATAGCCTTTTCAGGTTGGTTTACTTAGATTTACGTGGTGCTATGCATTTAAATTTCCTTCGTGTCCTTTCGTGGCAAGTTCACTTTGTAAACTTTCATGCATACAACGTTAGATCCCAGGAAGGTGGCCTCTGCCCACTTGAGGCTTCAGGGACTCGAGGCAATAAGAGCACCCAGATCAGACCAGCGTGCCAGTACATTTGATAGGAATAAGTTGGCCCAATCTTGATGTTACAGCTGGGGGAATCCGCTGCCCACACTCTACTCTGTACTGAAACTGACCTCCAGAGGAGGATAAATGAAACAAATTCCTTCTGGAGGAGATAAGTAATGGAAATGGACGTCCTAAGGAGGGGTCTCCTTCCAGTATCCTTTATTAACAGTAGTAAAACTGGAGTAATGATGACGGAAGTAGCAAAAGCAGGGCAGCTACACCATCAGTTTATTTGTGGTCTGTGCTGTATAATTGGGATGGTCCTTTATCACCTGGTGCCTCAGTTGATCCCACAGGAGCGATGGTATAGATGGCAGGGATGATACCAAAGAAGGCACGTTTTTTGTGGCTGTGGGACCTGGTGGGGGTCACACACCGGGTGTGCACAGCAGAGCCAGGATTCCAATTCAGCGCTCTGACAGCAAGTCCATTAAGATTTCCAGTCTGTAACTGATCCATGCTAGATCTTGTTCAGCCATGGGGCTCAGAGGCACCTTGGGCTGCGGATCAGGGTCGGCTTCAAAGGATGGGTGTCTCTTGACGGAGGGTCAGGAATCAGGCAGAGTTTAGGGTTGTGATTGTCACCTAGCAGGGCATTTGGCAAGCTTATCACCACAAGGGATCTTTCATGTGATACTGTACAATATGACGTCGGCATGTTAGCGTGTTCAGATGGATGCGAAGGGGCTCAGGAGAGAGCTGTGGCCCTGAGCATCTTGCCCGAGGCCCTTCAGTGCCCCTCCTTTGCCTCCTAGTCCACCTTGGCCTGCTCTGTCTCTGCCTCTGGGTGGTTCTAGCTGCAGAGACAGGGCACACTTTCCACGCCGGAGGAGGTGGGCATGGGCATGAGAGGGAACTGCTCCTCCAGGTTGCTCAGCCTCGCTGGCGTCCACACCTAGCTGGTGCCCTGGGAGGAGGCCATGGGCCAGTTCCTGGGCCTTCCTGCAGTCGTCAGGAGAAGCACCAACCCTGCAGCAGCGTGCCCAGGCCTCCTTCCATCTGGCTGTTCTCAGATGTGAAGGACACAGAACAGAAATTGTCTGAAGGCCTGCTTAGTGGGGGGTGAGGGGGAGCTGGAGGGGGGAGGCTGAAATTCAAAGCCAAGGCCCCCACACACCCGGCTCTGTGGCAGCTCATCAGTTTTCCCGCTTCTCCCCGCGTGGGAGCCCATGTGCTCCTGCTCTCGCCTGGCTGCAGCCTGGGCGGCATCTGTTAGCAATGAGTAAGGACAGGGTGGCAGAGGCGGGGCTGGGGTGGGGGCAGGAGGAAGGTCTGTTTAAACAAAATGTGTTTGCTCGCACACATAAAACCACAGGCCTCCTGGAGGCCGGCACCCCCTCGGGCCCCCTCGTTCTTGAATCCGTGATCAGGAGCATGTGATTGAAAGACTGAAGCCTTCACATCCACTCAGGGGCCTCGGCGTCCTCATTTCTTGCATATGATGGGCTTGGGCAAGGCAAGTTCTCAGGACCTTTCCAGTGCTGATGCCGTGTCCAGAGGGGAGGGACCTGCTGGCCCCGAGCTGCGGACCCTCTAGATCTCAGCAAGGCCTAGAGCGCTGTAGGGTTCGCAGCACCCCTGGCCCATGCCGGAGGGAGCCTGGCCCTTCTCTGGTAAAACAGGCACTTTGGCAAAGGGCTCCATATAGTGCCCAAGCCATCTGGTTCACCACCTTAGCACTGGAGGCCCCCAGGACCTGACGTCGGCTCTCCCATTGTTCCCATCAATCTGTACTCTTGTCTACCTCAAAGTCACGACCTCCAAGGAAACAAGAGGAAAGAAAAGTGCCAGGAGGCAAAAGCCAGAATTCAGGGTCACTAAAATTTTTCTGGAAGACTTGATAGGTGAAGCTAGTCTTGTGTATAGAAGGAGAACATTTCAATTTTTTTCTTGGGCATGGACTCCTCCTAGGAAATTATTGGGAGGAGGCAAGGAGTCAGAGGCTCTTCCCAAGTCCCTTAAGCTCGCAAAATGGGAAAATAGAACAGAGCCCCATCCCCCTCCCTGCTTCCTGCTGTAGGCCTGAGAAAGTAAGGCCCTCACGTGGGCTGGTGCAGTGCCTACGCCTGCCCAGTCTGTGGCAGGGCCTGTGGCTGGTTCCGAAACCCTCCATGGCTCCCACCAATGAGGAGAGCAAAGAAACCACCTCACCTCGGACAACCCCCATGGGGGCGCATGGGTGACTGCTTCTTGAGAGATTCTAGGAGGTGTTTGTACCTTTAAGTTTGTACCTTTAATTGCCTTAGAGTGGTGGGGAGATGGGAAGAAAGAGAAGAGGATCAGTGTCAAGTAAGATGTAGTGGCCTGGAAGTCTTCCACACTTGCTTCAGAATAAGTGGATAAATACACTGGAGGGTGGATGACACTCAGCCAGGGGTTGAAGCAGCATGAGACCGGTGTCCCTGATGTAAAGGAGGCCCGAGGAGGATTGTGAAGGGATGTACTTACGTCTCTTTTCTTTTTCTTTTTTTTTTTTTTTTTTGTCTGGGGCCAGCCTTGACTGTGTACTCTAGGCATAGCCAAAGGGTTGTCTTTGGTGAGCAAACAAGATGTCTTGTACCCCTGTTATAAACTCTGTAAGCTTGGCCATCCCTGACCCACTACGTGACCCTGGAAATTAGCCTGTTAGTTTGCAAGTTTCCTGCATATCTCTAAATTGGGAATTCCATTGCCCAAACCCCTCAGCAGCCTTGGGGATTAATGAAAGCCTTGTTCACAAATGCCTCAGACTCCATAAAGGTTTAGATCGATAATTAACAAGAAAGAGAAGGCATAAACATTTCAAATATATATCAACTCCCAGATCTGTAACAGCCAATAAGTCTAAAAACTGAGTGGCCACAATTTCCCTCTGTGACAGGCAGCCCATGCAGTTTCAAAAGTAATTCTTCAATAAGCATAAATTACCACTTGGGTAAACCTTCCATGGATGCCATGGCTATGGATTTATTAAGTGAAAATGAAACTTTTAAATAAATATCTGAGACAAAAAATGTATTTCCCATCTAATCGGGCTACAGAGGCAAGAGTTTTTCAACTGCCATGTAGCCTGGACTCCGAGAGTATAAAGCTGACCAGATTTTCTTAGACCTCCTTTTGCTGAGTCAGTCACTGCCAACGAAGTCTCCCTCCGCAGCTCCCCAAACACGCAGCTCTTCCCGATGTTAGCCAAGAGCAATTAGAATACAAAAGTCACCAGGACTTTCCGCGCCCCTCAGGGACTCTGACAGACTCTGCAGCTCCTCGTTTCCCTAAGGAGAACTTGATTCGGAATTCTCTCGCGGGGTCTGCACCAGCAGCCTTCACTCACACACCTTCCCATCCCGGTGTTTCTGCTGCATCATCTTTCCTGTAAGAGCAGAATAACTTTATTGGTACCAAATAATTTTTGCAGGAGACCAGTGGAACACAAAAAATGAAATGAAAGGTATACACATCAACAGTGTAACTGGGCCCACAAATGCTTGGTGGCATTCCCTGCAATGTAGACAGCAACACTCAACCGACACTACTGGTCTCTCTTGCAATCAGTATTGCCCTCCTTTTTGGGGAGCGTCCCAGTTCCAGATTTGGGTCCTTGGTGGCATTAAATCAATCAAGGTCATTCCGATTCCTCTTGCCAAAGAAGGATGTGAGAACTCAGGCCTACGCTAATCACCATGTGGCATTCCCTGTTGGCAAGAATTTGTTCATAAATGGGCAGGAAACATACTTTCAAGCAATGAGACATAAGAGGATATTTTTTAGGGACTTTTGAGAAATTTTCCTTGATCATCAGAAAAACCTCAGGAAGATAAAGTCTGTCACCCCTGTTGCTGGAGTGAGGAAGTATGGCCATTGGTAGGCATCCTATCATGGTGTAAGGAACCGGCCTTAGGAGAAAACTGAGTCTTTGGAAGAGAGAACAGTGGTAAAAAAAAAAAAAAAAAAGTCCTCGATGACCTCATGTAGGGACTAGGTTAATTTCTTTTTCTCTTTGGAAGTTCAAGTTCTAACATGAGTCTTTCACGCACTGTGAGAGCTGGGTGTCTCATAGATTGTTGACTGTCCCAGTCTGTTCCTGGAGGGAGATGTCAGGGTTGGAAACAATAATTACACGATATTGCTGTGTACAATTGCTAGAGGTAATGTGCTTGTATTTTTCATTGATATTCTTGAGAAATATTGATTTATAATTGTATTTTCTGTAATGTCTTTGTAAGTTTTGGTAATAGGATAAAGCTGGCATTATAAAATGAGATATGTTTGGTCTCCTGTATTTTTTAAAAGTTTGTGTAAAATTAGTGTTATTTCTTCCTTAAAAGTTTGATAGAATTCACCAGTAAAATCATTGGGGTCTTGCATTTTATTAGGGGGAGAGTTCTGAAAAAAACAATTTCTTTATAAAATTGCTATTCAGATTTGATTTCATCTTGTGCCATTTGGGTAAGTTATATTTTAAAGAAATGCATCTGTTTCACCAAGATGTTTAATTTGCATGAAGTTTTTCATAATATTATTTTATTGCACATTTAATATCTGTAGGGTGAATAGATATAACATCTTCCATTCATAAATGTTGTTAATTTGTACTCCCCTTCATTTTTTTCTACTTGATCAGTCTATTTCTAAATTTTGTTGAAACACTCAAGTGTTTCAAACTTGAGCTCTGTCTTAAAAGTTAATTGATTAATTTTTCTGTTTTAAATTTAATAGATTTTGTTTTTGCTTTTATCTATATTTCTTCCTTCTACCTACTCTGGATTTACTTTGCTTTTATGTTTCGAGCTTTTTAAAGTGGAGTCTTAGGTCGTTGATTTTTAGATCTTTCTTTAGATCTATCTATGAGCATTAAAGCTGAATGTTTTCCTCTAAGCACTGATAATAAAAACACAATATGTCAAACTTTAGCTGAATCCCATAAAGTTTGACATGTTGTGTTTTTATTATCTTTGAGTTTAAAATATTTGTTATTTCCATTGTCATATCTTCCTGACCAACAGATTATATAAAGGAGTGTTGTTTCCTTTTCAAATAGGCCATTTAAAAGACTTGTTCATAATGAATACTAATTCAACTCTATTATGGTCAGAGAGCATGCTTGGTATATTCCTATCCTTTTGAATATGCAGGGTCTTTTCATGGCCCTGCATATGATCCCCCTGATGAATGCTCAGGTGCATAAGAAGAGGACCTGTATTCTGCTGTCACTGGCAGAAACGCATTACAAACAATAATTATATCAATGAACTGAGCAATACATTATTCATGTCTAGTTACTGTATTATTTTCTGACAGTGTTTCAAAACTATGATTGTCAAATTGTCTCTTTCTAATTATGCCAGTTCTTGTTTTATGTATTTTGAAGCTCTTTGATTAGGCACGTATATATTTGTGCTTGTCATGAGCTCCTGAGGAATTGACTCTATTATCATGTGATATTTCTCTTTTTCTCAGGTAGTGCTTTCTGTTTTGAATTTTTTTTTTTTGTAATAGTGCAGATAGCTTTGTCTTTGTAGGCAGTGTTTTCATAGTACGTATAACTTTTTCTACCCTTTCACTTTCAAACTGTCTATATTTTATATGGGTCTTACATCTTACTTTCATGTTTAATTTTTTTTTGTTTTTTTATTTTTTTATATCCATTTTGACAGTTTTCTGCCCTAGCTTAGAGTACCTCATTCACTAACATTTAATGTAATGTTGATATGTTTGGTGTAAATCTACCATTGTATTATTTATTTTATGCTTATCTCTATTTTTAAAATCCTATTACTCCTTTCTGATTCTTTTGGGTTATTTGAATATGGAAAAAGTTTTTCATTTTAACTTACCAATGGACTTCTTAGTTTTACTTATTTTTGTTATTAGTGATCTATAAGTGGCTCTAGGGTTTAAAATATACACCACTAACTTGGTACAACCTAAGTAGATTAATTTTGATATATTTTCACTTGTTGCATCTGAATACATGATAAATGGCACATGACAGTATTTATAATTTTGCTTTACCCAGTCCTGTACATCTTAAAATAATTAAGGGAAAAACATTGACTTTATTTTCATTTTCTACCAATTTTTGTTTTATATTTTTGTTCAGTTTTATAAAAATTTATCCCTTTATCTCTTTGAGTTTCCTCTACTAATTTATAATTTTTTTCAGGTTATCATATAAAGTTAATTTCATTTGAACAGAACAGCTTTTCAATCTCTTAATGATTTTTTAAAAAAGATTTTATTTATTTAATTTTAGACAGAGGAGGGAAGGGAGGGAGAAAGAGAGGGAGAGAAACATCAATGTGTGGTTACCCCTCGTGGGCCCCCTACTGGGGACCTGGCTTACAACCCAGGCAAGTACCCAGACTGGGAATCAAACTAGCGACCCATTGGTTCGCAGGCCGATGCTCAATCCACTGAGCCACACCAGCCAGGGCCGATCTCTTAATGATTTTTGACTTTCTTTCTTACTATAAGATCTATTTGTACGTTTTAAATTTTAAATTTTAGATTTCCAGTCAAGATGGATGGGTAGGTGAACGCACTTAGCCTCCATGCACAACTGCAGAAAAAGTTACAACTAGACTTCAAAACAAATAATACCCGGAGCCATCATTAAATCGAGCTGTCCGGAAGCCTGACCACCAGGGATTTAAAGAAGCCTCGTTCATCCAGACGGGTAGGAGGGACAGAGGCGTGGAGATGGTCAGACAGGTATGGAGACGTGGTGTAGAGCGGAGAGGAATCAGTGGAATGGGCATTCCTCATTCATGTGCTGTGGGTGAAAATTGGGAGAGATCCCTTGGGAGCCAGAGATCCGGCCCTGGGCCAGATCACACAGCCCCAGGTTCCAGTGCCAGGAAGATAAATCCCCAGAATTTCTGGCTGTAAAAACCAATGGGGGATGGGGCAGTGGAAGAAACTGACAGTTTTTCAGGAGACTCCACCTAAAGGACCCACATGGACTTAGAACTCACGGAGACCTACTCCCTGTGGGATTCAGCATGGGGCGAAAGATGGAAAGGCTCCAGTCACATATGGGGAGTAAGTGAAGTGACTGGAAACAGGGTGTGTGCTGGGCCCCCAGAAGCCAGGCAGCAGCACTGGCCCCTCTCCAAGCCTTCCCCTGACACAGAGCCACAAAATGGCGAAATGGCTTGCCCCGTTGTTTCCCTAAGGCTCTGCCCCACACAATCCACAGGTGTCTTTTCTACAATGGACTACGCTACTAAGAAAGGGAGTCAGAGCAGCTCTGTCTAACAAACAGAAACAAATACAAGGAGGCTGCCAAATTGAGGGGACAAAGAAATACGACCCAAACAAAAGGACAGAACAAAACTCTAGAAAAAGAACTAAATGAAATGGAGGTAACCAACCTATCAGATGCAGAGTTCAAAACATTGGTTATCAGGGCTCAAAGAAATCATTGAGTATGGCAATAGCATAACAAAGACCCAGGGAGAAATGAAAGTTACATTAAGTGAACTAAAGAAAAATCTAGGGGGAACCAACAGTGGAGGGGATGAAGCCAAGATTAAAATCAAGATTGGAATATAAGGAAGAAATAAGCATTCCATCAGAACAGCAAGAAGAAAAAAAGAATTCAAAAATACAAGGATAGTATAAGGAGTCTCTGGGACATCTCTAAGCGTACCAATATCCCAATCATAGGGGTGCCAGAAGGAAAAGAGGAAGAGCAAGAAATTGGAAATTTATTTGAAAAAATAATGAAAGAAAACTTCCCTCATTTGGTGAAGAAAATAAGCATACAAGCCCAGAGAGCACAGAGAGTCCCAAACATGTTGGACCCAAAGAGGACCACACCAAGACACATCATAATTAAAATGCCAAAAATTAAAGACAAAGAGAGAACCTTAAAAGCAGCAAGAGAAAAGCAGACGGTTACTTACAGAGGAGGTCCAATAAGACTGTGAGCTGATTTTTCAAAAGAGACTTTGCAGGCAAGACAAGACTGGCAAGAAGTATTCAAAGTGATGAAAAGCAAGGACCTACAACCGAGATTACCCTATCCAGTAAAACTTTCATTTAGAGTGGATGGACAGATAAAGTGCTTCTCAGACAAGGTAAAGCTAAAAGAGTTCATCATCACCCAGCCATTATTACATGAAATGTTAAAGGGACTTATTTTAGAAAAAGAAGAAGATTAAAACGATGAACATTAAAATGGCAACAGATTCACAACTATCAACAACTGAATCTAAAAAACAAACTAAGACACAAGAACAGGAACAGAATCATAGATACGGAGATCATTTGGAGTGTTGTCAGTGGGGAGGGGGCAGGGGTAGAATGGGGGAAAAGGTGCAAGGATTAAGAAGAATAATTGGTAGGTACAAAATAGACGGAGATGTTAAGAACAGTACAGGAAATGGAGAAGCCAAAGAAGTTATATGCGCCACCCATGGACATGAACTATGGGGGCGCGGAGATTGCTGGAAGGAGTGAGGGATACTGGGTGGAGGGAGACAAAGGGAGAAAAATTAGGACAACTGTAATAGTATAATCAATAAACATTTAAAAAACAACAACAGAATAAAAAATTTTTAAATTTTAGTCTCAGATTGATTTGAAGGTTTATTTTCCTCATTTCCCGTTTGTGTGTGTCCATCTTATTCTATAAACTTTATAGCATAAACTTTTCAGAATCCTCAGACCAGCCCCACACATTCTAATGACATTTTAGCACTTCTTCCCTGTGGCAGTTTGCGGAAATGACAAATCTGGTCACCAAATCAAGCTAACTTGATTCTACTCAATCTTTGTGTTCAGATGCATCTCTGCGGCCAGCTTCCAAAAAGCAACAGCTCTAGGTAAGATAAACCGTGATTGCTTTTGTGTCACCGTTGGGAATTTTTCATACAGTACTTTACTTCAGGTACGGAACCCAGCTTTAATCGCCCAGTTTGTATGGAGCGCTTTTAGTCCATTTTGCCCCATGGGAACTGGGCCCCTGGCTACCAGTGCTTTAGTTTGGATTATGCCCTGAAGGCTTGTGGCTTCAGCTCTTCTCATTGCTTTTCATCTAAGTTCTATTTCAGTCCATCGTGATGTTTGTTACATTTTTGAGCCCAACTCTGTCTTTTTGGATTTCTCTTTTTATATATCATTGCTATGTGTTTAAAGCTGACAAAGTGTACTAGACATAAACTTAATATATCATCTTGGCAGAACTGTTCTTCTTGTTTTATAAATGGAGAAGCGAGGCTCCGAAAGGGGAAATGGCTTGTTTAGGGCCTTCCAGTAAGCTCGTACCAGAGCCTGAGCAGACACTCAGGTCTCCTGACTCCAAGCCCTGGCACTCCTCACTGTCCCCAGGTGCTCAGAAACTGACTCAGCACTGAGCCGCTTCCTGCCTTCTTGCAGGAATGAAGTAGCCGAGAGAGAGAGACAGCTGCTGGGGAATATCACCTGATGTTTCCTGATAAGGTAGAGAAGATGTTTAACAGATTTCATCACCACCAAATGCATGTCTGATTCAAAAACCTTTCTTTCAGCAAGCTGTCATGGTCTGAGTGGAGCACCTCCCCCCGCGGTCGTGCGGTGCCACATGCAGCTCATGCCTTGGCATTCACTGCAACGACGGAAGGTCCAGAAACAGCATTTTCCCTTCGGAAGTTTCCTTATAAAGGAGAGAGAAAGGGTGAAAATCGATTTTAATTTGAAATAGGCAAACATTTCATTGTCTGTTGTACAAATAAATCGAATACAATTGTCGGTTGAAAAATGTCACTCAGCTCCAGAAAAAATGTTCCATGTGGTATGTGTATGTGTGGGAAAATAATTTTTAAAACTTGGTTGCTGGATACTGTCGCCCGATCAGACATCCGTTCCTCATAATATTGCATAGCTATGGAATGAAGGGCTGTCAGACTAAATTCTTTTATTACATAAAAGTTTATAAATCAAGATTTTTTAAATAGACTTTCCTCCTTTTGATTAGTTCAAATTAAGCTAGCTAAAAATACTTTGGGTGTCTCTAGCCATAGCAAACACACTACAGACTGAAAATGACATTAGGTTTTCTTCCTGGTCCAGATGGACTGACTTCAGGCACTAAGACCTCTTTTATTTCTGCAGCTATGCGGCTTGTTCCACGTCCATGTGACCGCTTCCTCCCCAATCTCTATAATTCAAAGTTCCAAATGAAAACCAACACTCTCAGCGAGCTACTTATATTTGCAGAATGTGCATGGGGGGTGGTTTGTTGAGCTGGGTGCATTGCAGCCGTTAGCATCTCTCACCACCCAGCAGTGGTCTAAGTAGGCATTCAGTCACCTGAATGCCGGAAGAAGGTGGCTGCAGGTGAAGGGCAGCTCCAGCCCCAGGCATTGTCATTATTGAATGTAGCTGCAGGAAGCGGGTATTTCCCTTGCTCTGTTCTAAGATTAGCATGTGTAGCAGTTGACCGATGGGAGTTGGCCAAGGGGAGGGTGTTTAAAGGATCAAGTTAGTGTTTCTCTAATGCTTTGAAGATAAAGGTGAAGATAATGAGCAAATTCCTGTTATTTCAAACGATCTAATAATTACTGTAATAATTACCCTCGTTCAACCATAGACTAATGGCAGATATATACAAGTACATTGAGTTTCATTCTTCAGCTGCTATAGCGTTCCTTGTCAGTGATAATGCAGATCAAATAACCTTGGACCGGAAAGCCACTCTGCTCACTCCCCAGATCTTAGCATGAGCCGCCTCTCTCACACTTGCAAACAAGTAACACGGAACAGCAATTGCATGAAAGGTGGCTGGAGGGAATCCAGGGAGGGGAGAGGGTGGTCCAGCTCCCAGTATTTCTGGCTCCCCAGTGTGAACCAGCAAGTGAGTATCTTCAGTGAACTGGCAAACATCTCTGTGTTGAACTGGCAGATTATTTTGACATCATTAGACCCAGCCAAACAAAAAATGAAAATAAATTGGTAGCCACGTTTCACTGTTTCTGATTGTAGTCACAGGGCAATCAAACACACCTGCAAGAAATCTTGAACCACAAGCTTTGATCCTGGCTTCGTTCAAGGTTGCTACCAGCCCTCCCCTTCATGAATTTTTTCTAGCTAAAGTAACCATGGGATGTATCCTGGCCCAGTCCAGGTCACAGAGTGAGACATCTTCCCCTTACCCTCCTGAACAGATGCTCAGCTACAGCTGGGATGCTCTGCCACAGTCAGGTGGGTAGGAGAGAATGATTGGGGTGGGGGGTGGATGTCCCAGGCATAGAGCATGCTAGACTTAGAGACCAGGCTGCAGGTGGGAAGAGATGATCAAATAACCAGGAGGCTCGGTGCTCTGCATTCAATGTATTTTCCACATCCTGGACCTTGAAATTATTGACATATAAAGGTTAAAGAGAATTCTGTGACAGTAAAATAGATTTGCCTTAAGGCTCACATGCCTCACATAATGGGGAGCAAATTTTGAAAACATGATACATGGAAATGCATCCAAAAAAGTTCTGAATCAATTCAGAGTCAATGTGTTTATTATTAAGAAGTAAGCTGTCATGGTCAGGGATCTACTCTTAACTCCATCAATGGACTTCTTGGTGTCCCAATTAGAGAAAGAATCCAGACTGGAAGGATGCTGGTCCTAGTGGTAGGGGTCTCTTCTCTGTTGTGGTAGGAAAATGCAGGGTTGGCCTGCATCAGCCCAGCCTGAGACCCAGGGCACCCTTAACCTTGACTGACCTTCCTTCCTTTCTCGCTCCCTTCCTCCGTCCCTTCCCTCCCACTTCTTCCCTCCCCACCTCCTGTCCTCCCTTCCTTCTTTCTATCTTTTCTTCTTTCTGTTATTTCAAATAACTATCGTTTAGGTTTGCCAATAATCTCTATAATTTTATAAGCTTTTCTCTTACCTCTATTATTGACTTTCCAGTAATATCTCAGGATTTGTCACTTTCTTTTAAGCTTCAAAATTATTTTAATTTCAATCTTTACTTGTTTTCCTAATACATATATAAATGTAAAACTTTAACTTTTCCTCTGAGAACTTCTTAGATGCCAGCTGTCCAATAGAAATAGTCGCACAGTGATGACCACAACCATAGCTATAATGTGTAGTGTATGTAGATTTTGGCTTTTGTTGTAATTCAGCTCTAAATGTTCAAATTTCTGTTTTGATATTTTTCAGCAATATCATGTTTTCAGTTTGGCATGGTATTTTCCCTTTTTCTCCTTTCTTGCTTTTATTGGAGAGATTATTTCCTTTTTTCTAGTTTTTCCTCTAGTTGGTTTAAAATTATACACTTTACTGCTGTTCTTTAGTGGTGATTCTAAAATGTTCACAATTCATATCTCAGTGAACGTCATCAAAGTTTAATCAATATTCTTATCATCCTTTTGAACATCTTTCTTTTACTGGCATTTAGTAATATAATCTACTTAGATTATAAACTCCCTCAAGTAGATTATTATTGGTATTTTAACAGTTAATGCTGATTTAAATGTACCAAAATGGTTGTCCTTTTTCCTTCAGTAGTTTTGCACCAGCCACTTCCACATGTATTAAGCGAGGCTCCCAGGCTGACTTCTGGCGGCATGTGCAGTGTTCCCCACTTGTGCTATTCCTTTAAAACTACTTTTATCACATGGGCTGCAGTGTGGCAAGTTAGTTTTCAGACACTGTATGTCTTACATATGCTCAATCAGTGTCAGACCTCAAAAATCCTGAGTAACTAGGAAAAAGTCTGTTGGAATTATATTACATTTAGGAAAGAAATGTCATTCTGTTGCCTTTCAGGTCCCTATTTTCAGTTATTTTTTTTCTCCTGGTGTGGCATCAAATGCATGCTAGTAGAAGTCTCAGGATTTAGCAGAATTAAGAAGGATGATGGCAAGTAGTATACACTTTGAGTAAACATGATGCTTCCAAATTGTTCGACGTTGTCTTTCCCTGTTGACTGGTCACAGATGTTGGGGTCCTTCACTTTTCGGGGTCAGATTCAATGTGTGGTATCAGTGGCTGATAAACTCTAGGATTTTAATATTCTTCTAAACGTCAGCCTAACATCTCAGCCATTGAATTTTTTTTTACATTAGAAATCTGTGTTTTTCTTATTCATTAGTCCATTTTTTTATATTTTGTGCTTCAGATATGTTGTATCTCTAATTTGAGGAGAAGACAAACATTTTGAAGTTTGATTTTTACAACAGTGGGTTCTACTGACACTTCAATATCTGAATAATTTAGAAGCTGTTATGGCCTTATAATTCAATACATTTCCAAATATAAATATATGTCAGTGTAGAGGACGATGCATTTAATGCTAGCTCTATACACAGAAGGTAACACAAAGAACACTTTGTTTCTTGTAAAAAGGTGTAGAATTAATAGTTATGATCTAAGCATATATACTCACATGGCAATGTTTCTCTTGGCCATCAGGCAAAATATCTGGTTTAAACTTTTGACTTTTCATACAAGTTGCCAGTTCTATATAATTTGTAAAGTCATCTAATAAATATTTTGTCTACTCTTTTAAAAAAATGAACCATTGATAATGCATTTAATACAGATTACGTGATAAATATTGGGTTCTTTTAATAACCCCAACTCTCCTTTGTCCCTCCTTTTTTCATCCCTTTATCTGATATTAGAATAATATGTGTCCTCCTGTAAATTATGAACTCCCTAGGACAAGGATTGATTTTATTAATTTCTGTGTTTCTTATAGAACCTTACTCAGGGTTTCATAGGCAATGGAAATGCCATTAATACTGTTTAGGAGGATGAATGAATGAATGAATGGACACTCTTGCCCTCTGTAACCTTGGTACTTTGACTCAGGATCTGGGGAGGATGGAAGGTGTGCTTATAGGATCATTACTGCAAGTGATTCCCAGCATCCCTGGTGGTTTGGAGCAGACCTCTGAAGAACCTGCTTTCCCATTCTCTCTATCCTTGCTAGGGTTAATGAAAGAAAAGAAAGCCTGATTGCAAATTTGCATGCTGAATGAATTTACAGACAAGTTATACAGAAAGAACTCACACTAGTGCTGTGCTTCCTTACATGCCCCATTACATGGAATAAATCTGTGGGTGAAAAAAATGGAATGAATCTTTATAATTTCTCAGATTCTGAATATTTAGTCACCACCGTATTTCGTATCAGCCACACTCTTTTTCTTGGCCATGTGTCTACATTTCTGTGTGCTTACTGTCTGGACACACTTCTTAATATTTAAACAAAGGCCGAGATAGGCATACGTGTAGACACAGTATCAACAGGAGAAAAGTAGGAACCATTTACAACTGGCACTTGTCCAGGAGACAGACACAGTCATGCCAGTGACAAGCATAAATGTAGTCTTCTCTGCTTTAGACTCTGAGTTCATAATGAAAAGGTAATTGAGGAACAGGGCATTGCCAAGGCGGAGAATGAGATAAGGTGGCAGGACCATTCCCAGCCCTGCCTCTGCCATGCACCTCATAATCTGATAATTCAGGATAGAATTTCCCAGCCAGCAACTGGAAAAGAAGTGGGTTTTACAGCAAATTGAGGCAGGTTGACAGCTCCCAATAAACAGAACATAGGTCTTCTGTGTAATCTGGATAGGAAGCCACTGTCTGCCTCCCCATATCTCGTCTTTAACAGATCCTCTCCTAGTATGTCAGATGTGGACCCAGACTGCATAGGAAATAATAATGATAAAATTAATGGAGAGGTCCCATTTACTGAACATTTACCAGGTGCCAGGAACAGTGCTAAGTGTTTTATAAATATGATTTTACTCAGCCTCCTGAAAAAGTCTGTCATAATTATTTTGATTTCACAGATAATAATGCTAAAGCTTGGATAGGTAATTTTCCTAACATCTCACAGCTAGTAAGGGGCAGGGCCAGGGCTGTAACTCAGGCTTAGCTACGTCTGATGGCAATGCCTGCTCTTCACAGTCCCTTCGACCCCCCACTCCCAACTCAAATGCAGACCACTGCCCCTAGAACTCCAGAGTGCCCCTTAAGGTAGTTAACATGGCTCATCCAAACAGTGCCACACACGTCCCTTCTTGCTTAGATGTCTGTCATCCCACTGGGCTGTGAACTCCTTGAAAGTAGGAGTCATCTCTGTATTGCCAGTGCCTCACGTGGTATCTGGTGCAAAGTAAGAACACAGGAAATGTGTGATGAATGAAAGCATAAGTAAATGAACGAGACATTTGTAACAAGCTGCTTTGTTAAAAACCCTTTATTGTTACTCTACTGATAATCTTTGCCCCTGTAAGGAAAATCATGTCACATAATAGGATTTAAATTTATTTTCAGATGTAGATGTCAAATCAGGGTTCTTAGTAAAACAATCAAGAATTAAGAGAATCAGCAGAAGGAAATAAAAGGTTCTTTTCAGAAATATGTGATGCAGAAGGTGGCTCCAAGTTCAAGGTTAAGGATTTTGAAAAACAGGCATAGTCAGTCTTCTAGGGTCAAACTCAGAAAGGTTTGCTTCTCTCGTGTTTTAGAATCTAGAATGATCTCTTTCAATGCAAACTAACAGCCTTCCCTCAGAGTGTAAGGTGGCTGCCCATTAGGGCTGTTTCCAAACCTACACCTTATTTCCTGGGAGAGGCCCAGACAGCAGATCTGGCCTTTGCGTGCTCACCTAGAGCTACAGCCGCTACGTTGCGGAACACGTTGGAGAAAAGTTACACCTCTGTGCAATCAACAGATGCGATTTGAGTTTTCAAACACTGAGCTCAGAGGAAGGACCAGACTCCGTGGAGCTCTGGCAGGGACCACACACGAGCAGATTCCCACACACCTGGATCCCCAGCCACACTGGTCAAGGTTCTCAGCAGCTCCTTAGAGGGGGACCATTAGGGACTGAGGCCAGTATGTATAACATGTTTTTCACCCTCTGTCATTTACAGGGACCCAGGGTAAACTCTATCAAGTTCTCCTGCAAGAGCATGGGCCCAACTATTCTCAGGTGAGTCTTGAATTAAAGAGCTAAAAGCTTTTCCAGATATGGACAGGATCAAGTCCACCTGTTTATTGGAGGGGGAAAACCAAGTAGGCAACTTTTTTTTTCCTTTCTTCAGGATGCTGCCTGAATATCTTACATATTGATCAAAGACTTGGGAACATACAGAAGTTGTTTTTTGTTTTTTGGTTTTTTTTTTTCCCGATTGCTAAGAGGTCTGGTACTTTAGGAGTACAGGGGACTAGTGTAGAAACAACGGGAGACAGGGTGGCAGAGAGAGGCATACAAAGATCTGACCCTCCCCAGTCAAGCCAGTCATTTCTGTTGGCCTCTTTCTGGGCTGTCCTGTGGTGCCTTTTCGTGACTGACCCCAGAGTGCTAGGAAGATGTTCCCTCTGTTCATGATCTCCTAGTGGTTTCTGAACTTAGAAACTGTGCACATAACATTGAATAGTAGAAAGAACTGATTTCAGAAATTTATAAGGGATGTGGGGTGAGCGAGGAGCCTGGAAAACTGACTGTATACCTACCTTATTTGCTGGCCGGTGTCTAAAATCCTCCATTGAAGCTTGTATTCTGATCTGTTTGTATAAAGAAAATTTCTTAAAAGGCATCTGCTGTTGCAGGGGAGCCTCTGTTTCTGCTATGGAATGCTATAAACGTACAAATTTTTCTGATAGTATTAGTCACTGACAGTCACAGATTGATTTTAGGGAAGGTGAGACATTATTATATCAAATCTCTAAGAAAGTGTATGATTTGAGTATGGCTGGGATGGAAGTAAGGAATCTGCTAGTTCTTTGTTTCTGGTGAGTACATAGTGGTTATTCATCTCCATCCTTTCCCCTCCTTTGTTCCCCTCCACACACACACGCACACACATGCACACACACTGCTGTGTGCTCTCGGGCCCAAGGCTGGTGCAGACTTCATTTCCCTGTGTTGAGCCCAGAGGTTTCCCACAGCTGGAGTGGGGAGCACCTGTGTGGCTCTGCTTTGTGTCTGCCGCACTCACTCACAGGCAGGCCTGGCTCCCATCTGCATAGGTAAGGCCCAGGCCTGGGCTATAACCACCGGCCCAGCCCCTACAGGCACAGAGTAAACCTGGACATAAAGCAGGTATCCTGCCATACCTGAGAGGGCCTGCTTCGTGTCCCTGGGTCCTTCACACAAAGAACCTTATTTATGCCTCCCTGTCTCTTTCTTGATATTCACATCTTCTCTTTGATTTCAGTAGCTGAGTCATTCTAGGAGCTGGAGAGATGAGCTTAGGAGGACTCAACATTACGTGGCTCTCTCGCTGACATCAGTTGTTCATTCATTTATTCATTCATTCATGAAACTCCTGTGTGCCAGGTTCTGTGCAGACACACCTGCATAAAATTTCACTGCTGCAGAGAGGACCTGAGCCTAGTGGGGGAGAAAAACTTGTAAAGCCATTATGGCATCCCCGTGTGACAAGAACTCTCCGACGAGTGTGTGATAAGGACTTGTGGGCACACACTCCATCTGGCGGGTCTGGGAGAGCCGTGCTGCAGGGGGCATTGTATCTGAGTCAAGTCACAGGTAAAAATTCACAATTCTTAAAGATATAACACATTGGGGAATAAAAGCAAGAGTAAATGATTCCACAGTGGAAATAAATTAAAAATCAATAATGCAAAGATCTCAGGAATATCCCTAAATATTTGAAACTTAACTAACAGATTTATGGATAACTTCGTGAATCAAAGAAGCAATCAAAAGGGAAAAGGAAGTATTTGAACTGAACCAAAGCATATGTACAACATATTAAAATTTGTGGGAGGCAGTAATTAGAGGAAAATTTATAGCATTGAATGCCAATATCAAAAGAGAAGAAGGGTCTCAAATGAATGACCTCAGTTTCCACCCTAAGGAACCAGAAAAAGAAGACGAAATTAAACATAAGTAGGTAGAACAAAGGAAATAGTAAAGATCAGAGCGGAAGTGAATGAAATTAACATCAGAAAAACAACAGAGAAAATCAGTAAGACCAAAAACTAACTCTTTGAGAAGATTAATGGAATCAAAATCAAGAAACCTCTAGTCAGATGGGTGAGGCGGAAAAATGAGAAGACACAAATTACAAATAGAATGAGAAAAGTGGAATCTATGGATTCTACAAATATTAAAAAAGAAAGAGGTTTATGTTAATAAATTCAAGTTTGATGAAATGAACAAATTTTTATGAAGACACAAACTCCCAAATCTCTTTCAAGAAAGATTAGATAGCCTTAATAGTTCTGTATCTGTTTGAAAAGTTGAACTTAGTTAAAAACATTCCCTTAGAGGAAACTCCAGGACAAGTTTCACCAGTGAATTTTACCAAACATTTAAGAAAGAGGTATTATGAGTTCTGCATATATTCTTTTAAAAATTTGAAAAGGTGATAATACGCAGCTCATTTTATGAGGCCAGCATAACACAGCTCAATAGAAATATTATAAGAAAACTATAGACCAATATCATTTATGAACATATATGTAAAAATTTTTAAATACAGCAGATTCAATATATCATAACTAACTTTATTGAAGAAATGTAGATGACTTAACATTAAAAAGTCAGTCAATATTCATCATATTAATAAACTAAAAAAGAAAAATATGATAGTCTCTATAAAAATGAAAAAAAAAACCATTAAAAAACCGCAACATCCGTTCCTGATAAAAACTCAGTAACTAGAAACAGAAGGGCACTTTATCAGCTTGATAAAGGGCATTAATGAAGTAACTCACAGCTAACATCATGTTGGTGAAAGACCGAGTGCTTCCTCCTTAAAATCAGGAAGAAGACAAGGATGACTGCTCTAACCACTTCCATGAAACTGCCCCAGAGACTCCAGCCAGTGCCATAAGGCATAAGTAAGTGAATGACTATCATCCAGCTCAGACAGGAAAAATCAATTCTGTCCTTATTCTCAGAAGACATCATCTATGTAGAAAATTTGGTGTAATCCACACACACACACACACACACACACACACACACACACAAAGCTAGTAACTAATGCAGTTTAGTATAATTTTGCAGGAGAAAGGGTTAATATAAAAACGAATTGTATTTTTGCATACAAGGAACAAATAGAAAGTTAAATAAAAATACAAAACTATAAGAGCATAAAATATGAAATTAATAAGGATGAATCTGACAAAAGATGTGTAAGGCTGATACTCTGAAAACTACAAAACTGCTGAAAGAAGTTAAGGAAGACCTAAAGAACTGGAGGTATATATGTGTTCAGGGGTCAGAGACTCAATATTATTAAGATATCAATTATCTGCAAATTGAAATATCAGAACATGGTTTTGAAAGTACTGACAAGCTGATTCTAAAATTTGTGTGATGATGTACAAGACTTCAAATAGCCAAAAGAGGTTCTAAAAAAGAAAAAAAGAGAAAGCATCTGTGTAGAAAAATTACGGAGATATTTGTTAGTATTAGATGCAACCAATGAGCCTCAGAAACATAGCCATCTGCCTGCCTCCTCAAGTCCCTTGCCCAGCCCACAGATACTCAGCCTCACCCTGTTTCCACCAACATCGTCAATGAAATCTGACATCCTTTGTCTGGCATTCAATCTTTCATATAATGACTCGGATTGATGTTCCTGATGTGTATCTCATTTTCTCAGCAGAGCAGGGTTTCTTCCTTCTCATGAGCACGTTCTCCAGCATACAGAGGAGAGAATGTGGTGCGGTGGTAGTCATGGAGACAGTGTGGCTGTAGGGGCCAAAGTGACCTGATGCAAACAAGATATGCCTTTGAAGTTTCCTGTTATATATTAAATATTCATGCAAATGTTACATTCTATTGCATATATGCATGCGCGCGCGCACACACACACACACACACACACACAGGCACACACACAGATCTTAAATCACCATTTAGTCAGTTTGTTACCCCAGGAGGATGTTTCATGATTTTACCATGGATTCTTAGACCCTTGGAACCCGACCAAGGACCCCTGCGGTAAACCTCAGTTAAAAAAAAAAATGCAACAGAAATCTCCTTCAGCCAGCTCAGTTTCTCCAGTTCGGAGGCATCTCTCAAGCTTCCCCAGCCCCTAGGAGCTACTTGGCTTCTCACAAGTACTATGCATTTGAACCCCTAGCTCTTATTGCAGTTGTATTCAAGCTCTGCCACTTCCTTGCATCGTCTCTGACCACGCCAGCAAGGCACAAGTTACCAAGTTGCTGCAGCATCTGAATCCCCTGTTTTGTCCTTTGCTGCCAGGACCCACATCTGTCTTGTTTGTAGTTTATTTCCAGAACTTAGCTTAGTGCCTGTCATTTAATTAATGCTCACAGAGGATTTGGTAAATCTGTGAATGTGTAAATGAAAACAGAAGCGGTGTGTCTTAGGAGACTATCAATATCTCAAGGACAGGGTCTGTCTTCCTGCCCTTGTATTTCCTTTGGAACCACAACTAATGGTCATTGGTGTTTATGGATGTGTGAAGATGATGGAGAGTTTGGAAATTTGATATAATCACTAACCAGCTGAACTTGTTTTCTTTACAAATTACTGGGATAGCCATGCTATTTGGTATTTCACACAGGAATATGTTTTAAAGTAGCTCTGTGCTTCGGTAGTAAATTCTGTTAGGCTTGAGTGTAGGGCCATATCGTTGAGGGTCATTGAAAGTTGAGAAACAGAGGAGTCTTTGGAGGGCTGTACAAGAAGGGACTGTGGGTGGCAAAGGGACGAGAAGATGGTAATTGCCAACAAGAAGAGACAAGTGCTCTTCTCCTCGCCATCATTGTGAATGTCTGGTATCTGTCCTCCTCGGTGACTTTGATGGTGAGCATGTGAAATGACACAGTCACCACCAGGCTTCACATAAGGTGAACAGGGACACGCCATGGCCGTAGGGCAGAAGTGGGATACCCGGTGCCTCTGAAGTTCAGCACACACAGTGGAGAACTGAGAGGTGCGAGCAAACGTGCCCTTCTGGCCGAGAGCATGTACTGATGGGCAGAAGGCGGGGGGTAAGTTTTACAAACCAGGTCTAATCCGGAGCCTAATATTTGCGGTGCTTTTCATTTAAAGTTCTTTACAGATTTTGATTCCAGAGTTCCTACGCCATATTCAGATATTTCCAGAAGTGGGAAAAATGACTGAGGAGGTGGAGGAAGAAGGGTGCAGAGTGTATCTTAGTCTGTTTGTGCTGCTATAACAAAACACCATAGACTGGGTGGCTTATAAACCACCGAAATGTATTTCTCACAGTTCTGGGGATGCAAAGTGCAAGACATGGTGCCCACAAATTTGGTGTCTGGCGAAGACCCACTTCTTAGATGGCTGTCTCTGGCTGTCCTCCTATGGTGCAAGCGGCAAAGGGACATTCCCAGGTGTCTTATAAAGACACAAATTCCATGCATGAGGGCTCTGCCCTCTTGACCTAATCACCTCCCACAGGCCCCACCTCTTAATACCATCACCTTGGGGATTAGGATTTCAACCTGTAATTTTTTTTTCTGAGGGACAGGGGACAAATATTCAGGCCATAGCAGGAAGCACGTATGGCAACCTGACACTGTTCCTGAGAAAATTTAATAGATGATTGCAGAAACAAAGGACTCCAAAATATATATTTTCCTTTGGCTATATGAGAACAGGATGGATGACTGAATTCATAATGTTAGCCCCGGTGGACACCTGTCCACTGTCTGTCGCAAGTCAGGGGCGCACTGGGACCAAACCCAGGACTTGGGCTCTTCCCATGGCCTCCTGCAGGTGGGGCCACGCACATTTAGACTCCGCTGCCCTGTTCTTCCTGCGCTGGTTTCATTTTGCATGACTGCCCTTCCCCAATGGTTGTCTTTTACTGTCACAAAATATCCGTTGGCACTGTTAAATGACTAACTGCCCTGTCACCTTGGTACCAACCGTGCCAACTGTGGTTTGAGGACCAGCAACCTTGTGTCACGTGAGAATCCCAGGCTTCACCCAGAACTCACAAATCAGAATTTGCATTTAACAAGGTCCCCCACTGAGTTATATACATTTTACAATTTGAGAGCACTACCTTTGGCTGAGTGCTGGGCTGCTTCTTTATAAAGACCGTTCTAAGTCTCCTAAGTTCAGCTTCTTCTGCTCTGTCTCAAATTACATCCCTACACCCGGTCATCAAGCAGGTGGGGTTTTTTTCTCTTTTTTTCTTTTTGTCTTTTTTTTTTTTTTTCCATCTTAGAGACGGCTTTCCTGGCTGACTACTGACAATGCTGTGTTACTACCTGGAGGTGAGCTGTGTGCAAAGTCAGCTTAACTTCTTTGTCCACTTACTTAATTCCACCTATGATACATGGGCTTGTTTTTATTTTCCTGAAGATATCAGTTCCTAATTTCCTGCAACTATGTTTTTTTAAATTTGTTTTATTTTTATTGTCGACACTATTGCCGATGTCCCTATTTCCACCCCAACTCTTTGGCCCTCTCCTTCCAGCCCTCTGCCAGCTCCCCCTTCCCTCTTAAACAATAGTTCACATGTCCTTTTAAAGTTGAATGTGTTAAATCAAAATTATTGCCTTGATCTTTGATGTTAAGAAAGTACCTTTCCAACCCCCATAGATGGTAATATTTGTCATATTAAGCCATTCACAAAACACATTTATGAGCCTCTCGGTGAGTTATTTACTAGGTAACCTTTTATAACCAAAAGGCAGGGATAAGACGTCTCCTCACCCACTCTCATCCCTAGGCCCCTACGCAGCCAAATGGAACACGTCGGGAGGTGAGGTGTGCGGGTCTGTACACTGGAAAAAATGGAAAGATGGTAAAAATAAACAAACCTATCAGGCAATTAAGGTGGTCTTGGATGAGGATTTCAATTTGTAGTGTAACATAGTTATAATAAACAGATGGGGATGAAGAGGGGCTTGATCTGACCTTTTATAGTTTCCAAATGTTCATGAAAGGCAGTGAACCTTTAGTTGTAAAGAGCTTGTGGCTTTTTAAACTATGCGGTTGGCTGGTAAGTTTCTATAAAATTGCCCACCTTATAATAAAGGGATGCAGGCCTCAGAATAAGACAGATCGAGATTCAAATGCCAGCCCTAGCACTGACTAGTCCTGTGGATTTGGACAGCTCAGTTTCCTTGTCTGTGAAATGTGGAACTTCGTAACTACTGTGTGGCGTTGTCATGAACTCTAGAGAGAATGAATGCAAAATATCTGGCACATAGTCAGGACTCGAGAGTTTGTAGGTGTAACTATTTAGCTTCTAGGACAATGCTCAGCAGAGTAAACATGCAAGAAGTATTTGTTGAATTTGCTTTCTTCTCAAACTCATCTTCATATGTCAAGGGACAAGTGTAGTAAAAGTCTGGGAAAAGGTCTTCCCTTGGTAAACTGACTTAGGAGTTAATTTATATAAGCAGTCCCCAATTTAAACATTGATCTTGTCAATTGTCAATAAGACAGATTTTAGAGTGACAAATTAGGACTATGACGAGTCAAACAGGCATCCACAAACATCTTTGAAATCTAAGCCACACTTTCTCTGAGATGATTCCTCATTCCAGTGTAGAACTCAGGAGGGAAACTGTATCCCACTTTCCTTTCCATGAATGTAGTAGCTATCAGCTCAGGTCAAATTTCTTGCTCATCAGTGTTTGGGAGGAAGTGTCTCTGGCCCTGGCATTAGACAAGTCAGGCATTCAGATACACTAGACATTTGCATGTTAGGTGCTTATTTTCTAGCTATGTTTCTCTACAGCAGAAGAGCTAGTGGTGTGGCACTTGGAAGTTAGACATGGAATACTAGAGATACTAGAGAGAACTTGGGATGAAGGATAGCAATGCATCTGTTCTTCCCTTGACCATAAATAATGACCTTGGGTATATATTTAATATTTATTTTATTTGCTTATACCATGTATGGTTTAAACATTGTATAATCTCATTTAAATAATGCTTATAATTAAGCAACAGAACCCTGATTGTTATCCTGCAGGTTCCTTATGTAGCGAGGGCAGTTTGCGAAGTTAAGGTCAGTGGCTGGATGTAAGTGGGCTTTGGGTGGAGAGGAGAGGCACACTGAAAACCCTGGACCTAGTTCTTCCAGACTGAACTGAAAATGAGGCTGCAATGGAGGAAATGTATTTCTAAATTAACTGTGTAATCTCTATTCTTCTTACTCTACAATGATAAAATGGAAACATTATTCAAACTATTGATGTTTATTCCTAAGTAGGTACTTACTAGATATATATATTTTTTGAGATGTAGGAAACATTTACAAATCTTATTACTTTCCAACTTCCTATTCTAACTGGTTTTAGTTTGGTGTTTAAGAAGTCTTTTAAGAATTAAACTAGAATATTTTTTTCCTACTGATGCAGCCACCATCCCACGTGGAAACTAGACTATTGACAAACATGCTGTGTGACTCTCCTGCCGCACTTCCTTTTTCTCCCCAGGTTATGATGCCAGCTGTCTTTAATGTTGTGTTCATTATACCTTTTTTAGAAAAGTAATTACACCTTCAAATTTATTTTTTAACTTTTACAAAGGAGTTAGGAAATCAGTCTTTATTTCCTAGGAACATGTGATTCTTTCAGAAACATTCATTGCAATGTAAAACAATACTCAGACTGGAGATGTTAGTCCTTGTTATCTGTTTAAATGTTGCAATTTAAGGCTTGACTAGGAATGGCACAAATCAAATTTCATGACACTCTAAAAGCAGTTATACAGCTTACATGGGGAACCTACCACCAAATAAGAACACTTGGTCATTTACCAGCTAGAACTGGGCTAACTAGCCAACGCCGATCAAAGAATGCTGAGCAGGGAGGAGCTCTGTCTGCATTTGTCTTCCCATTTGTGCTGCCCACAGCAAAACGATGCCAGTTGCGGGAGACAAACATGTCTTCTTGTTTGCCCCCTGTTACGAGTAATGAAATCAAGAAACAATGCCTGGTACTCTTCACTAGTCCATAACCACTTCTTAGTAAAGATCATAACAACTTGGATATGGGAAATCTATCAACGATTGTTTTGTTACCACAGTCAATAGAACTTTTCTGTGTCTGTTGTCTTCTTGGTTAATGACCTAGAATGCAATGTAAATTATACGAATTAACAAGCATTTGTCAAGTTTTCAACTCCTAAAAGCTCTTATTCTCATATTCACCTTTGGAGAACCATGTGGAACTTAGGTTGGTAAATGGAAGACTTAACTAAGCTATTTTGGTTACTGAAGAAAATGAGCTATTTGATTATTCAAGCAAAAATCTATCAGCAGCAAACACTCTAATTTCTTTAAAACATTTTTATATTTCATTCGATCACCAGAAAAGTAATCACATCAGGCCATATCACATGTAATATGAATTATGTGCATTTGATTTTGTAAGAAATATGTTACACTAGAGAGCATTCAAGTATATGCTATAAAGGAACATTTTAAAAAATGACCTTTGGGTATATCAACCTGTTTTAATATATGTGTACTTTCAGTTTACATATAATAAGCTGTATTCAGTATAACAAATTTATTACCAAACTCATTTAATCCATAGTGAAAAAAATGAAAGGCAAAAATTTAAAATTCTCACTTTGTAGAAAATGTCTTTCAATCCTTTTCAGCCTCTTATTTTGTCAGAGAAAGCAGCTGGAACCTAGATATTGGTAAAAAGAGTGGGACAGTTAATTTCACGTGCCAACTTGACTGCATTACAGGGTGCCTAGGTGTTTAGCTAAATATTATTTTCGGGTGTTTCTATGAGGGTATTTCCATATGAGAGTAACATTTCAGTCAGTGGACCAGGTGAAGCAGTTTGCCACGCCTAGTGTGGGTGGGCATCATCCACGCTGTGGAAGGCCTCGGCAGAACACAGGGCAGAGGAAGGAAGAATTTGCCTCTTTTTGCTCAATTGCTTGAGCAGGCACATTTGTCTCTTCCTGTCCCCTTGGACTAGGCCTTCCATCATTGGCCCCTGGTGCCATGTCACATGTGTGAGCCATGAGAATGTATAAGGCAGTGTCCTCAAGAAGCTCTCAGCTGGGTGGGGAGAAAATCTTATAAACAAATAATTTGTAGAACGGGATAAGCACTATTACGATACATAGTACCCGCGGGCAGGAATGTGCTTCCTTAAGGCAAGATTCTCTAAGGTGAATAGCTCATGTAGTTTTCATTCCGTCTGCCCCCCAAAATTGACCTATAGCAGGTGGGGGCATCTAGTCCAATCATTTATCTCTAAAAATATTTGAAGAAAATAGAAGAATTTTTAAAGAATGAGACATGTACAGTGGATTACAAATCTTATGTACCTATATTTTGATGAGCTTGAAAATCCTCTTACCCTTCCCTACTAAAATTCTAGTGTGGGCATTTGAATGATAAAGCTGCAACCGATCATGACCCAACTTGGACTGTCTTTGGTATATGGCATGGTGAGTGTTTGGGTTTGGTTGTACTTTCTCCCGCCTCATCGTGGGAACCTTACTGCTGGTCACACTGAATCCTTTGCCCTTGCCAATGTGCTGTTCTAAACATAGCTCCCGGGTGGACTGGGCATCCATCGGCATCTGAGGACAGCTTTCATATCAGGGATGCTCTGCAAAATGACTATGATGTCCTATCTTTTCTCCTCTCCAATCATAGAGTTCTCGAAAGAAGTTGAGTTCTCCTTGGTGCCTTTTGGAGAACTGATCTCATGGGTGCTGAAAGAAGAGCATGCTTTACATCACTGTCGTGGGTGGGTTCACTTTTTGCTTTAAGTTGGATGTGAAAATTAATGTCCATGGCATAGGAAACACAAGCACACATGATGATACAGTTTTGAAACATCATTAAACTTCCTCCAGTCAGCTAAAAAGCTCTAGCATTATAGGTGACCACTTCACATCCGGATATCCTCTGCATTGTAGTTGGATGGGGTAAGCACAGGGTAAATGAAATGGCTACCTAACCTGCATGGAACAGTCAAAGAGAACATTTAGGAAGGTATAAATTTTAAAGGGCCGGTAAGAGTTAGCTTGATGAAGAAGAAAGAGGAGAAAGGCCGTACAGTATACAGCAACTACAGTGGAGAAAGTTTATGGAGCTTTAAAAGATGGCTCATTTCCCTCTGTGGCTTAGAAGATATTAATATCATCACTCAATTAAAATCCCTGGTATGGCAGCATGGGGATCTTACCACCATCACCATCACCGTCACCAAAGGAAACCACACTGGTGGTTAGCATATGTAAATATGATCTCATATACATTCATCCAAAGTGACATTCATATCAAAATAGAACATTTCACACAAGGACAAAGGGCAAAACTTAGCCACAAATTGTGTGCCAAGAGGGTGGTTTTCCAAAAAAAATTCCCCGAGGCCTCTTTCCTTATCAAGGGCAAGTGTTCAACTGCTGGATCTTGCCACATGTTTCCATTCGAGCAGATGGCAGAAAGGTTTCCCCGCAATGTGGAACTGGTTAAGGAGGGAAGGCCTTCCTGATAGAGAACAAGAAGGCTGCTTAAATTTACTTAGTGGTGGAATGGTTTGTAATCCATTCATGCTCATGAGCCTAATGCCTTTCTAATCACTTGTAAGTAGATTGAGAGCCTGCAGAATCAGCTCAAGGGAAAAGACTGTTTATCTGATGCTTGGACTTCTGCTGAATGCTCCAGACAATATACCCGGTCCTTGCCCATGTCATTGAATGATGTCTTACATATACATCTCCTTAATTTTGCTACTTTAATTATGAAAATATTATTTTGCCTCTCTGTGGGACAGGGGTCAAGGACCATAAAGCAGTTACTTTGGGGAAATGGCCTGAAGGCCTTTAAGGACAATAACATCAAGACCCACTGCCATTAAACTATGGCCACCATCACTACCACCCCAGACACTATGTGATATAGGTGAGGACCTCGGTTTTGCTATGGTAACAAACAACCCCCAAATATCAGTGGTTTAAGACAAAAAAAATTTCTCTCTCAAAGTTCGCTTTACAAAACTTTCCATGGCAGCTGTCCTCCATGTGTTCACGCCACACATTCCAGGGTGCTTGAATCTTATAGCCTTGAATCCATACACACTCCTGTGTTCTCCCAGGGAGGATGAGAGTTGCATGGTTCTGCACTGACAATGATACATTCTAGCCCAGAAGCAGCACAAGGCTGTTCTGTCCATAACCCATTGGTAAGAAGCAATTGTGAGACCCCACCCACGTGCAGGCTGGCTTGGCAACTTGAATCGTTCCACCTAATGAGAAGGGGAAACATTTGATGAAGGCAAGTGTTTACAATCTATTTGATCATAAATTGCTTCAAATTTGCAAAGCAACTTTATGCAGCAAGAATTCACGTGTTCATTTTAAGTACGAGAGGCAGTATAGATCAGGTAGCTGAGAGCATGGTTTTGGAGTCAGCCTGTTTTGGGCCCCCAACATACGAGTATGATCTGTGGGGAATCAGGAAATATAGAATCTCTATTTCATTTTCTCATGAGTTGGGATGAGATTATGTAGCTCAGAGATGTTTTGAGGTTTAAATGCCGTAAATAAAATGAATTGCATTGTTTATAAGGTACAAGTGCTCAGGGAACTTCGGTTCATGTTATTATCGGGACACCAATGATCAAATGTTAAGAAATACCTACTAATGAGTAAGAGACTATCTCAAATACTTTAAAACAAATGGACTCAGGAGACAAAAATTTTTAAAGCTAGCCAACCTGAATTCAGAGGTGATATTAATCTGATTTCCCACCGTAGCACAAAGCCTTTTGTTTGGACACGGGATGGTCAGGTATTGCTAGGTGGTCCCAAACCTTCTGTATGAACAGCCCCTCTCAGTAAGCCAGTCTCTCTAACCTGGCCTGACCACGTCCATAGAGAGGACTGGGGCTTAGCCACAATCACTCAAGCGTTTATGCAAGGAAGGCAGGAGATGCCATGTGTTGTGTGACGGGGCTTGGGCTCCATTCCTAACTCAATACTTGTGTGGCCTGAGGCAAGTCACTTAACCTCTCAACTATGAATATAGGATAGTAGCAGTTTGTGTGTCAAAAAAAATGAACAACAAAACAGTAGAAGTTACATCCTACTTCACAGGGCTGTAGGGATCAAATAAATTAAGTTTTCATCTCCTTTGGATAAATACAAAGGAGTGCGATTAATGAACTGCATGGGAAGTGTATGTTTAGTTTTATAAGAAACTGTCACACTGTTTTCCAAAGTGGTTGCATCATTTTGCATTTCCACCAACCGCAACCAAGAGTTCCAGTTGCTCCACATCCTCTCCAGTACTTGGCATTGTCAGTGTTTCAGCTCTTGGACATTTTGATAGATGCATGGTGGTATTTTATTGTTTTTAATTTTTAAATTTACATTTCCCTGATGACATATGATATGAAGCATCTTTTGATGTGCTCATCTCCCGTCCATGTGTCTTCTTTGGTGAGGTGTCTGTTAAAGTCTTGTTCCCATTTTTTAATTGGGTTGTTTGTTTTCCTATTGTTGAGTGGTAAGAGCTCTTTGTGTAATTTGGATAACAGTCCTTTATCAGCTGTATCTTTTGCAAATATTTTCTCCCAGTCCGTGGCTTGTCTTCTCATTCTCTTGACAATTAAAGTGATTATTAATATAATTTTATTAATATCTGTCATATTTGTTAATGTTTCCTTTTGTTTCCCTTTTTTGTTCCTATTTTTATCTTTTACTTTTTTCTGCCTTTTGCAGTTTTTTTTTAGCATTTTGCATAATTCCATTTTCTCTCCTTAGCATATCATTAGTACTTTTTTCTTATTTTTTTTAGTGGTCTCCCTAGAGTTTGCAGTACACATTTACAGCTAATCTGGGTTCGCTACCACTTTCAAATAATACTATTTTACTTCGTGGGTAGTGTGAGTACCTTATAGTAACAAAATAACCCTAACTCTTTCCTCCAGTTTTTTGTTTCATTGCTGTCACTCATTTTCACATATATATATATAAGCAAAGTGCATATATATTATCTATATGTATACACACAAAAACGTGTGTATGTGTTATTTATGTACATAAGACATATATAAGCACATGTCATTTAATACATCGCTGTTATTATCATTAGGAACAAATAATATCTGTTAGATCAATTAAGATGAAGAAAAATAAAAATTTAAAAAATTTTTAATGAGTTTATTGGGGTGATATTGGTTAAGAAAATTATATAGGTTTCAGGTGTACAATTCTGTAATACATTATCTGAATATTGTATTGTGTGTTCACTACCCCAAGTCAAGTCTCCTTCCATTACCATTTAGTATTCTCCCCGCTTTCCCCCTGGTAATCGCCATGCTGTTGAATTTTCTTATTCATGAAAATGAAATATCTCTCCATCTATTCAGTTTTTAATTCATCAGTGTTTTGTAGTTTTCCTCATATAGATTTATACCTCAGTATTTTATTTTGGGGGGTGCTGATGTATATGGTACTTTTTTTTGTCTGAAACAGTCTTTATTTTTCCTTAACTTTTGAAAGATCATTTCTTTGGGTACAGTATTCCACGTTCCTGATTTTTTTCTCTTTCAGCACTTTAAATATTTCACTCCACTATCTTCTTGCTTGCATGGTTTCTGAGCAGAAGTCAGATGTAATTCTTACCCTCGTCCCTCTATAGGTAAGGTGTTTTTCTCCTCTGGCTTCTTTCAGTGTTTTTTCTTTATCTTTGTTTTTTGTAATTTGAAAATGATGTGTCTAGGTGTAGAAATTTTTTTGCCATTTATTTAGGCATTTATTCTGCTTGGTGTTCTCTGAGATTTGTAGTTTGAAAATGATATGCCTAGTTGTTGGATTCTATCACTTCCTCTTTATTTGGGGTGGGGGGGCTTTTTTGGCATTCATTCTTCTTGGTGTTCTTTGAGATTTCTGGATATGTGATTTGGTATCTGATATTAATTTGAGAGGAATTCTTAGTCTTTATTGTTTCAAATATATCTTCTATTCTCTCCTCCCTTTCCTTTTCGGTGTTCCTGTTACACATATATTACACCTTTGGTAGCTGTCCCATGGTCCTTAGGTATTCCTTTCTGTTTTTTCAGTCTTCATTTTCTCTGCTTTTCAGAGTAGAAGCTTTCTGTTGATATACCCTGTAGCTTAAAAATTATTTCCTCAGCCTGTCCAGCCTACTAATAAGTCCATCAAAGGCATTCTTTATTTCTGATACAGTGTTTTTGTTCTTCAGTATTTTATTCTTTAGAACTTCCACCTTGCTGCTTATATTACCCATCTGTTTTTGTAGGTTGTCCGGCTGGTCCATTAGAGCCCTCAGCGTATTAATCACAGGTATTTTAAATTCCCAGGCTGATAATTCCAACATTCTGTGTGTGTTTCTGGTACTTCTTCTGAGTCTTCAGATTGTGCTTTTTTTGCCTTTTGTTATGACATGTAATTTTTCTCTTGATAGCCAAACATGCTGTACAGGATGAAATTAACTACCGTAATGTGGCGCTGAGATGTCAGCAACGGGAAGCATTCTGTGGCCCTGTGATGAGGTGTCAGTCCTTCAGTGGGCCTGCGCCTCTGGGCTGTGAACTTCTCACGTGTTTCTCAGTTTTTTTCTGTCCGTTTACACGAGGAAGGAAGGTTAGAGCAGCCTGGAGCTAGGCATTTTCCTTCTCCCAGGCTAGTTATGCTCTGAGAACAGCCTCTGGCTTATTAGTTTCTCCCAAGGACAGGTTTTGTTAAGAACAGAGTGATCTGATGTGTTTCAAAATGGTTTCTTTTCCCTTCTCCTGCCAGCAGCGCCAGGGCTTTTTCTTTGATATTAACTGTGAAAACCTGGTTGGGTTATTGCAGGTCAATTTCACAAAATTGCGGGGACCCCCTATGACTGGGCCTCCCTCAAGTTCTTAACTCTCAGAGTTGTCTACATGGAGCTCCCAGCAGCTCGTGAATTGTAGTTCAGGTTTTTCTACTCTGGCGTGGGGTCCCACTCAGGAATCTCCGTTCTGGTAAGCCATGACACCCCCATTTTCCTGCCTGTTTCTCTATTCTTGGGAGCTGTTGTTGGTCCTATGTCCTCCCCTCTCTTACGGATTCAAGAAGTGTTGTTGATTTTTCAGTCTGTTCAGCTTTTTACTTCTAAGCTCATTATGTGTGGGTCCGTCTGGGCTCTATTTTGACCCTGTGAAGAGGCCGGAAGGCCTCGGGGCTTAGACTTAGTTTCAGTTGGAGTTCTTCAGTGCTGGTAAGCCCTTTCTTGATTCTGGATCATGGGAGAAGAGGTTGATGGCATAGGGATGGAGGATATGGCTATAGTTTCAGTGAGTGGGGCCCGCTTGATCTCTTGGGGAAGAGTACTCCATATTCTCGACTGACGGTAAAAGATGACTGGAGAAGCTTGGTTTACATCCCGCATGAAGATCCCCTCTTGGTCCTGAGAACTGTGGGATGAAGACGGTGGAGAGGCTTTGTTTCTTCTATGTGGAGGTTATTAGCGTCTGTGTTAATGAGTGCAATCTGTCTGTAATTTTCCTTGGTTGCCATGAATTGGAATCAAGGTCATCCTACTTCATAAAACAAGTCTGGGAGAATTCCTTTTTTATTATTCTCTGGAACAGTTTGTGTAAGGCAGAGCTTTTGTGTTCCTTGAAGTTTTAGTAAAAGTTTTCTATAAAACTGTCCGAGCCTGATGGTGTCATTGTTGGATTTGTGGGAAGGGCTTGTAAAGGTGGGCACCAAGACGGCTTTTTAAACCCAATTCAATTTTTAAATAGATATTCACTTTATCTATTTTTCTTTGATCAGTACCGATGATACACTGTTTTTTCTTTAAAATTATTTATTGTATCCTAGTTTTTAAACTTACTGAAACAAAACTATTCCTAACATTCTGAAAAGATTGAAAAATGCCTTCACTGTACCTAGAGTTATACCCCCCTTTTAAATTTTTTCTTTACTAGTTTTGTGACGAATTTGACTATTTTATTAGCCTTTTAAAGAGTAAGTTTTGAATTTGTTGTTTTTCTTTATTTTGCTTTTCTGTATTACTTTCTTCCTCCAACTTTCTTTAGGTTAACTTAAATTGCACATTAGCTTACGAGTTTCCATTTTTTATTATACACATATATATTATATGTACACACAGAATATATATATATATGAATTATATAAATATATATATATATTTGCAGATGTGTATGTCCCTGTAAATACTGCTTTAATTGCCTTTCATGAATTTTATAAGTGTTTTTTTCAGCCTCTGCCTTTTAAGTCGCTTTTTATTCCTGGAAGCTTGGCATTTCTCTTTCTTGTAAGGTCTTATATTTTAAACACTTTTCTCTTGGTAATATTTTATTTATGGAAAAAGGAGTTCCACTTAGGTCAGTCTACTGTGTTGCTGAAATTAGAAGACAAATATACCTGTTAGAGTTGATAATGATTTTCTTAACTAAAAGGGGAGAAATAATTCAATACTAATATTGAACTTCATGAAAAATAAAAATAAAACCTATAAATCAAAGAGTAGAAGTACATGAATTTACGGAGGGGACATTTTTAAGTTTTTTTAATGACTCTTTTAAGTCACAAGTTAAGTTGGTGGTAGCATTAAATTTCTTCATCTATAAACTGGGAATGGGAAAGTCTTTATTATTTCATAGTTTGAGGGTAAGATTTGAATAGTAGGGAAAACACTTTTAGAAGCAGGCACAGTGGTAGAACACAGCATGTGAAAGTTTCAGTTTCAAAGTGTTTGAAGTCTGATATAATAGGATGCATGTGAGTGTGTGTTGCAGCCCATACTGCACCGGATATACATCAGCGATTGTTAATTTTAAGTACTTATTTGTGGGAAGAGCTGTATACACCCTTTAGGCTTTCACAGTCTAACCAAGTTAGCACGATTAAAATATGAGCTGAGCAAATTAAATATTCAGTTAGGTGATATCAAAGGGTAATTACCCGTGAACGCATTGAGGTAAAGGGAACAAAGAGCTTGGTGTGTGAAAGTGTCAATCTCATCCCCTCTATCCAAGTATTATTTCAAGGTTCCTCCTTTAATGACTTTACCACATCCTTCCCTGTATGTGCTTTCTTGTACATAATTTTTTTCCTTTTTAACTATTATATCAAATAATTTTTCCTTGGAAATAAGCAGGGTATAAATGATTTATTAAAATTATTATTAAAACCCAATATACGCCCTGGTTGGTGTGGCTCATTGGATTGGGTGCTGGCCTGTGAACCAAAGCGTCACTGGTTGGATTCCCAGGCAAGGCACATGCCTGGGTTGCGGGCCAGGTCCCTAGTAGGGGGCACATGAGAGGCAACCACACACGGACGTGTCTCTCCCTCTTTGTTCCTCCTTCCCCTTCTCTCTAAAAATAAGTAAATAAAGTCTTTTAAAAAATTAAAAAACCCAATATACATACTTAACATACATTCATACACACTTACATACATAACAATTGTTATCCATTCTAGATGCATAGAATAATAAAATGTGGACCTTTTATTTATCTTCTTAAACTGAGAAAATTATTACTACATGTTGTGTTTGAATCAGATTCTAACCATAACTGTCTTTTCTTTTTGAGTTCAAAGTTCTAGTGACAAAGCATCTTAAAGCGGATCTCCTCTTTTATGGATAATCCAAGTTATAATAGCTAATTAGTCCCTTTTGATAGTTAAAAATCATTCTCTCTAGAGTCAGAAGTATACTTATGATTTCTACGTATTTTGGAAATCACCGTTTCCCAAAACAGTAATACAAAGGCAATTTGTTTCCATGACAGTAACTCAAAAAAATGAATCACACATATGTTGAAAAAGTAGATATCTTTCTACTTATTCTACTTTGTTCCTCTCTCTGGGCCTAAGTTATTAAATACTTTAGATTACATTTCTCATGGTGTCTTAGCTTTTATTAAAAGATATATAAAGCACATTTTTAGAGTACTATCAATCGAACTATTCATGTATTTATCCATGTACTAGTCAACAAATAAAGGTAGAGAAATTATTACCCATCATATAAAATTGCCCCTAATCTACAATCTACGTGAAGCCTGTTCTGGTCATTCTCGCTTGTAGAAAACTCTCTCTTGAGCACCTGAACTGTCCCTTTGGACACTGAGCACACCCGCCCCGTGCCCTCCCTTGTGTTACCAGGCGATGGCCATGTAACTGTGCTGTGATCCACCTAGATCCATGAGAAGGAAGCTTGTAAGTTTGAGGCTGATGCCTCCTTGAGAGCCCTGAAATAGAAGTATCTTTGCAACTGTAGACTAGCAGGGCCTCCCTACTGTCCCTGAGATTCAGACACTGTCCCTGGAGCCCCCTCTCCACAGCCCCAGCACCACGGACTACGGGGGCCCCCGCCCAGTGCCTGCGGAGGCTCACGGCCCCAGGTGTCGCCCGTGAGCTCTCACTCTAGTTACCCGCGCACCTGCGTTTATTTTTCCATGCTTTACCTTGCCCCAGTTTTTTATTCTTTCTTTTCTCATTTTAATATTCAACTAAGCTGGGAACCCCCGGTCCTTTCTTCCTGGTAACATTCCCTAACTCCCGACAGCTCTCTATCTTCTCTGATGGCCTTCTCTCCGACATTCAAATCAAACATTGCAATTTTAATATTAAAAGAATAATGGACAAGATTACTGTACAGCTTGGTCGATTAGATAACTTCAATGAAGTATAGAAGTTCCAATTCCAAAAAATTCCCTTGGTCATTTACGCCAATTAAGACCCCAGCTTCCGACTCTACTTTTCTGTTCTTTCTCTACCTCTTCCCCAGCATCACAATGCTGTAGCACCTTTTCCACAACCCTCCCCACTTTACCAACTTCAGCACTGTCCTGCCCTAAACAGCCAAACAATGGTGAGAGTTACGCTTTTTCTTCCTTCCCAGCCAATGTTTTCCTAGAATGGAGACCAGGGCACAGGACGATCACCTCCATAATAAGAATGAACCTACCCCTCCTTCAGTAAAATGAGTTATTTCAACCTAACTGGGAGATGAGTGGATGGTGGACGTTCCTTTGGAATAGTGTCTGCAGACACTATTATGAGAATTCTTGTTACATTAACTAAAGTAACACTGTGTTACGCTGTGTCCTAATTTGGTCTTCGTGTCCCAATTTCAAAAAAAGGTATATAAACATAAAATATATGTGCATATATGTTTGTGTATGTATATATATATATACACACACACACACACAGGCATTGGCAAAAGTTGTTTTACAGTTGTAATGCAAATAAATAATACAATAATTCATAAATAACAATACAAAAAGAAACTCTGTTGTGGGCTCACAACTGCCCACCTACTTTTGCCCGCCCTTGCATTAAAGGAAGGAAAGCAGGCCCAAGGGAAGGAGGGGGCCAAACCTGTGCTGATCATAGGGCCGCGACCTTATAGCAGTGCGATTCAGTGATGAGTTTCCTGGCGAGCGCAGCAGCAAGGAAAACTGATGAGCTTCATCAGCAGAACAGAGGAAATACACTCATTCCTCAAGAGACACACATTTTCTGGCCTTTAGTCACAAAAATAACTTGCAATCAGATATGCTTATACTTTTGACAATAGTTTTACAACAAATTTGGAGTGTTTTTCATACAGCACGTGCTCTGTTGACCCCTCTTAGCAGCCAAAGGCATGGCATTGTAGCGCATCTTGCTGAAAGGCGTTATGCTGTGGCCAAACTGACTGATGCAGAAACCCTCTGCTGACACAGAAGAAGGTGCAAAGGGATTCAAGATTCACTTCCCCTGAGACATTCCTCTCTGAGCAAGGCTCTTGGGTACTGGAGCTTCATTCTATTCAACAGAACATTTGCTGGACCCTGAAGTGTGTCCAACTTCTATCTTATTTTAACAGAGTTTAAATTTGGGGGAACCTAAATGATCTAGCTCATATTCAGTCACAGAATTCTGGGATTCTTAAGAGAAGTATAATATTGATGTGACAGGGTCTTGGTTAGATGTCCGATAGCCAAACTTATAAAACTCAATGTATGTACACAGTTATAACACTGTTCTATGTTGTAACACTCACGTCCTTCCGGCTTCCTCGACAACAGATTTCGGCCTGGAGAACACTTCAATGCATATGACAGGGGCTCCTCAGCCGGCGGGGTCAGCCCTCTCGGCCCCATCTGTGTGGCCTACCATTGGAGGGCCCTATTTCTGCATCGCTGGAGGCTGAGCTCAAGCCAGCACAGCCAGCTAGCTCGGTGGGCTCGCTCGGAGCCCCCAGGCTGGGGAACCCCTGGAGGGAGCCGGCCGCCTCACCGCTTACACAGCTGGAAGGCCCCTCGCGTTCTTGGGCTGGCCTATCACATATGTGGCTTCAAAATATTCAAACTTCAGGCCTCAAACAATCTTTTGTTCCTCTTTCCTGCTTTGTGTGTTTGACTCAGTAGCTTTGTTTATTTTCTTAAAATATTTCCTTTTGGTTTGTGTTTCTTGGCATGCCCCGGCTATGATTTTTCTAAATGCAATCTTCTCGGACCCCCTCGCCACTTATAACACCGCTCCCCACCCCCTCCAAGAATGACGGCAAGTTGTTTAGATGACTTGCACTTCCCAAGGCTTGGAAGGGTACTCGGGGCCATGGTGCCACCTCCCCTTCACCTGAAAGGTGAGGGCTCTTAGGGGACACTGCTAAAGTCTGGGCCTCTTTCGCTTAACGTCCAAGTGACGTACTCAAGCCAAAGAAATCCCATTTTCTCATCTCCCAACCAAGCTTTTTAACCATTGATATCAGCAGTACTGATTTTCTGAAATTATACGTTTCTTGACCTCATCTTTGGGGTTCTGCAACTAGGGGAGTCTTTTCAAAGGAAGGCAGGCCGAAGGACAAGTTTTCTGTAGCAACACTAAGACAGCCTCAGGCTTTTTTTACACAGATCTACCAACTTTTCTTTTTTCCTCCCCTGAGGAAAGACACAAAACCATTTCCCTAAGATTATCAACATTCCGAAGCAACTAGTCCTGCGGGGTTTCCTGCGTGCAAATGGCCACTGCCCTTCCCTGGAGCTGTGCTCCAGGCTGGAAGCTCTCGCTCCCTGAGCATCCCCTTCAAAGAGGAAAATACCAGCGCCTCCTGAACCAACAATGAGACATGTTTGACTAGTGGTGATGAAATGTCTTCTATAAACACTCCCCACCTTACCCACCTCCCTTCTCCAGGGCTGATTCACCACTGAAATATTTGTGTCACCCAAGTTCAAGAACATGAAACCAAATCCTTTGGTTCTCAAGTGCCACAGAAAGCTGCAGGAGCTCCACCAGCTAGGGAGGTAATTAAATATGCCCAAGCTGCTGGTTTGCAGCCGGCCTGCCAGAGCTACGGACGAGAGCTGGGTCTGGGTCTTTCTGGGTTGGATCACTGGTGCATGCTGGGAACCCAGGTTGCACAGTGAATTCCCCTCCCTCTGACTCCAACCCAAAGTCCCTGGCCTTGCCTGGTCAGGACGCATACTTCCAGCACCAGATGGGTTAAGACTCTTCCCTGACTAATGTGTTCTACCATCGGGAAAGTAGGAAATCTCATTAATTCAGGCCCTCTCCTTCAGAGCTGGGGATCCCAACTCCAGTTTACATTTATATTCTTATTTGGAGACAGGGTTTGTTTGCTTTTTTTTTCTTCTAACATACAGTTTCAGAATAAAAAAGACAGCAAGGGGAGTAGACTAATTATATCCTTGAGAAAAGAAGAAAGAAAACAATACTGAAAACACTAGAGACAGCCAATAGATCCATATATTGCAGAGTATTTGCAGCAGCAGGAGAGCCAGTACAAATAGATACTCCCTGCCTACGAGCGAGAGCTGAACCCAAGCTCCCCTCTGAGCAAATGCTCCTGGGCAAGATGCTATCCCAGAAGTCAGGTCGAAACTCCAGAGATGGAAGTAAGAGAAGCTGGGGTGCCTTCCCACAGAACCTTATGCTGTATTTCCCCCTGAATTCTATGTTAGACATAATCATTACGTTCTTAGGACAGTTTGCAAAAATTTAAGATACCGGTGACATATCTATAGTATATTGTATTATCATAGTACTGAATGCGACTGAGGGCATATGTATTGGGCCATTATTTTACTGTGGGCGTTAAACAATATTACACTACTGGGCGGAAATAAGTACATTAACATTTTCCAGTCTGGGGTCTCCCTGAATGCTGTTCTCAGAATTTTAATTAGGGTTATATGAAACAGAAATTTGTTATGGAACACAGTTAATTTTAATGACAGCTGACGATGCAAAGTTTGAGGTTTCTTTACCTTAGGATCTTTAATAATTGAATCTGTATGGCAAATCTCCAAGAGGGGGATTTGGTGTATCTCATTTCTCCTCTTCATTTTACAAAGTACCTTTTTTTCCCCCTAGAACTGTTAACATCTGAAATACTGAGCTACGGGCCACAGTTTGGTAAATTGGGGGTTAAGCAGTACTTCCTGTGACATAACTAAGCTAAGGCAGCGAGGATAATTTAGACTAGAAGGTGCTAGAAAATCCATAGAAGCATCCTATGTTGTTTTAGGAATATACTTCATAGCCCTTAAGCACTGCTTTGAAAACGTAAACAGTGTCTGGAGGGCATTCACCTTTATATGGAACGTCTACAAAAAGCAAACACACAAACAAACAACCTGGTTACTACAGAATATGGCGTTATTGGGCTTCATGTTGTTTGGTGTGGCACTTGTCACATCATGTTCTTTGGATTAGAAATACTTGTGTGGCCAACCTGGGAGGCTGATCACCTGATCCAATATAAATTTACATTTATAAGAAAATCTGGTCTGAATTATAAAGGGCTAACTTGCCATTTCACCTTTGAAAAAACAACATTTATAAGATGGCACTGCCTGTAATGGAAACTTCACTGTCCTACATCACAGGCATTTAAACCAGTGTTCTCTCATGCAAACTTTGCATTCCTTGTCTATGTTGGTCTGAATTAGTGAGGTAATGTGAATACAATGTGAAGAGAAAACCCTCCTTCTCAAGCATTTCAGCCCCTTTTGCAGTTCTAGTCACACCTCCTCATGTTACTGCTAAATTAGTCAAGCTGTTGGCATGAGTTTGCTACTCAGAGCAAGGCAACTTGTCCCTTGTTGAGTTGAGGGGCAGCCTCCAGACTCCTTTTAATCTGTTTGTTTTAATTCAATTTAATCCATCCAGTAAATATTTTTCTTCAGCTGAAGAAACGTGTAAATCAACTAAGTAGTTGGTAATCTATGTATACAGTAACAAAACTCATGCTGACCAATGCCACGGGACTCGGTGTGAGTTTGCTCTTGCCGGGTAACCACCACAGTCACCCAGAAGGAAAAGCGATTCATGGGAGAGTGACAACAGAAACCATACGGCACCCCAGTAGCAACTACCATCCACTGAGTATTTTCCTGGTGCTGGTAATTATTTATTGTCCTCATTATACTTGGCCAGGTAGGCATCGTTAACCCCATGTTACAGATGAGTAAAGTGAGGTGCAGAAATGCTGAGTGAGGTGCCGAGACCTCCCCCCAGGAGTCGGCGAAGCCAGCATTCAACCCCACGTTTGATTGACGCCAGTGCCTCTGCTCTTGTCATTGCTCTACCAACACTCTGCCTCTGCAAAGCTGGCCCACGCAGTTTTAGCCTTTTCAGTTCTGTGGCTGAAGAGGGCAGATTTGACGCATTGGATTTGGTTAGAATTTTTAATATTTTTAATGCCAAGCATCACAAAATCAAGATACAGTTGGATCTTTCAGATTCCCACTGAATTTCCCATGGAGATACAAGAGAAGATGGAAACTCACACCTCCACCAACACTGAGGTCTAACACCTACTTTATCCAGAACCTGGAGCCACTTCCACGGCTGCAAGACTGTGAGTCTGTAATGGAGAAAAAGCCATCCGAGGCCAGCCCCCACGGTGCCGCCAAGGACAGTGAAAGCCTGCTCCCACCAAGCAAGAAAAAGAGGTCTCCTTCTTCCACCACCTGCCAGTCAATTCAGAATTGCCCAATCTTTCGTAGGACTCAGACTCCTCTGCTTTGTAAGGGCTGGTCTCGGAGGTGACCAGGACACTGTGGGTGGGGCCCTGGCATGGCTGAGAATGGATGAGGTGGTGAGGGAAGGCAAGGTGGGGGAGTAGGAGGGGCAAGTAAAAGTGTGCTAAACGTTTTATATGTGGGGAGAATTAAAGATGACAGTTACAATAATAATTGTAATTTATTGAGTATACACATAAAATAATTCTCTTTCCAAAACATGCTTGTAAGTTGGTATGACTTAGAGCCTAGAAAACTTTGTATCTATCTATATCTATCTATATAAATAGATATAGATAGATATAGATAGATAGATATCTAGATATATATAGATATATATAGATAGATAGATAGATGACCTTGGTTATGGTTAAGAAGATTGATTTGCGGTAAGAAATAATTGGGTTTAAATCTCATTCTGATCCTTACTAGCTAAGGAACCTTGACAAGTCATTTAACCTTCATGAACCTCAGTTTACTGAAGTGAAAATGATAACACCTATTTTGGAGGGATGTTGTGAGGATTAAATGAGGTAATGCAAGGAGTACACGTAGCCTAGTACATAGCTGGCATTTAATATTGGTAGCAATAATAAAAATAATAATCATAATAATATTTGAAACCCCCTTCTTGTGTTAATATTCAGTCCTTCAAGGCCAGCAGAAGAGAAAGACATGCAGACTTTATGTGGCTACCAGCAGCAGTGGCTGGGTTTCAACTGGCATCTGCTTATTCACCTAGTTAATGCTTTTTCAGTTATGCCTCAATGTTTTGTCTTGACCTTGTTAGACTGACAGATATATGTTTAAGAATATTTTTAAAAATCTTAAAAGTAATCATTAAAATAATAAAAAACAGATGTGTACCTATTAAAGTGCAGGAAGAGATAAAAGCAAAGACCTTCAAGTTGAAAAACACAGAAATACATAATATAAGTGACAGATATGAAGCACAAAAATGATGGCAGGAAAGAAAGACAAATTAATTTGGAAAATAAAGGCAAATAGTTTTAGCATCTTTACTAAAAGACTCAGCCTTCTCTGGGAACAAAAATAACCTTAATAAAACAAATGTCTACTCTTTGTAAGGGACAAGCTTGAAACAACACAGAAAAGATCAGAGTGGAAAGATGGGCAAAGATTTCTCTGGTAAATACAAACATAACAACAACAGAGAGCGTTGGATGTTGGCACTGTGTCCACTTGGTTCCTTTACAATGGCTTCCCAGAATCCCCTTCTCTCTGTTTCCAGGTTAGAGTAGGATGAAAAAGGAATTTCCTTGATATTTGCAAGACAGCTGGGCTATTAGCTCTCTGGAGGCCATTGTGGGTATGTCGGAGGGCAGAGAGATGTGGAGGCATTGGAGGGTTCCGGCTGATTCGCATACCCCCATCCCCCAGTTTTTCCGGACTGCCCGCCCTGCTGACCAACAGCTTCTCTAGGCCTGTCACCAGGAGCTTGGCTGTAGAATTACAGAGTAAGTCCTAGTTAAGCAGAGGATTTAATTTTCCACACACTTCTCCACCCACTCCCCTTCTGGCCCCACTCTGGCAGCTCCATGATTCTGGATTTACCTCAAGCTGCAACCTTTCTGCCCCTGCAAGGGCTCCTGGCCGTGGGTTGGTGGCTCTGCTCTGCTCTGCTATTCCTCCTTCCAGACCTTTGCCTCCGCAGGTTCTTCCATAATTATAGAAAGACATTCCTGTCACATACCCTTGATTCCACGATACTCAGAGATGTTCTCTTTCCTGGCTGAACTCTGAAAAATACGAACATAGATAGGAATAATCAATTTTGGGTCAAGTGTAATTTCAGTAAAAGTACTGACCCAGTAGAGATATGTTCTGTACCTGGGTCTTAATTTGTAAAAGTGACTGAGTGATGACACAGAGGGGTCAATGTCATTGAAAGCAAACCTTAACGTCACAGTTCCCTCTAGAAACAAGAGGCTCGGCTTAACACACAGGGACATAGGATGGGTGGACACCAGATCAAAGGTGCAGATGGTAGCTTTAGGCCAAAACCTTTATTGTGGGGCAGGGCAGGGTAAACAGTTCAGGACTGACTAGTTTGAATAATTTGGGCAGAATCTAAACTATAGGGTTAACTCCCGGTACCCTGCCCTGGGATGAATAAAGCAGAAAACTATTGCTTCTTGGGGTGAATTGGCCAAAGAGAGGATTCCCTTATCTGAATCTACCTGGATTGGTTAGTTTGCATATCAAAGGCGTATTCCTGAAGATGTGCGGTATGTGTGTGTGTATGTGTATTGAAATATTATTTGTCCTTGAGAAAGAAGGAAATCCTACCATTTTCGACGACACAGATGAAACTAGAGGACATTATACTAAGTCAAATAAGCCAGCCAGGGGCTTGGGGTGAAGAAATAGTCAGATGTGGGTAAAAGGGTACAAACTTTCTGCTGTAAGAAGGGTTAAGTTCTGAAAATCTAATGTAAAACATGATGACTACAATAACACTATTGCAAAACAGAAGTTTGCGAAGAGAGTAGGACTTAAATGTTTTCACCAAACAAAACCAAACCAAACGAAAAAAAACCAAGTGTAGTGAGGTGAATGTGTTACTTAACTAGATAGTAGGAATCCTTTCACATGTATGTGTATGTTATATCTCATGATGCACACTTTATGTGACAATTTTATATGGTAATTATATCTCACTAAAGCTAAAATAAAAAAATAATTAAAAAAAATCATGTTCTGAGCTGAATCCTGCTATCGCAGGAATTGGTTAGCTCCTGGGAGGGGGCCATATCTTCCAGCCGAAAAGAAGTTAAAACATTGTAATATACAGAAAAAAAAAACTAATGCAATATTATCCTTTAAAAAAACCTGAAGCCAAAATCCACAATATAAGTAGCAACAGGTATTAAGTTTGTTCATTTAATATTATATCAGATATATAAAGAAAAATCAGTTAGAGATACAAAGAAAAATGGGAGTGCCCAACGGACACTTAAATAATCATAAGTGAGGTCACAAAGAAAATCTCAATAAATTCTAAAACATACAAAAGTAATTTTATAGGGGTAATTTTCAGACTGTGCAATAAAAATGTATTTTTTCTCTAATTTTTAATTGAAGAATTCAACTAAAACAAAAATAAACCTTCTGAGATAATAATTTATTCTAAAATAATACTGGAAAATAAAACATTTTAGAATATCACATACCAAAACCTATACTCAGGAACAAATACAGAGGTTTAATTTTTTATTATTAATAAAAATAAAACTAACTAAAATGTGAATTGAAGAATTTGAAGAAATAGTAATAAAATAAATCTAAGTTAATTAAGAGAAAATATTTTTTTTAATTACCTAAGAGAATAAGTAGGCAAAAATACTAAGAAAATACAGAAAATTAGAGTAAGGTCAAGAACAAAATTTCTCATCATGAATTAAATAATATACATTTTTAGAAGTTGACTTGCTGTGTTAAAGATTATGCCATTTTAAATTGCAATAGTTATTAAAATTGCTCATCAACAATTTTTATGAATCTATTTCTCCATATATTTGCCAAGTAGGTATTTTGAAACTTCTTAGTGTTGGCTAAACTGATAGACTGTATCTTGTAACTTTTAATCTGCATTTCGTTAGTTATAAATGAAATTGAACATACTTCATAAGTTTGTCATTTGAGTTACTTTTCCTATAAACTTTCTACTCATAACCTTGTTCAATATTCTATTTTTTGCTTTATCAATTAGAGTTCTCTATATGTGATTAGTCCTTAATCATTTGTTTCAAATAATTTTTTCTCACTTGCCATTTTTCTTAGATGTTCTCACAAGTTTTCAAATTTATATGCATGAGATTGTCTTTTGCAACATGGCTTTTAATAGTAGAAACTTGAAAAGTAGTTCTTTATATGAATTTTTGGGTCAAGTTGTGTTTCAACAGAGACCTCGTTGGAAGTATTAAAGAAATTGTATTGGATCACTAGATTAATTACAGGGAATTGACATATAATATACTGACCATGGTTGGGTATGAAGACTGAGGAAGGTCATGTATTTTATTGTTCAAGCATTTGTTGACTGTGGAAATTGATGAATGGATAAATATTTATAAAGTGTCTACTATGAGGCAAGGCTTTCATTAAATTATACTTCCAGTGTCAGCTTATATCTCTCTTTTCCCCAATGGTCTATGGAATATCTCAATGGATACAGTCATCCTAGCCTACGACATCAGCATCTCTTACCTGGCCTACTGCCGTGGCCCTCCTAGTGCTTTTCCTGCATCCTGGTTCACTGACATCCAATCATTTTCTATACAGCAGTTATAGGGAGCTCCTAGCAGTATAAATCACATCATTTCATCTCTGTGCTTAAAACCCTTTTTAAAAATGAAATCTGTATTCTTTAAATTAATTTATAAGGGGGCAACCATGCATCCCAGTTTGCTTAGGACAGTTCTCTTTATGTCTATTGTCCCAGCATAAATACCAGTCCTGCGGAGGGGCCAGTCCTCGCCCTTGGGGAGGATGTCCAGTCCTTGAAATCATCCTGAAACGGTGGCTTAAGGACTGCCAGGACTTGGCCATTTCACACGTGCTTGTTACTGACATGAGTGAGTTATGGCTGATGGATTCCATGCCCTAGAGCTCTTTTCATCATCCAACCTTACATCTGCAAGAGCGTCTGTATCTCAGTAACCGAATGATGACATCTTCTTGATTCTTTGAGATGAGCCCAGAGTAGTCTTTGTTCACACACAAGGTGGACATCATTTATTGCATTTGAACCACTCAGTCCAGCCCTGACAATGTCCCTAAATTTTTTACTATGTGTCATTCAAAAGTTTATAATGTTACCTTGAACAAGATTCCTAATCATATTGACCATTAAAACTCATGGCCATCACTCATAGAACATTGGTATAAATGAAAAAATGCATTTTACACATTATTTCATTTAATTCTCACATTAAAAGTGTGAGCATTTTTATCTCTATTTAATGACAAAAAAACTGAGACACTACCCCAACTATACATCAAGAAATATCCAATGTTTCCTGTGTTCACGGCTAGTACTTGGGAGACTAACTACTTAGGTTTGATGTGGCTCGTTATCCTGTAGGTAGGTTAACAGTGATCAGATAAACAGTGGTTAGTTAGGGTTGAGTTTATAGAATGCAGAGCATTAATTTGGCTTTGTAAATATAATTTGTGAGCCTTGGGCACTTGAGATTTTAAGATATAGATGACAAAGCCCTTGCCTTCATAACCCCTATCGTTTTGTCAAAGAGCTAATTTTTATAGACAAACATTGCAGTATTTTAGAAAAAGTGGCATCATGGTGTTTGGAATACAGATGTCATTAAAATATGTACTATTTAAATAAACAAAATAAGGAAAAAAGGACAAATAAAAGTACACAGATCAAGTGAAGCAGGGGAAAAGGACTTTCTTACTGGGAAGCTGGCAAAAACATTACGGAAGTGGTTACATTGAAACTGGCTACTGGAGGGCGTGTGTGCTGGAGAAGGGCGTTCTGGGCAGGGGGGTACTTTGGCAACTCTATGCAGCTGTACCAAAAACAAAAGCATAGCATATTCAGGGAGCGGATAGTTCAGTGATCTGTCAATGGTCTTCGGGATTTTATGGGCAGAGTTTTATTTGTGGGAGGAGAAATAATAGTCTTGGTAACACTGCTGTTCAAGACTTAAGTTGACTCATTTGGCAAAAAAATGCAGCCTTGATGCCTCAGACCAACTCCTGAGTGCCTGCGTGTTGGGAGTTGGAAGAGCCCAGAGCCAAGATGGATGGACATAGGCTGCTGCCATAAGCCCAGTCTTTCTGAGACTTTCCCAAGATGTCAGGCATCAAAGCTGCTTGTCTTTGAGTGAGAACAGCCTTCTCTCTAGGGAGAATTCTATTTGGCCACTATGCTCCAGAACAATACAAAACCCAGACCACGAGGCCACCCTTCCCTGAACATGCAAGTCTTAGGAAGGGCAGAGTCTGGTAACTCCCGTGTTCTCAGAAATGAATACAGAGGCTTCTCGGCCTGTGCTGGGCCCTGGGAGCTGCAGCATTCCTCTGAGGGAATGGAAAGGCCTTAGGGCTGCTGCGGCCCCATGTCTAATAGGACAATTTTCTGGGTGCAGAGCTGCGGGGGAGGGTTTGTTTCTCTGGAAGAGCCTTGTGAGAGGACATACAGACCAAACCAACAAAGAAATGACAGCCACAAATCCTCTTTTTGCCACTTTTTTTTTCCTGGCAGATGAAGATCGATTTTGAGAACACAAAGGTATGATGATAAGATTCCCGTCCCAGTAATGGCGCGGGCGAGAGAAACCATTAAAGTTGTGTGTATGTGCGTGTAAGTGTGTGTGTGTGCTCGTGCTTGAGGGCTGTATCTGGCTACTGTACTTTAGCAATAATTCCTCTTGACATTATACAAGGTCAGCAAGTCACCTCCAGACCACCCTGCTTGAGGATTTGCTCTCCACACAGGGCTGTATGGACTCTCTCAGCTGAGAAATGTCACCCAGCACCTTTCATATTTATGGTGACTCATAAACAGGAAACCAGTCCTGTCCATGACATTGTAACGTTTTCATATCTCAAATCCTTTTATGAAAGTGAAAAAAATACACCAAACCAAACAAAAGAACTTAGCTGCCTTATGCTTTCTGAGCCAAAATAAATATTGCCAAATTAGTAAGGCATACTGAACAAATTAAGCGCTAAATGCAAATTTATCGACTGCAATCCAACGGCAGAGTCACCAAAGAGCTTCCAGTGGTGGAGCACAGCCCCGTAAGTAGGTGTTTGTGTTGGCGAGTCTCTGCGGAGAGGCATGGGAACAGCCAATGTAAAAAGAGAGCATTTCTGTTACACCCAAGATGAACAGTTTGTTTTAGAAAGTTCAAGTAAACAATGTCTAACATATATTCACTGAATTCAAAATCTCAGTTGCTACCAAGAGGGAGGTGAAAGAAAAAGCTCACAAAATTTCTTTAGAAAAAAAAAATCTCATTGGGCAATATTCAAGTCAGCCTCGTAAATCACTGGGTGAGATGAGACATCCTTCCTCATCCCTGAGTTGTGAATAAGCCCCGGCAGTACTTCATCTAGGCAAACAAGAATTCCTCTCTTGAGGATATCCAAAACCTTACAAAATAAGGAGAAGATTTATCTTAATACGTTGTAATGTCCCAAATGGAACACATATGATGTATATTTTTAAGTTGTGGGCATCACTTATGATGTCTAAGTTTTGAAAGTTGCCTGGGTATTGCTTTAGTCCTGTGATGGATTTGGAAGGGGTTGGGGAAGAGTAGGTTTGTTTGTAACTGGGGGAGTGTTTTCCTGCCGACCGTGGACTCGACGACTTTCTCTCCTACTTGGTCAGGCTTCCTCCTCCCCTCTACCAGGAAAGACCCTAAGACGCAGGCCTCCATTTGGGTTGGATGTCGCTTCTTTTTGACAAGAGTCCCCACAAGCTTTCTGAGGTTTCCTGCAATGCCTGGTCTCTTCTTTGACACTAGACTGTTGAAGAATCCAGGACAAAGAAAAGTCATTTATTATAAGCTACCCATTGGGAAGAGAATGGGAACACCAGAGTATGCCAAGCCTGGATGGATATTTCGAAAGCTTTATTTTACAGAGGAAAAATTAGAGGCCCAGAGAGAGGTTATAACCTGCCCAAAGTAACACAGTGAATCAGTGCCAGAGAAATTATTAGAAGATCAGATTTTCTTTATCTGCTGACTCTCAGCCAAATTTCTTTCTATATACCACTATCCCTCCCACATAGCTATAATATAGAGACTTTTCTATTGATAATACTCTTTCCGTACCCAGCAACGTAGAGTAACAGAGTTAAATATCTCCTTCTGCATATCACTCCCTTGCTCAAGAAAATCCAGTGGCCTTCCACTGCAGAGAAGATCAAGTTTTAACTCCTCAAGAAATCTGGGTTTTGAGGCGAGGGCGATTTTGGTCTAGTGCCGGGAAGGATGGCGAGAGACTTGCAAAGCAGAAATAGGTCCAGGCATGAACCCTGGAGGGAGGGAAATGTACTAATATTAAGTGGGTAGAAATAAAAAATTGCTTAGAAATTATCTTTCCTTACAGGAAATTCCCTAAGAAATAAACCAGCATTACATTTTTAAAAAGCACTACCTAGATAGTCAAAGAATTGAGGATCAACTTGATTTATTTGCAAAGCATAATTTCAACTGACTACAAACCAACTAGCCAATGTTGCCAATAATCAATCTGGCAACACCTTCAATTTAGAGGCCCCCACAATATAGCCAACAACCTCATAAATGCAGCTGAATTTACCTGAAACATTCTGGATTCATCATACATTCCTTTCTAGGTCAAACGTTTAGGTCAATGAACATTCACACTCAATTTCAGAAACATGTCCGTAGAATACAAGGAAATATTGATTTTTTTTAATCTCTTTTGGACTCATTTTAATCAGAAGTGATGTAAAAATAAGCATAATAATTTCAGAACATTAAGAATCTGTAAATTCCTTGATGAAAGTAACCAAAGTTCACTGTCACTGTAGTTTGGTTGTTAGTGCTCTCTCCCTGGGTTGGATATTTGGATAGGCCCCCCTCGGCCTTGGTTCTCCGTGCAGGAAAAGTCCCGCCTGCACCACCCTCCACCCGAGCAGGGCATTGCCGTGTGATGGTCTGCACCCGGGGCAACATGTACCGTTAAGGGCCTGGGTGTCCCTGTGATGTAGTAGAACATGTTATAAAGTGTTGGTTATCACACCGTTTTCAACAGTAGATGCCTTCTAACGTGTAGGTATTTTTGGCAATTAACAGTAATTTTACTCTTTTCGTGTTGGCTGATCGGCCTTGTGATGTTCTTGACCAGCTCCATCTACCTCAGAGGGCAGCTGTTGTCCAGGGTCACTGAACTGGGAACGTGAAAGGGCTTCACCTAAACCACGAGAACTACGAATTTGAGGAGATGGTGTTATTCGTATGGATACTAATGGAGATGCGTGGTCAACTTCAAACCTGTGCCAACTTTGAAAGCTACCCCCATGAAAGCGTATACAAGGCATAGAGGGGCTTGTATTTCAGGACAGATTTTTCTAAAGCAGTAAGTGGGGAGTAGAATGTCTGGAGGTCAGATGGGCTGGGGATTGAATAGCTGTCTTGACCACCAGAGTGACCATCCCTTATACACTAACCATCTCGAAAGAGTGACCTTCTCTTCAGCTTTACACAATTGGGAACGGAGTGCTCGGGTTCAAGGCAAAGTTTAGAGTCTCCGTCTCCACAGGGCTTCTTGGAAAGCAAATACCTGTGGGGAGTGAGCCAGGTCCGTATACCCACCTCGTCCTCTGCCAGTTCTCCTCCGTGTCTCCGTTCAGGCCTTTCTCTCCCTCACCAGGCCTCTTTCCCGGGCTTCCCACTGCTCACAGAGGCAATCCAAGCTGTCATGTAAGCCCATGCAAACTACTTTCTCTAGTGCCCAAATATTTAAGGACTTACATATCTATTACTGATCTTGTCCTATCATCACCGTAGTCATCATCATTTATTGAATCCTTGCAACGTCCTAACCTCACACGTGTAACTGGTAATTATATGATTGTTCGTCTTACAAGGCAAATTCTAAATTAATAGTGCATAAAAAGGACATCAATTGCATTTCACAGAATTCACCCAGAGAATTCAAAAAGAGATGCTGAAAATGTCTCCTTCTGCTGTGTCTGTAAATTTTATAGTTGAAGATATCCTCAGGTGCAGTACCAGAGAGGCGTGTGCGCACCAGGGTCAGACAAAGCCGCCTTTGCGAGGCTCCTGTCTGCTCGGGGGTGAGCTACCTTGCAAATATAGACCCCTCGCCTTTCACACTATGCGGTGACCTCTTTGAGGGGATAAACTTCACCTCCTCTCTTTTTTTCCTACCCTTTTGACGGTGTCTGACATAGAATTTTGCACATCCTAGGCATTTAGGAAAACCTCTGCTGTGAATGGATGGGTCTGAGAACTGGGTTTAGGTTGGACCAGGGGTGTCTTCATCGAGTCAAGTGTGAAGACTGATAATTCTGTGGGCTTGTCCATAATCATACATTTCTAAAAAACCTCATTGCCCCTCCCACGAGGACACACTTGACACAGGTGAGCATACACATATGTACCTGCACACTCATACCTGTGCATGCATGTGCATCCCAGCATTCTCAAGTGCTGCCATTCACCGCCTCTGTACCCCAAATGGCAGCCCTTCCCCAAATCCATGCCAGTAGCCGATCACCCTCTTCACACAGACACACGGCAGCACAGATGCGTGTGAACTACTATAGGCCAGCACCTGCACACACGTGTGCTGCATGTACTTACACACTTAACCCGCATGCTCTCCAGGTGTGTTTGAAGCTGAAACGGAAGGTCAGGAAGCACTCCGAGTCTTGGACCGTGTAGCAGACATGACACATCACCTGCTAACTGCCCCCATCCTCCCCAAATTCTCTCTATCCTTTGGAGACTGCAGGTCTACTTGAATGTTTTAAAAGGACCCCAAATACTGACTCTTCTCTGACTTTGCTTGGGGCTAGTTTCTGAACAATACATAAATTGTCAGGATCAATGAGAGTCTCACACTGAGTTCTCTAAGTGCCTTCAGAAGCAGGGTCTCAAGCTCCCAAGACAATATTACTATTGTCTCCAGTGCTCAAACTTGTTGTTTTATCTTTGAGGAAGTTTATTCCTTGATAGAGATCTTATAACACCAGCCAAAAATGGAGGCATTGACCAGGCTGGGTCGCGTTTATTGCTGCTGCATGAGACCATTTGAAAGCTGGGTGAGTTTTCTCCTCAGCAAATAGAGCTGCTTGCCATGGTCAGGCTCTCTGCCTTTCTAGAAAACGCAGGCCTCATTACTGGTGCAATCCACAGAGTTGTAAAGGCCAAGGGGAAGGGAGAGAGTTTAAAGTTTAACTTTTTCAGACATCGTGGGACCATCACAAAAATGAATCAGAAACACCCACTGAGGGCATTTTCACAGTCACTGTGCAGATGACAGAAGATAAGAAATGCTAGTTAAGGTGGAAAGTTTTGTACTGATAGCATCTTAGTTCTGTGTGGATGGAGACACTCTTTCTCAGGGCTTTGCTGGAGAGTTCGTCTCACGGCTGTCCTTCTGAACTATGGAACAGAAAGATGAACTTATCTAAAAATCACTGTGAGGAGACATCTTCTCCCCTCTTTCCTTCTGCCTCTGGAATGCTGAGCGCAAAGTGCCCCAAACTAATGCCTTTTCTTTTCTTTTCTTTTCTTTCCTTTCCTTTCCTTTCCTTTCCTTTCCTTTCCTTTCCTTTCCTTTCCTTTCCTTTCCTTTCCTTTCCTTTCCCTTCCCTTCCCTTCCCTTCCCTTCCCTTCCCTTCCCTTCCCTTCCTTTCCTTTCCTTTCCTTTCCTTTTCCAGAAGAAGACCCAGAAAAAGATAAGGGCTCACTCTCAGTGACCTATAATACAGGGACCAAAGGAAATCTTGTACTCAAATCTCAGACTTTCATTTTAGGGCTATTAGCTCTGTTTTATAGATAGGGAAACTAGATCCAGAAGAGTTAAGTAATCTATCCAGAGTCACATGACCTTCAGGTAGCAGATAGATAAACACAATCCAGTTTCTTTGACTTTCAGTCTTTGGTTGTTTCCACAATTTTTTCCTTAGACTTCAGATAAGTTACTGCTGTCATCCTTGCTTGACATCACTCTGCATGTTCAGAACAGGGTTGTTGAAGAAATATTTATTCTGACTCTAATTGAGATTCTTGCCCTCCCTCATGTCCCACCCTTTGTCCACTCTGCTTCCAGCTCCGAGGTAGGGGAGCAAGGTTGGGGAGTATATCCTAAGTAGAGGTGCCCACCAGACATGGGAAATGAATCCATGGTCACACACAGCTCAGAACCCCCCATCACCTTCGTGTTTGCGAATTTCAAAGATGGCGAACAGATTGTTCAAGTGAAGGCCCGTGAGTCCCCTGCACTTGGCTGCTTTGTAGGAGATTCTCTCCCAGACATGAAGCTTTAGGACAGTCATTGTGATGGGTGCCCAAGCACAGTGGGTGGGGCGAGGGGCCTTTGGGTTCTGAGTTTCCTGTGCTGTGGTCTAAAACCTGTTCAGTCAAGTAGAACTGTACTGGAATTCTGGGGTTTGCGTAGGGAGCCCACAGCCAGCTGTTTATTATTTTAAGAACTCTTGGTTGCTGCCCTGAGATGCGGGGGTGGAGGGAACCAGCCTACTGTGCAAGGCGGCTGCCGCGTCCCGCTGGGAGTGGCACTGCTGCTCTGTACACGGCACAAGGCCCCTCGGGCGGAGCCACCGCATTCCAGAGCTCTGCCCGCCATGTGAATAGAAACTGTTTCATCTCATCAGTTACTGAGACAGAGTTGAGGCTCCAGCAATTGTGTTTCTCTCCGCCATGAAGCCTTTCGGTGGGGGAGACCCCCGTAAGGACTTGAGATCACGACAGCCAAGGCTTTATCTGAGTAATAGGTCAGTGCACTCACACCGGGCTTTGCTCCACACACCCCAGCCTCCCCCGCCTTTCAAATCGTGTCCCTGCTGCGTGCCCCACACAGTAAGAATGTCTCAGTGTCCCACTGGAACATTTGTTATTGCCCAATCCGACACCCCTTCCAGCCATGTCCCAAGAAGCCAGTGCTGAGTACTTTCAATAAAACAGAGCAATGTCCTGGAGCTGTAAATGCCTCCCAAAGACAATCGGACAGAACTTCATTGTTCCAGGGAAGAAGGCGCCTCACATAGCGGTCACATTGTGGTTGCGGGGCCTGGTGATTAATCCACAGAGAGGATGTGCAGGAGAGAGGAGCTGGCACCGGTCCTGCCGAGGAAGACTCTTTACAATTTCACGTCTCTGACTGAACATGTGCACGAGAAACACAAGATTTCCATTGTGAGGGTTTCTTTGGGGAACTCATTTTCCTCGCTGTGAGTTAGCATGTAAGGAATTACCTTTCCTCTCTACACAGAAGTACTATTTTCTGAAACAGAAATGTTTCACACTTCAAAATGTACCCTGTGCTGCTTACAATCATACTTCTGAAGGTGCGCACCTACTGCACTTTGTGAAACTTCTTAATTAGAAATGTAATCTGAGCAACTGGTACGTGGAGAGGTTAACATATGCAGATGCTGATCAATATGTATGCATCTGGTATAAATCATTATTTTTAGAAGATCTTCGAAGGCGCTCCAGGGATTCCGGTAACATCCACTAATACCCACTGTGGTTCCTGCCCCCACATGGTCACCACAGGGGGATGGGGGCCCTGTGGAAGGGGCTTTACCCAGGTGTGCACTTTATGTGAGTGACTGTAGGGGCAGGACAGCAGGATCGTGTTGAAGGGCCAAGATGAACTCTGCCGCTGACTGGTGCTGGGCCTTAGACAGCTTCTCTGGGTTTCTGTTCCCTCATCTGGGTAGGTTTGCTCTGAGGAGCTGAGCATAAGGTGTATATATAAGATGCTCTTGCTCATCCAGCTTATTAGAATAACTTGTCAAATGCGAGTTCTGGTCAGGATGACATTATGACGTGGGACAGTTGGGAAATTTTTCCAGACTAGGTCCCAGTGATTGTGCCTCTCGGGTCCGTTGGGAAGCCATGGAGTAAACTGACAGAAGGGCAGTGGCGGGGAGAGGGGAGTGGGGCCGGAGAAGTGACAAGGGACTTGGTTGGGGATTAGATATCAGGACGAGGGGGAAGGACGAGCCAGAGTTCGTACTTCTGCACTGGAGGTCTGGGTCCTTAATCCTGATTCTTCAGTGTTCAGTGAGGTGTGTGCTGGAACTTTTGGGAAAACCCAGGTCAGAGAGCACTGCCTTCAGGTCTTTGTTGGGAAGCAAGCTGTCTGCCAAGGCAGACGGGATAGGCTGTCACTTGTTTTTGTAACCTACCATCACACAGGACAGGCCTTGAAGAGCAGAAGACAAAGCAGAGAAAGTTACGTCCTTTTGTTTGAGCTCAGCCTTTTAATGCCATCAAATGTCTCCTTGTTCCCTTGTTGTGCAACCGCGCACGCAGCTCTGAATGAGACCTTTTATAATTGGAGATTCCAGAGTTGCACTTGCCCCTGACTCTCTCCCATGCCAAATGACATTCTCAGAGACTTTCGAGCTGCATGTATGAAGGAAGCACAGTTTCAGCCCCACCTCTCACCCCACGTGCCCACC